>OY796889.1:18146219-18527923 GCA_963680785.1 Diplosoma virens
AGTCTATGATCTCCAACCATTTTTTAGTCACGGATTCTTTTTAAAAAACTGTATCAGCTTATGAATCCCTAAATTTTAGAGACAGACTCCGACTAATAATTTTGCCGAGTTTTTTTGAAATTCTGTCCTATCTTACAGTGCACTCGCGGACCACGTCCAACCTTTTCACGGACCCTTAATTGGGAAGCACTGTTCTAAGGATAGCCTGTAAAAAGATGTAACAATTGGCCATTTACGTAAAAAAAGTAAAGCCTGCAAGAAAGAAGTTTTGAAGTGGGTCTCTTCAAGAAGTCACTGTAAGCAATTTTTGTGAAATTAACCCGGATTACCCTGTTGTTATCGCTCTTTGAAAAGAATTTTTTCCTCTTGGTTTCTTTTTATTTTTATCCTGGTGCTGTAAGGGGATTCTGGGTTAGTTTCACCAAAGAAAATTGCTTACGCTGACTTCTTGAAAAGACTCTATAATTCCAGCATGATGAATTCGACTATAAATTATTAAATATTGGTATTGATAGTTATTATGTTGTCATCATTATACATACTATCCATCAATCATTTATGTTTATTTACTGAAACGAGTAATTAAATTACAAAGCATAAGAAGAGACACATGGTGGATTGCATTTGATTGTCTATAGTCGTATTCATAAACATTGTCAATAAGAAAATAAATACTGTAACCTCAAACCTCTTACAATAAAAAGTCACCCAACAACAAAAGCAACAACAATTTAAAAGTTTTCAATAGTATGGAGCATATATAATATACATGTATTAACGTTGTTGGCAGTGTGGTCGAGTGGTTTAAGCAATGGGCTCATGAGCAACATGGTCTCAGTTCAAAACCCACTTACACCATTGTGTTGTGTCTTTGGGAAAGACACTTTATGGCACATTCTCCTGCTTTGTGATCCTGGCAAGCAGTTTTAAATTGCAGTCATATCTCTATTAAATTACAAGGAGAGAGCAATATCTTGGTATCTTTGGAAACAGGTCAGGGTAATTGCCTATCATATGTATTAGCGCCTCCATCACTTTCCTGTGAGTCAGGAGGATAAATATAAAGATAAAATAAAAAAAAAATTAATAAAATAAAAAAATACCCATCCAATATAAATGTTAAAATTGCAACAGTCTGTTTTGCCAAAAGCAGCTTATTGTATTGGATGATTATCATATTTTATTCTATTTTAATTGAATATTAAATGAGCAATGTAACTTATTCTTTTTGGTAATAAAAATTGTTGTAATCTGAAGTTTACATTTTATCTGTAGTATTTTAATGTTATAAATATTCTGCTTTAAGTTTGATCCATTGGTCAATGGGTTGGCTCTATTAAAAAAAGTAAAATTTGTTTTTACAGGATACATATATATATATACAGTATATAAAAGTTGCATTATTATAATTTTGCCAGATATATAAAAGTTGCATTATTATAATTTTGCAGGATATATATATATAGAATATATAAAAGTTGCATTATTATAATTTTGCTTGATAAAAAATGTTTTTTAGATATTTATTAATAGAGTCTTTTGTCAATGTATCATATGGTATGCAAATAAAAATTTTCCTTTTTTAGTTGTTGCTGCTTTTGACTAAATTCATGTTAGATAATATTTAATGTTTATTTATTTTGTTGTTAGCTTTTTTTATTAAGGTAAAATGATTGACTTAACCCTTTTTTGTTAAACAAAATATAAACTGCACTGAATGAAACATTTGTTTTTAACAATTGTATTTATAAAAATTTTAATAATCACCTAGGATTTAAGTAAGTTTAATTTCTTATTGTTTTGGTATTGTTTTTAGGTTTATTTTTAAATTTGAAGCACTGTTTTGTAGATTTAAATATAGGGGAATATTACGTACAAAACATAATGCTTAAATAGATAGTTAAGATCAAAAATTGAAAAAAAATTTTTTGAGTATAAATTTTATGTCTGATAACCTTAAAAAGGTGTTAGTCTTATAGTTTAATTGTGTGAACTCATTATTTTTGTTGGCATGTATTGCCAAGTCATTTAAAAAGTTTTTATTTTTTATGAATTAGATTTAAAAAGTTTAAAATAATAATAAATAACTGGTTTTGACATTAGTCTTTCTTGTTTAATCAGCCAAAGATAGTTGACACTTTTCTGATATCACACACATTCTTGTTTTTGATTTTTTCTTGTATTGTGCTTTTGTTTCTAATTGTGATACAACTTTTTGTTAAAAATTGCTTGCTTTCAATTTAATACTTAGGCAACTTAGACACTTTACTGTATATACTCGCATATAGGTCGCACCTCTAGTTTGTGATTGTCAAAGTGGTATTTGTGGTTGACCCGTGCATGGTCACATGATAATCAGGTAAGTTACATGGCCCATTCTAAGTTGATAAATCGCATCCATGATTTTGACACAATTTTTGGTTCAAAAAAAGTGCGACTTATATGCGAGTATGTATGGTAATCTTATAACCTTGAACTCTAACTCTAATCTAATTTTAACATAATTCCAAATTCTAACCTAACACTTACCCTAACCCCTAACTTATTGTCATACAAACAAAACAAATTTAAAACAGTAATAAGAAAATTATTTATTTGTTTTTATTTGATGACATATATATAATTATGTATGTCATGTACAGTCATGAGCTTTGCTTTAGTTTAAAAGAATATAATAATGTGGATCTATACCAACTTGCTGTTATTCAGAAAAGTATGAATTCAGAGCACGATACAAAAGAAAAGTAAAAATGAGAGTGTGAAATCAGAAAAATGCCAGATAATTAAGTTAACATTTTAAATCTTATGTACTTAAAATATAAATAAAAATCTTTATTGTTTACTGAAAATATTAAATGTACTTAAACCATTTGATCACTTAAAATTCTTAGATAGCAAATCTGGTTTCAGCAATTGTGTTTTAATATATTTTTTTTATTTATTTAATTTGATAATTTGTAATTAAAAGACTTTTAGTTGCCATTATGGCAGCAGTTACAACTGAAATAGATGATTTGAAATCACATATTGTTGAAGTGTTGCAAGGTGCTTTGTCACCTGATCACAATATTCGCTCTGCTGCTGAAGAAAGAATTAAAGTTTTTGAAGTTATGGAAGATTTTGGTGTTTGTTTAGCTGAGTTGACTGTAGATGCTCAAGCAGACTTAGCAATTCGCCAGCTGGCATCTCTTGTCTTAAAACAATATGTTGAAATTCATTGGTTTAAATTATCTGACAAGTTTGTTGAACCTGAAACTACTGATCTTGCCAAATCAGCTATTAAGCAAATGCTTCCTGTTGGATTGCGAGATTCCAGCAATAAAATTAGAGCTTCCATTGCATATGCTATTTCTGCCATTGCCCATTGGGACTGGCCTGAAAATTGGAGAGATTTGTTTCCTGTTTTAATGGAAGCAGTTCATAGTGGTGATCCCAATAGTGTTCATGGGGCAATGAGAGTTCTTACAGAGTTTAGTAGAGAACTAACTGATGTTAATATTGTTAAAGTTGCTCCTATAATTCTTCCTGAATTGCTAAATATCTTTAATGCTGATACAAGATATAGTATCCGTACTAGAGCACGTGCAATTGAAATTTTTAACACATGTACATGTTTGATTTATGATACTGCCAAATCAAATCTTATTGCAAAGGTTTTACCAACAGAATTTGTGACAAGATTTACACATGCATTAGCAGATTCACTTAAAGTACCTAATGGTCCAGTATCTGATTGTGGCTTAAAAAAAGAAGTACTGATTGCCTTAATTAACTTGATGAAAAGTGTGCCCAAAGTTATGGGTGATGCTGTTCCAAATGTTTTATCTGCAGTTTGGCAACAAATTATACAGGGAGCAGATTATTTTGTCAGAAAAGAAGTTAATTGTAGTGATGATGATTTAGATACTGTTATTGACTCTGATGGAGAGTCAATAAGTTTTGGAAATTTGGTGTATTCACTTTTCGACTTTGTTGATAGCTTGCTTGATTCTAATAAAATGAGAAAGGTTGTGAAAAAATCTTTAGATGAACTTATTTATTATCTTATTGTTTACATGCAGATGACAGAAGAACAAGCAAATGGCTGGATGCAAAATCCTGATCAGTTTGTTGAAGATGAGGAAGAAGAGAGTTTTTCATTTAGTGTTAGAATATCGGCACAAGATCTTTTTTTAGCATGCTGTCGAGATTTTAAAAAAGATAGTGCAATTGGTCTAATGAAAGCTATGCAACGACACTTAGAAGAAGCACAAATGAAAAAAGTTAATGGAGAAGTTAATTGGTGGAAGGTACATGAAGCATGTTTTTTGGCTTTAGGGTCTGTTCGCTCTTTGATTATTGAATCATTAGAGCGCTCAATCATTCAGTTTGATTTTAATTCATTTCTTGCTAACATAGTTTTTATTGATTTAAATGCACCCCCATTTCTTGCTGGACGATCATTATGGATAGCCAGTCGTTTTGCTACTTACATGCAAAAAGAAACCTTGCAGCAATTTTTAGAAGCAACTGTTAAAGGTTTACAACCAGATCAATCGGCTATTATTAAAATATCTGCTGTTCGTTCAGTTCTTTCATATTGTGACTATCTTAATAACACACAATTAACCATGCTATTAATCCCATTTGTTCCTTCAATACTTGACAGTTTGTTTCATTTAGTGTCACATGCAACAATTGAAGTACTTGCTTTAGTTTTAGAGAGTATGAGGGTTGTTTTATCAGTGAATAAAGAAATTTCAGCAAAGTATCAAGAACAAGTAATATCACTTGCAATTGCAGTTGTGCTAAAATATACAAATGATCCCCTTATATCTTCTCTTGCTTCTGATTTACTCACTGAACTAGCATCACATGGAACATGTACTGATCAAATACAAGTTAAATTGCTTCCTACTCTTGTAAGTATTTTTAATGCACCACCTGATAAAGTAACACCTGGTCTGGTTTCAATGGCCATGGATATACTTTGCAGTGTTGTGAGAAAGCTAAAGGCACCTTTGCCATTAGTTTTTGTTGAGAATGCTTTTACATCAATGATACGTTGTGCTTTGCACAGTGAAGACAATTCAATTTTACAAAGTGCTGGAGAATGTGCTCGAGCATTTGTTGCCATTGATACTGAACAACTCTGCCAATGGCATGATAATACTGGTAATTCTGGTGCTTTTTATATTTTACAGCTTATCTCTGTTCTTCTAAATCCAAAATTAGCTGAATATAGTGCTTCTTTTGCTGGTAGGCTAGTCTCTGTTTTTATTTCAAAAACAAGCAACAACCTATCATCTGAAAATATTGATTTAATTCTTAGAGCAGTTTTAAGTAAGCTGCAACAATGTGTAACTCTTACTGTGATTCAATCACTTTTGCTAATTTTTGCTCATCTTATTAACAAAGAAGTTGCAGTTGTTGTATCTTTTTTATCCCAAGTTCCTGGGCCATCTGGAAGTGATTCAGCTTTGCATTTTGTCATGAATGAATGGTGTGACAAACAAGTATCATTTTATGGTAATTATGACAAAAAAGTAAGCATTATTGCCTTGTCAAAGCTGTTACAGTATGGCCTCTCCACTAACAATTTGCATTTAAGTCAAGTTACTGTTCGAGGAGAACGTATTTATTCAGATGGTATACAAACAAGATCAAAAACTGCCAAAGATCCTGAAAAATGGACAGTTATTCCACTTCTTGTAAAGATTTACAAACTTTTGATCAGTGAATTAGCTAATCAAATGGACTCAAATAAAAATAACTCCAGTTTATTTGAATGGGCAGATGTTTCTGATAGCGAAGAGGAGCAAGATTCTGAATTTGGTGAAAACAAATTGGCTGAACTGTTAAAAGACAATTCCATTTATGGTTTTGGTAATGATGATGATTATAGTGATGGTGATGAAGATGCTGATGATGATCCAATTAATGAAGTTGACATTGTACAATACTTGAGTTCGTTTTTAAAAGAGTTTTTTAGTAGTGAACATCATCATAATCATTTTTTGCCGCATTTGAATGAATCAGAAAAATCTTTGCTTGTTAAAATTGTGCAAGGTTAATTTTTTTTCAAGTTTTTCTATTTTTAGCTTTATTTAACTTGCTGTATTACTTATTCACTTAATAATATCAAATCTTATTTATTATTTTAAAGAACAGTTAACCTTACTAGTTGATAAAAAGCTTGGGTCTTTTGTATGTGCTCTGCACTTGCTAAAAAGATACATAAATTTACTGTTTTTTTTTGATGATACAAAGAAAACTTTTTGAAATCTTGCTCAAAAGTTACTTCCTTTTATTAGAATTTACAGTCTTTAGGTGCTCTTGTTTAAAGTACTTTACTGGATTAGTTTTTATTATATTTTATATTGTCATTGGCTGAGAATGGTTTGTTGTCTATTTATTACTTAATTTTGTAATTTTGAAAAGGAATTTACTAAATGTGCATTTTGCTAAAAAAGAAAAATTTATGTGACTCATAAAAAATGTGTAAAAATTAAGTACTTTTGTCTTACATTTAAGTATTTGCTTATATTTAATTTTTTTATTATTTTAAATCAACAGTGGTTAGCTTTGATATTTGACTATGATTCATATTATAGAAAATAAATTTTAAGTCTGTTTAAATTTTTTAAAACCATGCGCTTATTCTGTAATCATCAATGTCATATCTACTACCAACATGTTATTTGCATAAATAAAACACAACTTTAAACTAAAGTTTTTTTATTAATTTGTTTATAATCAATTTTAACAACATAATTGTTTTTATTTGTATGACAGTTGTTAAACTGGATAATTAATTTTTTTTACAGCTATTTCATCAACTATGAACTATTTTTATAGTATTATTTGCTTGATGTGTTCACTTGCTTTTTCTTTAGTGTAAAGTATGTCAGTAAACAACAAAATTTGTTAAGCCCTGCATGACCACGAAAAATTAGTTTTTATTTCCATTGTCTTTTGAATTAAACTGTTTTTTTGTGATGATTTTTAAAAATTGTTAATGATATTACAGAGGTGTTTTATTAGTACTTTAAAAATGACTTCTTAATAGTTGAGTAAGTATTGTGTGTGAAAAGTAATGACAGACTTAAGTCAAAAATATGATTTTCTTCTTCATCCTATTAAAGATTTGACTAAAAATTGGAATGTGGATATAGCAGCAGTTTTGGAAGATTTTCGTGAAGAGGTATGATTTTAAAAATTAGGTAGAAAAAAAAAAATGTGTTTCATCTTAATTTTTTTAATCTTTGCATTTAATTTTTTATCATTGTAAATGAAATATGTTGAAGTTTCTGCTAAGGCTAATTTTTTTTTATTAAAAATAAAAGGAACAATACAAGTAGCAGGCAGTCTGAACCTGTTTGATTATATTGTTTGTTGATGACTAAAAGTTAAATTGACAAGATTAAGAATGCATGAAATTATTTAATGAATTGCAGAAATTCATGTCTAGCATACTAATGACAATTTTTTCAAATTAAAATCATGTGATTTTTTCTCATTTTAATGCTTTCACTATGTAAATATTTATTCTACTATACCTTTTTCACTGCTTTTTATATTTTAACTCTGGTAAATTTTATCAAATTTTTTTTTGCTATAATGTGTTCATAGAAATTGGTGGCTACATGACCAAATAAGTGTTGTTTTGAAAACAAATGTTGTTTTGAAGTGAATGTTGTTTCGAAAACAAATTGGATAGAGATAGTCGTAATTCAAATCCTATTCTCATTTTCTTGTTTTCTTTCAAAAAGCCACTTTACAACACTTTTTTCTGCTTACCAATCTTAGCAAGCAACTTTAAATTTCAGTTACATCACAAAACTTTCAAACCCTAGGAATATTTTGCTATCTCCAAAAAAAGATTATTACCTGACAGTTGATCTAAATTTAATGTTTTTGTTTTTATTCTATGAGTCAGAAAGATAATATAATACAAAGATTTGATTTTGATTTATATTTGCAATTGTTATATTATTCATATATGTCAGTGTTTCTCAAAGTAAACCACTTGGCTCCCTAAGGAGGAAATCTTCAAGGAGGAAGGAGGAAATCTTCAAGGAGGAAAAATCACTAGGGGAGGAATCAGAGAGGAATTTGAAAATTTCACTACAATGTGAGGCAAAAAAATTGGTACTTCAAAGTGAAAAGTTTTTTTGGAATTGCTACTTTTTAGGGATGAAAATATCAGCAGTGTGGTCGAGTGGTTAAAGCACTGTGATTGTGATCAACATGGTCTCAGTTCAAAACCTACTCACACCATTCCATTGTGTTCTTGAAAAAGACACTTTACAGCACTTTCCTTTGCTTGGCAGTCTTGGCAAGCAATTCCAAATTTCAGTCATATTTCTGTATAACTAAAAAAACAAAATAAAAAAATTTCAACCAGACAGCAATATCTGGGCATCTCCAGAAGCAGGTTGGGTTAATTGCTTGCCCTATCTGTTGTGTTGTGATGCTCTCTGTGAGTCAGGAAGATAAATATCAGTGGCGTATGGTCAGGGCATGCAAGTCAGGTGTTGCATGACCAAATTTTTAGGAATTGCATGACAAACTTTTGTGTGATGAGGTAGATATTGTTGAATTCGGTGAGAAATATTACTTGTTTTGAATGAAATCTGAGGCTGATCTGAGACGAAGACTGATTTTTTTGTGTTATTTTAGAGAATATTGTGAATTTAGGACAAAAAGTAAGAAATTGGAGACTGGTTAGAACTGATGATCTTTTTTTTTTTAAGAGATTACCACGTTTTGAAGACAAAAAATGCATCATCAGTAATGATTTTAGGCAATGACCTTTTCTTTTAAGAGATCACTGCATTTCTGGGATGAAAACTGCATTACCAGGGAATGACTTATGTGATGGCCTTTTTTTAGAGATCACCTTGAATCTAGAATGAAAATTGGTCTTGAATATACCCAATTTTATGACCTGGGTTTGGCATGTCAATTGCATGACTTGTTTTAGAGGTCACCGCATACCACTGATAAATAGAGATGAAATAAAATAAATAAAAATTAAGAAATCTGAGAAAGATTCAAAATTGAACGTTAATTTTTAAACTTTCTGGGATAACTGGAATTTGGGTCACAAATTTGGATGAAGACAAAAAAATTCTTTACTTTGATCATTGAGGTATTCTTTTTTTAGAAGGAGGAAATGATGGTACCCAAATTCTGAAAAGAGGAGTGTAGCAAAAACTTTTGAGAACCATTGATATATGTTTTTCCATCAACTTCAATTGGCATAATAGTTTTTTTTATGTTATGTTGTGTTATCTTTTTTGTTAATATTTGTTTATTATAAGATTTATAATTCCATATTTTTTTGGTTTATACTCTCTACATTATTCACAATTCCATTATAGTCACCAGTTGCATTTAGAAAAGGTTTCCTGGCCTGGTGAGATTTCTTTTTGTGGGTGGTTTTTCTTTACTAACCTTGCTCCATTGAGCTAAATTCCCATCTCGGCTAGCTGTGCCACTCATCATCATTACACAGCCTAGTCATGTACTGGTTATTTAATTGCTCAGTTTGATGATATTACTATTATGTATTTTTTTTTCTTTGTCACTTATATTTATATCTGATTAATGTGTTGCAGCCATGCTTTTACTGTCTTGCACTTTCATTTTCTGATTATCTTATGCATGTTTTAATGTCTGGTGTTGGGCTGCTTCTTCCTTTTCTTAATCTATTCAATACTGTTTAATAATGATGGAGAATAAAAATGAATGAATGAATGAATAAATAAATAGAGATGGTGTTGATGTTATAGATCATTATTTTCATTAAGATATAGTTTAAAAACCATTTTTCCTTGTTTTTAATGGTTTAATGCAGGAAATTGTTGTTTAAGCATGTTTTTCATTTTAAAAGAAAAAGCCTTTGCAGTTATCATTTTTAATTTAAACATTTTAAGTATAGTACTGTACTTATTGTCAAAAAAGATAATACAATTCAGTATTTTACTCATTTAATAATTTGTTTTTGACAATTGCCAAAATGTTAAAATTAAAATAAAAGGATAACTGCAATACTGGATCTTTTATTTTAAAATTGTTTGAACATACTGAATTATTTAAGGATATAGTCATTGTACGAATGCGCAGGAAACTTTGTAAAAAGTTATAAATAAACCATATTAAACATAGAATTAATATTTTTTTTGCAAAACTTTGTTCATCTATTACTAGGAGCTTCTCATATAAAAAATTAACTTAAATTGTGAAATTAAGATACAAAGTACTATCAACGGCAAGTTAATTTGTATAAATGTTTTTACACTTAAATTAATATTTTGTAATTGTGTTGCAGTAATATACAGTATATATAATTATTTTAAATGTGGTAAATGCATAGAAAATTTGTAGTTCAAATCCAACTAATCACTTGCTGATGTTGAAAAGAAATAGTTGCCTAAACCCTGAGTATTTATTTCAGGAAAAGTCATATGACCAAAAAACTTTTTCTTTTCAAATGTCTTTTTAATAAACAATTATGTTTATTTCCAAACACCTGTATGTTCAAAAATCTTTTGATCAAACCAGGATGTACCTGGATGTAGGTCAAGCAAAGACATAAATATGGTCGTATCCTCCATGTGTAGGCTACTTGATTCTAAATATTATCGACCAAAACTTACCATTATAATAAAGTCAGCCTCTTAAATATAATAATAGTTAGGCTTACCATATTTATGAAGTGGCAAACTGGGACACTCATTAAAAGAAAAAAATTTGTCAGTGTTTCCTATAAAATAAAAGGCCTTCATTTGGAAATCAGTCTCAGATTTCCTACTTTTTTGTCTCAAAATCATAGTGATCTCTAAAAAAAAGGTCATCACTTAAAATTGGTAAAACCAGGACATTTTGGTCAACTGGACAGGACACCGTGATAAGGCCTAAAAAACGAGATTGTCCCAGCTAAAACGGGACATAAGGTAAGCCTAATAATAGTCAGCTTCTTTATTTAAACCTTCTATTTTTTCCCTTAAGCATGTTTTTATATTTTTTCAAGCAAAAAACTTACTTAAATTCATTATTAAACTTAAATCTTTCAAAGTAAAAAAAGTAAAAATCCCCATTTTTCTGTGGAAACATTGTTTATTGCAAATTGTTAAGGTGTGTGCGCATTCATTGTTTAAAGTTTTAAACAAGTATGAATGCACATATTGCTCTGTACAATTACTAAAGTAGCTCCGATTTCATTGGTTTTCAGCAAATTAGTTGCTCTTGTCATGCAGAACAAGAAAATAACAAGAAGTTGCAATGTAATTTTAAATGAACTGATTTAGCAATAAAGTTGAAGAAAGTTTATGTAACCTAAAAGCAGTACATATTAGTTATATCAAAATTACAATTATTATTATGTGAGAGATTTATGATATTGATATTCATGTTCCTTAACATATTTTTAGTTTTACTTTATTTTTTTTCGTTTGTTTATTTTTTACAAATTAAGCAATGCCCATTCATACTCAATAATAACTGATGTGCATTCGTACAATTGCTATAGCTTTTATGACTGAAAAGAATCATACTGAGTTACTTTTAGACATAGTTTTTAAGTAACCAATATGTTTGAATTAGTTTAAAAGCAAAATTATATGTACAAAATACTTGTAAATGTAACATTGAAAAAAAAATTAACTGCAAAGAATAAATACAACAACAACGATAACAATTTATTTGCTTACTTCAGCAGTAAATTGATAATATACAATAAAATATTAGACATATGAAAACAATTAACTTTTATACCAGTAGACATACACATTGTATGCAGATAAATATGATTTATGAAATAAACTGGACAGTAAAAGACCAATTAATGGTCATCAAGTCAAGAACTGTCCATAGACTATTATAATATTCATTACTAGTAGTATTATTTGATTACAAAAAAAAAAGAAAAAGACTTGGAATATACTTGTATTTTTGCAATATACCCAAGTTACTCATATGAAAACAAAAAAATACACACAAAAAAAAGAAAGAAAAGATATGAGAATGTATTTTCAGGGTGATAACTTGCATTATAAACATAAACACACACATAAAAAAAAAGAAAAAATACAAGAACATAGCTTTGATCAGGGAATATGATTAATATTTATTTATCAACGTCAATTTTATATATCTGTCAAATGAATACTTGGATAATAATTTAATATTAATTGAAATTTTACTCCATATTTTTATTCCATTATAAGAGAAAAAAGTTTGCCCACGATGCAACTTTATTCGTTGAAGATATAAATTTTTATTGGAAATAGATCTTGTAATATGATGATGTTGCAAGCTTAAATATTTAAAGTAGTCATTTAACACACTTGGAAGTCTTTTATGAAAAGAGTGCATAAACTTTGCCATTTCAAGTTCATATATGTCTTGAATTTGTAATGTTTTCATTGATTTATACTTGAAGATTATTTTAACACAATCTTTTGAAAACTTAAAGTCCATTATGCGAATAATTTTATTTTGTGTTATCTGTAATTTTCTCATTATAGATTTTGTTTGGTTTCCCCAAGCAGTGATTCCATATTTAAGGGATGGATATACAAAACTGTAGTAAAGGTTTATCAAAGTTTTCTTATTAATGTAGTGTCTAATTCTACATAGAATTCCAGCTGCTTTTGAAAGTTTATTTGCAATGTAATTATAGTGTTTGCAACAAGATAATTCTTCATCAATTATTATCCCTAAGTAGTTTGTGTAGTTTGAAAAAGGTGTATCATGACCACCAACTGTTAAAGAAAAGTTGTTTGTATTGTTTTTTTTTTCACTTAGGATAAACCACAAAATAAGTGGTTTTGTTATAGTTTAGAGACAATCGATTGTATTTCATCCATTCATCAACAATCTTCAATTCTTTATTTACAAGTTCCTGTAGTTTTGCTAGGTTTCTATCTTTGAGAATTAGTACTGTATCATCAGCAAATAAATTTACTTGAAATTTGGTTTGAATTGGTAGATCATTAAAATAAATAGAAAATAACAAGTGTCCAAGTGTTGAGCCCTGTGGAACACCACATACCACTGTGCTTGATTGAGATTTAGTTTTGTTACATTCAGTATACTGCTTTCTATTCTACAAGTAGTTACCAAGAAGCTTATGCATTTTTCCTCTTATGCCATATGATGTAAGTTTATCTAAAAGAATTTTTATGATTTACTGTATCAAAGGCCTTTGACAAGTCTAAAAATATACAGCAAGTATGATATCCTTCATCTTGATTTTTTTGTAATGTGCTGATTAAGTCTGTTAAAGCCATTTCTGTGGAAAAACCTGGACAAAATCCAAATTGTTGTTTAGTGATAACATTATTCAATGAAAAGAATTTTTCAAGTCAAGAATATAACAACTTTTCAAAGATCTTAGACATAGCAGAAAGTATAGAAATTGGTCTGTAGTTACTAGCAATGTCCTTTCTACCACTTTCATGAATTGGAGTTACTTTGGCATGTTTTAGTACAGATGGATATGTTTCATTGTTGTAGCAATTGTTAAATATAGGTGCTATAATTGGTCCTATCAATTGATAGAATTTATTTGGTATATTTTCTGGTCCACTTACTTTAGCAATATTAAGCTGACAAATCTGTGTAAGGACTTCTGGTGTAATTGTTTCATAAAAAAAAAGATTTAGTTACACTTGGGGTTTTAAACTTTATGATGCTTTGGCTATTTTTGCCAATATTCTCAAGCGTACATTTGTGAAATAATCATTAAGTAGGTTACTTATGGCTTCCTTTTCTGTAATAGTGCAGTTGTTTGTGTCAGTTATGGAAGCAATAGTGTCAGTTTGATGTCTTTTCTGGCAAATAATTTTATTAATAATTTTCTATTGTTTTCCTATTTCATTTTTATGCTGGTTTAGTTCATTAGTATAGTGATTTTTTTTAGCAATTTGTTTTAATTTTGTGAATTTATTTAAGTATAATTTATATTTGGAAACTGAATTGGCTTTTTTTTGCTTAAAGCATTTCTTACATAGTTTATTTTTTCATTGAGATTGATTTAAGAAGACCCTTAGTTAGCTATGGCTTAGTTTTAAGTTTCATTTCTTTTTGGATTAGATTTCTTAATAGTGCATGTTTATTTGTGATATCTTGAATTTTTGTCAATAAACTATTTAGATATATTTCTTGATTAACGATAACTGTTAGTGATTGTAAAAAACTGCTAATTTCTTCACAGTATATATTTGCATCAAAATTTTTCATATTCCTTATTTGGGTCTTTTGAGAATTTCTCAAAATAAAATCATCTTGAATTAAACAAAATGTTGGTAAATGATCAGAGATATCATACATTAGAACTCCAGGTAGGCAAGGTTTATTAAGTATATTTGTGTATATATGATCTAGTATTGTTGCTGAAGTTGAGCTGATTCTTGTAGGTATATTTATTAGTGAGTAGCATCCAGCTGTATAAATATTGTTTATATACTGTTTTGATTGAGTATCCAAAATTTAGTTGGCTAAATCAATATTGTAATCTTCTACTAATACACACGAATAAATGGAGTGGTCAATACTTTGCAGTGTCTTACTGATTTCTGCCTAAAATTCAGTATTATTGCTAATAGGATGTCTATATACAACACCAATTATTAACTTTTTAGATTTTGCATTGGTTGTATCCAAAATTTCAACAAATAAGCTTTCACAATCATGGCTATTAATTTTTAAGTTAGTTTTTATTAGGTGTTGTAAATTGCTTCTAATTGTAAGCCTACACCTCCTGAATTTAATGAAGAGTCATAGTGAACAAATTGATAATTATCTGTATCAACTAAATGACAATTAGACGAGTTTAATTTTGTTTCTGTTATAGCAATAATTTCAGGCAAAAATGATAGTTTTATTAAAAAGGATTCAATCTTTGTAACATTTTTTGGTAAAGATCTTGTGTTAAAATGAAGTATAGCCAACTTATTATTTCTTTTACCTTTAATGAGGTCATCAAATTGAATGATATCATAATATTTGCATTCACTGATCAAAGAACTAATGAAGGAGCAATTCAATAATCGCTATCATTCTCCTTTAGTATGTTTAAAGACATAAAAATATAAACTGGGAGAGAAAAACAGTTAAAAAGAAAAAAAAATACACTAAAGAAAAAAACTAAAATTTCACAAATATGTCAAATTAGAAAACAATCCAATCAGTAAATAAAGTAAAATTTAGTAATGTACAAACTAGATCAATTAGACCACAAAAATAAGAAAGCATTTAATTTGGAATAGTATCTGTATTAAGAGATTTTAAGTAAACTTTTTTATTTGGTTGGCTCTTGGGTATGTAATAAATTTCACCATCCATTGACCAGTAATATAAAATAGAGCCAGTTGCACATAAGTTTTTTAGTTTGTTAATACATTCTTTTCATCATTTGGTTAGAATTCAGTAATAAAAAAAAACCTTTCCTTTCAGTTTGCTTTTGGCAAGATATATTTTTTTGTTTGGTGTTGTGTCTGGTGAATTTTACAATAATAGGGCCATTATTTTTGGAGTTTCCCAGCTGATGCAATCTATCCAAATCATAATCAGCCAGTTTGATATCCAAGTGTGAATGAAAGAATTCTTTTGCAGTTTTATTGGTATTTTTATTTTCCACTGAAGGTACACTATGTATAAGTAGACAGTTTATACGAGAATATTGTTCTTGCTCTTCTAGTCTGCTCTCAAGTCCAGCAGTCTCATTTGAAGTCAATATCTTGCTCTCACATTCAATTGAAACTTTATCCACAATAATTTGCATAAATGCTTCATTACTGATTATCAGTGTGCATAATTTTGAAGTAACAATGTCAATTAAGTTTTTTCATTTTTTAATTTGCTTGCCAAAGTTGAAAGATTTTCAGATGACGGTTTGAAGCTTTTTTCATTTAAAAATGATTTAAGTGGATTTTCATTAAAACTTTCTTGAAGCATATTTGACTCTAAGAGAATTGATTTTACCAGGTTAGTAACTTTGTCACTGTCATCAAGAGCCAAGTTATTTTTTTGATTGCTTTGGGATGATTTTCTTTTTGACATTCTTTCTTTTGAAGTTGGCAATTTTAACTTATACAGACAAGATTATAATAAATAGTTTAATATATTACAACGTAAATAGTTTAATATATTACAACTTTCTTAGACAAATTTAAGAATCCTATTGATTCATGTAACCTTATTCAAATAGCTTGACAAGTGTTAAATTTATATTTTTATGGTTGTTTTTATCTTTCATAATAGTTTTATCAAAAATGTCTTTGAACTATATTTTCTGCAAGTGTTATAAAACCTGTAAAAATATGTAAGAAACTAAGCCACTTAAAACGAGAAGCATTAGACTGAAGTTTTGCTCTTGTTAGAGCTTGTCAGTGATGCTTATCTTACTGAGATTCACAATGACTGAATGTTGTCTTACATGCAGGCAATAACACCACTAGACCACTCAACTGTATGACAACCCAACTTCAAGCAACCTAAAAGTTTTTTTGGCATTGCCACACAAAGAATACATAACATCCACGATGTGATAAGACCAAGGCTGCACCTCATGACTTCATGTGGATGCTATGTATTTCTTGTGTGGTAAAGCCAGAAAAACTTTTAAGATTACTTAAAGTTGAGTTGACATCCACTTGAGGGTCTAGTGGTGTTGTCTCTTGATGTAATAAATGAATTATATCAGCTATCAGGTGTAAGGATCTTATAGCAATAGAAAATTGCTTGCCAAAGCCAAAGCTTTGGCAAAAATTATTTTTGACTTCAGTCAAAGCTTTAGCATATCCCTACAAATACTACAAGATATTCTTATAAAATATTTAACTAATATTATTTTTCAGCTTGAAAAAATGATGTTTTCTTTTGATGGAGGCAAAACCAAACTAAACTTTGCAGAAGCAGCATTTCTTATTCAAGGGACTGCTTGTGTTTGGAGTAGAAAAGTAGAGTCTTTATACAATTTGGTTTATCAGACATTGGAAATGATTATGAACAACAAGTAAGTTAAACTTTAATATGGCATCAAATAAATTATCATTCTTTACTTTTTGCCTGGACTTCATTTTAGTTTTTGTTTAATCACATTCTTACATTGATTTGAAATAATATGTTTTATAATTAATCTTGGGTATGACCTAGAACCACATCCAATGTAAAAGCTCCATTTGGAGATTCTATAGTTCTAGGAAAAGTGATGTTATCCCTAAATTTTTATCACTCCCATGTCCACTTTGACCTGGAGTGCTTTTTAGGGCTGCAATTATGGATTAAGTACTATTGAAGGGCTATTCTTGTTAAAAACATGCAAGCATTCCAGGCTGTCTTAGGTAGAAGTGTATCTTGAATACTAAAAGCATGTTTGCTTGGTGCCAGGAAGAACATTTTGTCATAAAAACCTTTGCTACCAAGTCAGAATATGCAGCAATGACACTATATTTATTGTGATGGTTCTTAATTGTGGACCCCCTGGTCAGGCAAAGCTAATGATGCTACAGGGAAGAAGGCATCTGCAATGGTTAGTAAGAGAGACTTAGTGGCAGATCCTTGAAAAACCTTTAGGGAGACCACAAGCTTTTTGAAATCCTATGCAGACCTCTTGGTTTGCATCAGCAAATGTGGGATGATTGACTGGTGGAAGTAGTAGACATGTTCTGAAGAATGGTTGATGTTGCAAGATTGCAGAAAGTTAAAAACCATGGTACAAGGCAGGGATATGGAGCCAAAGATTTTTTTATGGCTCCACCTCCAGAGTGTAATTTTTTGGCCTTGGAGCTGGTTTTGGGTCCTTGTAACCATAAAACAAAGACCAAGAACTAGGAAATCACTAGGAAAAAATATTTAGAGAAAAGAAAAATGATAAGCAGTTGAGAACAAAGTAGCTTATTACCAGTGTATGGTGGGCCGTACACTAGCATACAAGATAAACTGATAGAGAAAGACATTGATTGATTGTTAAGGAAAATTAAACGTAAAATAGTATTTTTTAAATGCTTTATTATTCAATGATAAATGACAAACTTTTTGAGCTAAAAACAAAATCACCTCTCTTGGCAAGAAAATAAAATAACCTCGAAATTTTTAAAAATCTATAATGAATAAATTTCATTGAATCCAAAAAATAAAATTAATGTGAGGTAGGAATGGCAAGATAAATTTAAAATAAAAGTTTTTTTTAGTTTTTTGACCTAAATTGAAAAGACCTACATTTGGCTATTCCCACTCTGTATTAGTTTTTTAATTTTTTAGGCTTTAATAAACAATTTTTATGGGATTCCGTGGACAATGATGAAAAGGCTAGATATGAATGAAAATGTAACATTTTACTTATTTTTCTAATTAAAACAATTGACTTTCAATTTTATACCAATTTGATAAGTTTGTCTGCTGCTATTTTAAAGTTGACACTTTACAACCAATAAAAAAATGTATATCCCACTTTTATAGCTTTAGATGGAAAAAATTTACTATTTAAGTTGCTTTTCTTAAATATTTATTGTATATCTCTTTTCAATATCAAATAAATTTAAAATACAATTTTTTATATCTACACGGTGGATTAAAATGGTTAAAATATTTGACTGAATAAATTTGCCCTGAACTCTAGAATAGTACATGTACCTTGGTTCCACCATAAATGATACACCTGGATCTGCAAACCAGTAATTTTAGTCTGTTAGTTCCAGTGTTGAAACTTTGCCTTTATTACGTGTCCGAGTGCGAGTCCCTAACTTACGAGTCCGAGTTCAGCAAAAAATATTTTTACGAGTCCGAGTTCAGAAAAAAATATCTACGAGTCTGAGTGCGAGTCCGAGTCCGAGTCCGCAAGTCTTAAAATTTGCATTTAAAAAAGTTTGAATGTCAAATCAACAATTCGCGATCTTAGTAGTTTATAGCTTAGGCCTTATGTTGTAAAAGCTTTTAGTTTTGTATAAAAGCATGCTTATTGCTTATTTTGCTGAGATGCATTAAATGTTAATTCTTTTAAATAAATAATGACGCCCATTTGATGACGACGTTTTTATATAAATCTTAGCAAGTTGAAGTTACATTTTACGATATACACGCTACTTACTCAATAGCTTTAAATCAAGAACAGTATAATCAATGTGCGAGTAACAAAATTTTCAAGTCAATTTTTTAGCTCATAACAAGCTAGGGCACCGATTAAGCACAAGTTTGTAATTCACAGTGTTTTTTTTTTTAAATCATAATTGCTTTTTAATGTTGTCAAAGCAGACAATAAATCACTGCCGATGCGAGACCTGTGCGGTCGCATCATCAAGGCTCCTATACTGAACAAACGTTTAACGGGTACACTTTTTGCTGGCACAGACAGTGCTTTAATAGCTGAAACCGCCATCGAAGCAAACGGCCACGCCGCACCCAGTGAAGCGTATAGGATTACAGTCGAAAAGAAAAAAGAAAGGGAGTAGCTATTTAGACGCAACAGCGGGATTGGTGTATTTTATTCCTACAAAATGTTATTAGTTCAATCTAAAGATCTAATAGGGATTGCAAGCGTACCCAAATGAGCATTACTGCTTTATGCAGGGCTCCTCAAACTAGGGGTCGCGAGATTTTAAATTTTGGATTTTTAGAGATTATGATGATTTTGGAAGAAAAGTAGGGAAATACAAGATTAATTCCAAGCGAAGACCTTTTTTTTTTTAGAGAACACCTTGATTTTGGGGCGAAAATAGCGGAATCAGAGATCGATTCTAGGTGAAGACTTTTTTTTTTTTTTTTGGAGAACACCTTGATTTTGGGGGAAAATAACGGAATCAGAGATCGATTCTAGGTGAAGACCTTTTTTTAGGGGTCGCAAAAAAATTTGGCCGTGGAAAAGGGGTCTTGATGAAAAAAGTTTGAAGAACACTGGCTTTATGTAATTGTCTGCTTTGACATCATTCTTCTAACTACTATGTCAAATATTACTGTGTGCATGCTATAACGTTTAACGTTTTGTTGCTTCTTTTTCTTCTGCTATAGTTTTATATGTTTGTTTATTTCTTTCTGTTTTTATTGTGGCGGAGCAGAAATAAAAGATACTGATACTGATGGCGTGTCTTTGCTACGTTTAATCTGTGTAAGAACAAAGCAAATCAGTTGGTCAAAAATGAATTGATAATTTTAATCAACGGATTCTGCTTCACCGTGTAATTTTTTGCACACAATGTCCTTTCTCATCTTCCATCGATTCATCCAACTCGTATTTAATTTTTTGGGATTTTTACAACCGCAAACTTCTGCATACTCGTTGAGCTTTCAACAGCAACATTTCCCCACTGACTGGAATTTTTTCGTCTCTTGCTTGACGAAACCATTTCATCAAAGGCTCATCCACCGCTTCGAAATTATGCTTACGCTTCGGTTTCGATTTGCTGCTGCAACCTGCCTCAAAGTCTTCGATTATCTTTTCTTTATTCTTCAAAATTGTGATTAAGGATGTTCTTGAAATTTCAAGTTCCTTAGCAAGTATTGACACTGGCGTATCATTTCTCCTGTTCACCTCATTGACGATGTCATAATTTTTCTAATAATGGTAATTATGTTCTTTTGTTAGACATCTTACTGCTACTGTATATTCGGTACTGTACTTTTTTGTTTAAATACAGTACACAGTAGAAAAAAGTCGGACTTTTTATTAGGTCAACAATGGTCTTGTATACGCGCTGCCACGCCATCGCTTTTGTTTTAGATGCAGACGCTTGACACCTAAAAGGAGATTAGAGCTGCTAATTTCTATCACGCATTTAAACAAAAGGAAGCGAATTGTCGTAAAAGCGGGTGTCGCTAAAGCCAAGGCAAATGTACATAAAAGATAGGAATTCTGCCGGGACCAACAAAAACGCGTTGTTAAAAGCGAATTGTCGTTATAGCGGGTGTCGTAACATGCAGTTTCTACTGTATCTTTGTTTTTATGGATGTAATTCTTACGCGTCCGCTGGCAGCCACAGTGCTTAGTGTAGCACGTCCGCTGGCATTCTGGAATGCCAACCAATAAGGTACACGACTTGACTTTATTTATTAAAATTTCCAAAAAAACCCTCTGTGACGTAAAAATATCCGAGCAAGCGCGCAAGTCCGTTTATATACGGCTGCGCTTTGATGCGAAGTCAGAATTTCAATTGTCAGCTAAAAAGTTTTTAAAAGCCCAGCAACGAACGGCCTGAAGAAAAATTTTAAGTTAAAACTTTTTTTTATAGATGATTAAGTTTCACCTTAAAATCTTTTTCATTTGCAAACTACAGATTCGTCCACGAAATCCATTCTAATTAACTTAAGATTTCGTTTGATGATCGCAACAAAGTTTTGCAGACAGCTGTTTCTCACGGACAAATCTGGTTATTTCAGCGGTAATCCGTCTGCCTTATGTTTGCCAAGAACCTTAACAATTCGGCAACTGGCAATCAAATGTCTGGCTGCTTTTCTTTTCGTAATTTCCAAGTAAAATCATCGAGCTTCTTTTATAAGAATTATTTTTTCTACTCGGTAAACGCTGTTTTTTTAACGAGTCCGAGTCCGAGTGCGAGTTCTTGGCTACGAGTCCGAGTACGAGTCCTAGTTCCAATAAAAAAATCTACGAGTCCGAGTTCGAGTCCGAGTTCTTGATGCACGAGTCCGAGTACGAGTCCGAGTTCTCAAAAATCGGACTCAAGTGCGACTCGAGTCCGAGTCCGAACTCGAGTCTTTACAACACTGGTTAGTTCATAACAAGTCTTTTTAAATCAGTCATTCTTTTATGCTAAAATAAAATTCAATTAAGAAAAAGGTTTTTTTACCAGAAGTGGTCAGTGGTACTGATTAGGAATGTGCCAAAGCTTTGGCTTTGCTAACATCTTCATTACTTATTTTGAAGTTGTCGTCGTTGTTTGAAGGGTATCCACTTCAGGTCAAATACAAACAGGACTGGGGCCAAGGGTTTATCCTTTTACTACCCCAGGCTGCTGCACTGCCTGAATCAGATGCTGGCAGTGATATGCCTCTTGAGGATCTTGTAGGGGACACAGAGTAGAGATATTGGTTGATAACTCTTTGGATCCCCCATGGGCTTTATTGGTTTTGGGATCGCGACTACAAGCACTCTTCTCCAGATCTTGGGAAGAGCGTTTATGGTTGCGATTTTAAAGTAATCCCATAAGAGATTTTTATCTTAGGTATTATGAATAATGATTAGCTTAGTTCTTCATATTGCTAATGCTAAGATCTGAAACATCAATGATTAACATGATGATATTTATACACTTAAAAAGATACAATTGTTTATAACAATTATATAATACAGTAAACACTAACAACATTATTTACAACACACATTTTTGAGCACTCAGACACAGAAGAAATTTTTAAATTGTATATTAAAACCGTAGAAAGTTACAAATTGAAAGTTCGAGCAATGATAAAATAGCACACACTACTATCAATCTGAAGGTCAGGCATTTTACTGCCATACTGCTTGCTTAGTGCTAGCACAACAGAAGGAAAGATGAAACAAAGTGGGGCTAACTGTAAGTCAGTGGGATCCAGTGACCTCTGAGGCTGGTCATGCAGTTGGCATGCAATACTTTATGGATAGAACGAAAAGTTGTCTGGGATTTTAAGACGAAGACCAATTTTTGTCTCAAAATCATGGTGTTCTCCAAAAAAAAGGTCTTCAATTGTAATCACTTTCAGATTTCTGACTTTTTGTCCCAAAAAGCATAATGTTCTTCTTCTTCAAAAAAAAAAGTTTTCACTTGAAATCAGTCTCAGATTTCTGACTTTTTGTCCCAAAACCATAGTGTTCTCTAAAAAAAAAAAAGGTCTTCACCTCAGATCAGCCTCAGATTTCTCTAATTTTGTCCCAAAATTGTGGTGTTCTATATTAAGTAAAAAATAAAGGTCATTATGCAAAAGTTCATTGGTCACAAAGCATGACTTGCATGCCCTGACTGCACATCACTGCTGTAAGTCAGTGTAAACAAACATGTTTCAAAACAGATAAATAACACATCACAGTAGCTTTGGTTTTGGCAAAAGTGCCAATTAATTGGTATGCCAAAGCTTTGGCACATCCGTAATACTGACCACTATATCTCTCAGGTAAAATAAAAGTAAACAAAGTAAAGTTGCCAGATACTTCAATTTTATGCACTATATTTTAAATGAATGACAAGTTGTTTGTTT
The DNA here is from genome assembly GCA_963680785.1 of Diplosoma virens. Lineage (NCBI taxonomy): Eukaryota > Metazoa > Chordata > Ascidiacea > Aplousobranchia > Didemnidae > Diplosoma > Diplosoma virens. The sequence goes on from OY796889.1 coordinate 18,169,392, forward strand.
TTAAGCCCACTGACCCAAATGGCAAAAAAGCTGGCATCTAAAATGGTGGTTAGTTGAGCCAACCACTGTTCCATAAAGGGTTAATAAATATAAATTGAAAATTTACAGTACGTTTTTGCTAAATTTTCAAAAAAAGGCAAAAAATAATAAAATTTAAATGGAAACAACACAAAAATAACTTAAGACTTTCACTGTACATCAACAGCATTTTTTTCTGAAAAAAAAGAAAAAAAAAAACAGAATAAAAGAAGCAACATAAAAGGTAAACTTAAAATGCATCACACTATAATATCCACACATGCAGTACACCCGAGTCTCACAGACCGAAATGCTATTTTTTTCTCATATATCTAGAATTAGAAGGAGACTTGGAAAATTATACACACCCATACTTAGGACCAGCATTTAAACCTCAGAAGCTATTGAAAAGGACAGGTATATTTGTCATCTATGTCTATCACTATATAATCACTATATAACAATGGAAAAGGTGATATCACAATCAAAAACTGACAATCAATCATAGGTTTCTAAGGTTAAGATTATAATTATGAATGTGTGTGACACTAACTAACTAGCTGCTACCTACCTTAAATGTAAGTTTTTTTAAAATTGATAATTGGACAGTCTGCCCAAAAAAGTTTACCAAATACAAGTCAATCTTTCTTACCCTTTTCAATACTGCATGGCTGTCTTTTATTGTTAACCATCCATCTGTTAAGAATCAAACCTTCCCGTAGGTATCAGGACAAGTTCCCGACTGACATGTGCCCGACGGCAACATGCCCGACGGACATTTTCCCGATGGACACCTGCCCGAATAAATAGTGCCCAATGGACAAATGCCCGATTAGGACAATTGCCCGATTATGAAATTTGCCCGAATAGGAAATTTGCGAGAATTTATTATGCACTTCAAGAATATTGAATAAAAGTAGAATTTATTATGCACTTCAAGAATATTGAATAAAAGTACACTGAAGAATACGAATAGAGTACACTGAATAAAAAGAATATGTCATTGATAAAAAAGGCAATTCATACAAAAGGCAACTAAAATTTTAAATTGTGAGCTATTCCTCTCAAAAAATCTACTATTTCTCGATTTTCATAATCTTGCACAATGTTTGCTATCCTTTTGGTTGCATCTTGATATTTTTTTCTTTTTGAGGGAGGCTCTTGTCCTGCCAACATTTGGTTGATGATTGTATCGTTAAGAGCTTGTTCAGTCTTCAGTACCTGAAGAAAACGCCAGATATTGGGATGACTTGAGGTTATATTCGCCTGTAAATGGTTGTGCCATCCTTCCAAGGAATTGATTGTTCGTGGCAAATCATTGCATACGCGATCATGCATATTCCACATACAAATAGGAAATAGTGGGTTTCCTCTATTACGTCGGCGTCTCCTGCCGATAAAAGTATCTTCAAAGTAGTTAATTACTCCATCTGCTTCTTCGCACATACTTTCTTGTAAGTGTTCAAAAGCTTGCACAACACTGTCTGATGGCACAAAAGCCAGTGCTGGTATCATTCGAATGCTTATGGCAAACTCAGCATCGCTCTGATATCTTGATTGCAACCCTTCTGTTTGTATCTTCCGATAAATAGCTTGCGAGAGGTGAAAAAAACAGCCCTTTATATTTGCATTTGGAAAAACATTTGATATTGCATTCATTGCAGCTTTTTCATAATCAATCATAATTGCAGATGGATTAAGTCGAGCATTAACAGCCCGAAGTTGGTTGAACAGTTCTTCATAAGTGGATTGTCGTTTATTTGGTAATAATGCAAAAACACATGGCATCGTTCTTTTAGAAACTAAACAATGAATTGAATACAGTTGGTAAAACAGTTCAGGTACAACTTTGAAGGTACCATTGCAAAACCACTCACTCGAAGATTGTAAGAGTTGCATATTTTTCTCGGTTGAAAACAAAAGTATACGATTCTCACCAGGTCCACTGTCGTAAAGTAAGAAATTGTCTTCGTTGCATGTTCTTTTGTATTCATCTGGAATGGCCATCTCACACAAATTTCTTGGTATGGGATGTGGAGCATGTACAGCTTGTTTATATCTTCTGATAGAACGTCTAATTGTGCTCATAGACGGTAGTTGACTAGAGACTCCTTCCGAGACATTCTGTAACGTTTGACATAGAATCTGTTGTGATGATTGTTGGGTTTTAATAGCTTGTTCCTTCATTTCTTCACGTAAAGATAGAAGATCTTGACGAATAATATCTGGAGCGTGAGTGTGTTCATGTGTCTCTCTTATTATTTGATCACCACGCAAAGTAATTTTGGCCTTGCAGTTGTTGCGTCGGCGGCGTTCACATTCGTAAAACGTATTTCCAGACGGCAATTCCTTGTTCTTAACATATAGGTAACCATTATAGCACAGCTTCAATCCACCACGTTGAGTTTTCACAAATTCCATGACTGCTTACAAGAGTAAAAAACTTTAACAGACTGAAGAGAAACTAAAAGAGCGGTTGTATATGTATAAACCTTCGTTCACTTTATCTAATCGGGTGTTTTATCGATTCGGGCAAATTTCCTATTCGGGCAAATTTAATAATCAGGCAAATTTCCTATTCGGGCAAATTTAATAATCGGGAAAATTTCCTATTCGGGCAAATTTCATAATCGGGCAATTGTCCTAATCGGGCATTTGTCCATCGGGCACTATTTATTCGGGCAGGTGTCCATCGGGAAAATGTCCGTCGGGCATGTCGCCGTCGGGCACATGTCAGTCGGGCACTAGTCCTAGATCCCTTCCCGTATTACCTTATTAAAGATTTTGTTTTGACAAATTAGGTTTTTCCCTCTGTAACTATTATATTTATTTTTTATTACTTATAGTGCATTTTTGGATATCAATAGAATTAAATATTTTCTGGATATCAATAGAATTCAACTCTGGAGCCAGCTATATGGAGTGACAATGTTAAAGCTATGGCTTTGGCTCCAACTCTAGCTGAAGCTTTTGCTCTGGTTCTGGCTCCAGTCAAGTAAAATATGATTTCACATTCCTTGTACAAGGACTGTGAAAGGAGGTGAAAGAAGTTACAAATTGCTCTAAAGTGATAAAACAATGGTACAAGGTGGTGTTGTGATGATGGTTAGCTCAGATTTGGAAAAAATAGGATTTAGGTCAGGTATGTTAATGCGTTGTAAGGGTGGTAGTGGTTAAAATTGCAAATAGAAATCAGATAGTTACCTTTTTCTCTGTGTATGCTTTCCAATGTGTTGTGATATTGAAGAAAAGAAAAGTTCTACAATGATTTGAATATGAAAATGCTGTAAACACAGGAAAAATGGGGGGTTTTGAATGATTTTAATTGTTACACAGGTGAAGATAAAGATGGATATGAAGTGTGCATGAAAGGTTTGGCTATGATTTCAGAAATGCTGATGGTGAGAGAGTGTTAGAATGTGCAGATAGCTTTGGACTAAAAATTGCCAACACATGGTTAAGAAAAGCAGGAACAAGTTGATGACAAAAGAATCTGATTGAATAGATGAGAAAGTATGCACCAACTACGAAAACTTGGAAATGCTTAAGCCGGCAAAGAAAGTTATGAAAAGATTCTTGAGGAGCAAATCTGGAAGTAGAGATCTGTGAGATTTAAATGGGTTATTAAATGCGAATATTGATGCCAGGGAGAGGAAGAGTGGATGCCATATTTGCTGTGAGGCAGATGATAGAAAAATACAAAAAAGTAGGATAGAAATTGTATTTTGTCTTCATTGATAGAGAAAGTTAAAGTTTTTTTATCAGAAATCTATTACCCTTCTTTCAGTAAAGTTACATTGACGATTTTATTTAACTGATCAAATTGCGATGCATGAATTTATTAATAAAATCGGTCAACTTTCAATTTATTATAGCAAATAAAAGTTAAAATTTAAAAACCAACTGTATTATTATGAAAAATCGATTTCGACCTATAAAGGTCATCATCAGTTTTGAATAAGAAACTGATGATGACCTTTATAGGTCGAAATCGATTTTTCATAATAATACAGTTGGTTTTTAAATTTTAACTTTTATTTGGTATAATAAATTGAAAGTTGACCGATTTTATTAATAAATTCATGCATTGCAATTTGATAGAGAAAGCCTTCAACCATGTTCCAAGAAGTTGATTTGGTGGGGACTTTGAAAGAAGGTTGTGTTGGAACCAGAATTGAGAGCAGTGATGGAGATGAAGCTATAGCATTAGTGTAGCTTAAAGGGGAAATGTCAGAACAGTTTAATGTAAAAGTGAGAGCACATTAAGAGTCAGTGCTTAGTTCACTGCATTTTTCAATTGTCTTGATGCTTTATCAAAAAGTTTGGAAAAGACAATCAGGTAATTTTTGTATGCTGATGATGTAGTCATCATGAGAGATTGTTGGAAAAAAGGTGGAAGGGAAATGAATTGGATGGAAAAAATGGATTGGAAATGGGTGGGAAAAAATGCAAAGTTTTCTTCAAAATGTTCTTAAGAAGCAATAACAGCCTTAAGTCTTCTTAGATATATGCAGCTGCTCCCTTGGTATTTCCTGCCAAGTCTGCTCCAGTGATAACTTCAGATTATTCACTGTTACATTGATAAGATTACATACATCTTACATCAATGCATTTTACATCAATACATCTTACATCAGGGTGGTCCAAGTTCTTCACTCTTGCAGGCCACTTTTCAAAATTGTTCAAGCTTGCAGACCTGATCCAGATAGAAATTATTCAAAATCATCGTGTTCTCTAAAAAAAAGTCTTTACTTGGAATCAGTCTTGGATGTTTAAAAATTTCTGGATGGTATGGTAACCCTAGACTCTGTGTCCTGTAAGCTCGCCATGCCTTGTTATAGAAGATTGCCACTGCCCATGATCAACAAGACTTGAATTGTGTAAAATTGTTTGGCAGGCCACAGAAAATTATATCGTGAGCCATGGTTTGGACCACTGTGTCTTACATCAATACACCTTACATTAGCAAGATTTTGACACCTATGCTAGAATCAGCAAAGGAGCCACTTTGAAGATGAGAGTTTTTGAACATTCAAGCAAGATAGAGCCACTGCTCACACAGCCAATGTGACTCAAAACTGGTGCTGGGACAATTTTCCAAGGTTTTGGCCAAAAGAGATGTCCCTGTGTTCTCCAAATTTAAATCTCATCGACTTCTTTGAGTGGTCTTTACTTCAAAAGTTTATCATGCAGTGAATGATCTGAAGCTATCACTGGAGCAAGCTTGGCAGGAAGGTACCACAAAAGCAACTGCATACTTCAGTAGAGCAGTGGTTGGCAACCTTTTTTTAATGTGGCCCAGATCACCCTTTCAATAGCTATTGAAGGCCCACTACATTTGAAACCACGACTACAAAACAAATAACTGTTGAACAAAAACGTCAATGGCTTTTATTATATCAAACAATCATGCATGCAAGCAATTTCAGAAATCGCATCAATCAATGCGATTTTTGATATTGCTTGCATTCATTTGCAGCAAAATCAGTCAGAAAGTTTGTCATTGTAGCAACGAGTAAGTTTTTTAAGGTTATGTCTAGGAAGCAGTTTCTGCCAGCTGATTTTATACCTCTCATTGCTGAAAAAGACTGCTCGCACATATAAGTAGTGCTAAACATAGATACAGGGTGATTCAGCAAAGTGTGCACAAATAAAAACTCATCTTTCGGACTTATAATTAGGTCAAATGAAACAAGTTACATGCTGTGAAGATAGTAAATTTAATAAGCTTTCAGAAAATATACAAGTTATTCAATATAACCCCCTTTGTTTTTGATTACTTTCCGAAGTCGTGGCAGAACCTGGGCACATGTGGCACGCACCACTTCTGGGTCAATTTCGTCCCATGCCGATGTCAATTTTCGCTTTAGAGAGTCCAGATTTGGATGAGAAGTACAGCAGGCTTTTGTCTCTAAAATAGACCATAACCCAAAATCCATAGGGTTCAAGTTTGTGAAGACGGCGGCCAAAGCTCTTTCTCCCAAAAACCTTTGAAATTGCATCGACACCAAGCTTGAACTGAGTTGGCCGTGTGGGAGGTTGCACCGTCCTGTTGAAGAGTAACTCCTTGTTCTCTGACTACTTCTTGGACCCAGGGAAGGACTTTCTCCTCCAGCATTCGCCTATAGACAGTCTGGTTTATCTTGACCCCTTCTTCAATGAATATGAGAGGAGTTTTCAGCCCTTTTGATGTTGCGCCTGCCCATACCATTACGGAGGCGGGTTTTTGTCTTCTGAAAGAGCTGCGACGCTCAACTGGGACTATGTTTATGTCTGGAAGCCAAATCCTGTCATTTTGATGGTTATGGACAGCTTGAACAGTGAAAAGTTTTTCGTCTGTCCATAAAACTTGAGGCTGCGTGCCATCGACAAGTTTCTTGACCAAAACCTTTGCTCTATCAAGCCTTTTCTTCTTAGTGGCCTCCGACAAGAGATGTCTTTTGGTGAACTTGTATGGGTAGCTCTGGAGATTCTAGCTCTGGATAATACCAGATTTTAAATTTTAACTCTTAAATAATAAGAAACTGAAATGTTAATAATTGAAAGTTAATAATGGACGAAATACATGTACATAAAACTAAGAAAAGTATTTGTGCACACTTTGCTGAATCACCCTGTATAATTTGGCTAGCTTCTCAAATGTGAATATAGTTCATGATCAATGTTCTGCCAAAACTGCAAGACAGATGTACTGTAATTACCACTGGCATCCTTTGTGGAGGCTTTGCTCTGTAGATTCATGTCGCATTGAAGTTCCAGTAATTCTATTTGAAGTTTAGCTCTTACGTCATCTTCTTTTAATCTGAAGTTGCTGGTATCAATATCAAATGGATTGCAAAGGAGTTTTCAGAAAAAGCAAGGTCAGTAAATTCGGAAAATTGACGTTCCATTTCTTCATAAACGTGATGAAGATTTTGTGCAAATGCCTTCATTTTTTCTTTGCAAAACTGTGCATTTTCATCAGTTACAAGCAAGCTTGGAAAAAGAGTGGGATCGTCATTTTGCAACTGTTCTTTGAAAAGAATTAACTTCCTTTTCATTATATTAATTTGATACATCATGTCGCATAACAGAAGGCCTTTGCCTTGCAAAATCAAATTTAATTCGTTAAATTTCGACATGATGTCTATCAGGTAACCCAGTCTGTATTTAAAAATAGGTAGGTTGTTTAATGCAGGAAATTCTTTCCTTTTTTCGATCAAAAAAGTAAGTATCTGAGGCAAACACTCATTGAATCGTTTCAATACATAACCTCTGGATAACCATTGAACCTCAGTATGCAACAGAAGATCACCATACTCATTGTTATATTCATCAAGCAAAAGACGAAATTCACGACGATGAAGTGGCTGTGCACGAATATAATTTACAATCTTTACCACAGTGGTCATAACGTCTTCAACTGCAACGTGTTTTGCGCAAAGAGATTGTTGGTGCAATAAACAATGATATGCTTTAAAATCAGACAATAGGTTGGTTTTCCTTAGTAATGCAATTGCTCCTTTGTTTTTTCCAACCATTGATGCGGCTCCATCTGTAGCAATTGAGGATATTTTGTCCAGTGGCACATGGTGTTTCTTCAACACTTCAATCAACGCATCACTGATGTCCTGTCCAGTAGTCGTCTTTGGTAGAGACACCAAGTTAAGCAATTCTTCCTTTATGGAATTTTCAAAAACGTATCTAATAAAAATGCAAAGTTGTGCGCTTCCTGTAATATCAGTAGATTCATCCAAAGCCAAACTTACAAACTCTGATTTTCTGATGTCCTCATTTAACTGATCTTTAATGTTGCTTGACAGCATATCAGCTCTCCGTGCAACTGTCCTTGCAGAAAGTGGAATATCCTTAAAGGCCCTTTGTATATCTGGCTTATCTGGAAACAACTGAGCGGCAACTTTAATCATACACTCTTTGATAAATTCACCATCTGTAAAGGGCTTCATATGTCTAACAATTTCCCATGACACAATATTTGAAGCTACAGTTAAAGCTTCTGTTTTTTGTAATTTGAACACCGACTGCTGCTGCGCCAAACCTCTTTGTAACTGATTAAACTTATCAGTCCGTGACTGTGACCCCAAAGGATATTTTTGAGCATAATTCTTGTGCTTGCTAGAAAAATGACATTCTAGTTTTCCTTCTTTTCTGATACGGTCTGATAGCAGATGAGACATAGAGAATCCTCATTCTTTCCTTCAATAAAGAAGTACTTCTTTTCCCATTCTTTATTCCACTTTCGACTTACTCTTCTCTTTTTGACAACAGACATTATTCGTCTTAAGTAACAATCTAAATAAATAATATGTCAGATTGAACCTGCTGTTTGGCGTAGGTTAACTCTAAAAGATTTTCAAAAACAGTATGTCTAAAACAGGCGAATAGTGCGAATGTAAACTTTTCAGTGTTAGTATTACTACTAAGTCTTAAGAAAGCTAATTGTATCCTACTAACCTTCCTGGCAACAGAAGAATGCAAAAGGGTAATAAAATGTCGTCAAATCAGACAGTAACACTAACACTGCAGTAGTGACTTGTTAGTTTCTAATAGAACCAGGAGCTAGGCAAGTGTGAATAAACTTGGCGATTTAAATTATTACGACACAAACCCGCTTTATTGCGATTTACGCCAAATAAAAAAATCACGTTTTACCTACCTACCGCTCGCTACCGTAGGCTAGCCGCTAGTTTAATTACTTATTTTCTCCTACTTCCTTCTGATAATAAGGCCACGAGCTAGCAACGTGTGAATAAACATGGTGATTTAAGTTTATTTCGATATAAACGTGAGTTATTACGATTTACTCCAAATACAAGAATTACTTTTTACCAAACCGTTCGCGTGTCACGTTCAAGCTTATGGCGTGCCGCATTGGGCACATGTACCCGTGTTGTGCACCCCGGTCTAAAATGAAACACTAAATCGTAGTATTGCGAAATCAAACTGTAGTGATTATCATCCTACGTACACAGGTTTGGAACTTCATGCACTACGCATTTAAAACTAGTATCCACGTACGGCTAGCATGCGGCCCACAAGGACTTTGTAAAACCAAATAGCCTGCGGCCCACGAAAAATTGCTAAAAGGCCCACAGGTTGCCGACCACTGCAGTAGAGGATGTTCTAAGAAGACTTCAGGTGTTATTGCTTCAAAAAGAGAACATTTTGAATAAAACTTTGCATTTTGTATATATGTGTGTTTACATGTATCCATGCATAACTGTGTTGCATTAAAATCAATAATTTTCTTACCTTATTGTGTTTTTTAATTTGTTTCTGAATTTACTCATCACCCTGTATATACCATATATATAATACAAAATTTATTTAATCACTATTTCAAATACTACAACACTATGTTTTATCTTACAGAATGGTCAGGTGGTTACTAGAAAAATAAAGAATATAGTTATTAGTGGTAAAAAATATAATACGCATGATATATCCATATTGACGGTAATACAAGGTGCGCGGGAAAATGCGTGCGGTGAGCGCGCGAGCTCTCCGCGTGCGTAAAATTTTATTTTTTTCGACAGCTGACACCGTGCTGTACATCCTCCAAAAAAATGGGGCCAAAAGAAGAATTCACCTTTCCACAAAAATGGAAAAAAAAGTATGTTGTTTGCCATTAGCGCCGGACACGACAATGCCACCATTGCAAAGTTCTTTGACCTGACGACCACGTGGGTGTGGAAGGTCAGAAATCAACTCGAGGAGTCTGGAGGTGAAACGAAGCTGTGGCAAAAAGATCCGGTCACCAAAGAAGGTCTGACTGCCTCAGAACTGCCAAATCGTAGACCGGGTTAAAAATGCCATCAAAAAAGATCCGGGCAAGTCTATGCGCGCGATTTCCAAAGACATGAAAACGTCTGAGGCCTTGATACGAAAATGTGTGTCAGAGGACTTGAGGTACAAGTCCTACAAAATGAGAAAAGGCCAATTACTGACAGCCAAGGCCAAGGAGAAGCGATTGAAGTACTGTCAAAAACTTCTCAACAAGCTCAAACATCGTCTGCAGCGTAACATGATTTGGTTTTTCTCTGACGAGAAGAATTTTTGCCAGGATCAAGTGGTAAACAGCCAAAACAACCGTTGGTTGGCTGTGTGCTTCAAGGATGTGCCAAAAGTCATGCAGACCAAGTTTCCAGCCACTGTGATGGTGTTTGGGGTGGTTTCGTCTAAGGGTCACGTCATGCCACCGTACATCTTCCCGAAGGGCTTGATGGTTAATACGGTGGAGTACCTGAAAGTTTTAGAGATGCACTTACTGCACTGGATACGTAAGGTAGCTGCTGGCAGGCCATATGTGCGGCAACAAGACTCGGCAATTTGCCATACATCAAGAAAAATGCAACTTTGGCTGAGCGACAACTTCGTTGATTTTTTCCCCCCTGACGTTTGGCCTCCGAACTCGCCGGACCTGAATCCGATGGACTTTTTTGTGTGGGGCGCGATTGAGAAATGCACCAACAAGATTCCATGCAAGACGAAGGACAAATTGATCAAAAGGATAAAGAAGGAGTTCAAGGCCATGAAGAAAGCCCAAGTCGTGAGGGCCTGCTCGAGGTTCCGAGGTGGTCCCATTGAGGCCGTGATTGATGCAAATGGCGATTTTATTAAATAAATTGCAAGGTTATACATCAGTCTATAATGTGTTAAAATTTTATTGTAATCAGTTTCCCATTTTTGAGAAAATTGATATTTTGTGAAAGTCGGACTTTGTATTTTAAATACCATGCGCACCGTGTATATGTGCTGGTGAGTTTTCACCACTGATAACTATATTCTTTATTTTTCTAGTAACCACCTGACGAATCTTACGATGAAACGGACCGTTGTGGTTTTTAAACAGTGATTAAATAAACTTTGTATTAAATTGCTCTGATTTTTTTCATTGAGCACTCTGCAGGGAAGATCGATTTACTCCTGCAATATATATATATATATATCTAACAATGTTGGAAAATCAGTTCTTTATACACATAGTGCATCAGTTCTATATGCACAGAGTGCATGATAGTTAGACTATACTTTTTTTAATTAAAAAGAACACTTAATCATTTTTTTCTAGACACAACAAGCAGCCTTCATCAATCACACCTCAAGGATTAGATAATGATGCCACCTTTGATGATCATGAGGAAAAGGTATTCAGTTTATAAAATATTTTTAATCATTTTTAAATGAGGAGATTTTTTCACTAGATTAGCACAAATACTTTTTTCCTGAATTTTCAAAGTTCTATTATGTATTTTATTAACGTTTTATTCAAAACAAAAACATTGCAATCTATTGATTGTAAACAAATTGCGTTAATATCTGAATTAGATTCTATATTTTTATTGGGATAAATTTCATTATTTGTTAGTAATGCCTGTACTTTAGCTATGGCTTACAAGTAATAGTTTTAAAAACAAAGATAATAAGAAAATTTTCGTAGCATAATAAATATACATGCTATTTTTCTAATTAAAAAAAATTCGTTGACTGTCATTGAATTTACAAATTTGTTGCTTTTACTGGTTTTTGCATAGTTTCTTAATCTCGATGACGTAAAAAACATTTTAACAAAGAAATTACAAAACCATGGAGCAGATGTTGTTTGTATGTCTCAGAAATGTCCATTTTTTCAAAAATCTGAAGAAAGCCGTGGTTCACCATTTATAAAGTACATTTCTTTTTGAATGTTGTAAAAGTATTTTTATGAGATTTTTAATTTACTATTAATTCTGTATGTCTGTCTGTCGTCGTTTGAAGGGTATCCACTCCAGGTCAGACACAAACAGGACTGGGGCCGAGGGTTTATCCTTTTACTACCCCAGACTGCTGCACTGCCTGGATCAGATGCTGCCAGTGATGTCATTAAGCCAGCATCGAGTTTCGTCATCCAAAACCGTCAGACTTCGTGCTCCATGTGGTACCCGATGTATAGGGCACGCTGTTAGTACATGGTCTGCGGTTTGCTCAGAGGCGCCACACTCGCAATTTGGTGAAGGAGCGAGACCCCATTTGTGCATGGACGAATGGAATCGCCCAACATCAGTCCGCAGGCGGTTGAGCTTAATCCAAGCTGCTCGGGGTAAGCCCATCCCAACAGGCCTGGCACCGGTCTCGGGCACAAAAGCACGGAGCCTGGAAGCATTTTCACAGTACTCCGTTTTCCGTTTGTGATTTGTCCATTCAGAGGCGCGGATGCCAATTCTGTATAAGAATATGTAATAGAATTTCGAATTGTTTCTTTTGTTACACTGCTCTATAACTGCTGCATGATGTTTTCCTGCCCCCCAGATGGAAACAAAATGGGCAGGCATAAACCCGTAATTTCATGTTTTCCTTTTAAAGGCCAAGCAATATAGTTGTGAATAACAAATTCTGAAGTTTTCGATGTACCTTACTTACAATTAAACTAAAGTTAAAAAAAATTTGCTTATACAATTGCACTATTTTACTAGAATAATTAGATAAACATTCTGAAGAGAATTATGAGGGAGTTTATTAATTGATAAATTTATTACCTTAACAATGATTAAAGTCTACTATCTTAATAATACTGATTACTCTTTCATGATTGTAGCAAAAATGGAGAAGTATCCAATTATTACAACGATTTTTGGACTAACAATTTGATACCACAGAGTCGAGGAATTGCACTTCTAGAATTTTCTTTAGAAACTGATAATAGACAAATAAAAAATCAAAAAGAATTATCTCCTTGTCAAGGTTTGTGAGTTTTATAATTAATTTTGTAACGTTATAAATGCAGTTCGGCCCATAGACCTCTTAAATAAAAGGACTAATATCTTCTATGCTTGATATCTGCAACTTCGGCTCCATTAAATTTTGTCAAATAAATGATAACATCATTGTTTTGATCTTTCCAAGAGGCTTTAAAGAAAGAGAAACTCATTTTTAACTTTCTACAACCTTATTTAAAGGTCAAATCAGATAAAAATAACACGAAATCAACCAAAAACATCATGTCTATAAAAAAGCACTTTTAATTCACTTTACAACTGCACTATTTGTAAGTCTTTACACAAAAAAAAATGTCCATAAAACTGTTGGCCACGAGGCCAAGTCGGTTAGAGTACGGATAGTCAAAGTGATTGACATGGTCGCGATTTGAAACCTACTGCGCCATCTTGTTGTATCCCTTGGAAAGACATTTTACGCTACTTTTTATCTGCTTGGCGCTTATGTAGCAAGCTCTTAAAAAATCTGAGTCATATCAGTAAATAAAAGTCAATTTTGCTTTTTCTAAAGAGCACAGTAAACATCACCCGAGGAGACTGAGCGTTCTGCTTGCAATTCAGAGTGTTGTTACGCTGAGTTATTCATTGTATTACTTGTGACCATCAAGAAAAATTGTCCTCAATTTGTATTTTTACGTACAATTCATATTTGATAATATTAACATTTTAATGAACAAAATAAATGAAACTATGCGAAACCAAACCATTACAAATAATAATAAGAAGAAGAATAGAAATGCCCTAGTGGTATTCTGACTGATCGTAATTATAATTCAAATTTGTAAGCGGGCCCTACTGTTTGACTCAAACCCGAGAATACTTTTGAAACTCGAATCTGCTCCAAATTAGATCAGAAAATTAACTTTAAGGTGTAAAATTAAAATTAGTATGCGCTTACATGTATAAGTTTCTGCTCGAATCGACCCAAGAATCCCGGCCCGAATCAGGACTGTTTCACTGTTTAGAATTGTATGTAAGCCGATTCAACTTGCCTATTCTGTTTTTGCAGAAATTCACTTTATAGTTTTTTAACGTAGTTAATTGACAGCTCTAAATTAGCGTTTGCAGTTTCCAAATTATTTTGACGAATTTGAATAAAGTTTGAATAGAAAGTTGAATAGAAAAAATGAATTTGAATAGAATTTGACAATTTGAAAGTAATAATGAATCCGGTCGATGTTTTTCTCTGAATCAAAAAAAGTTACTTCTGAGCCAGTGTTGAATGTTTTTTAAAAACATTGAAGTATTAACATTTAGTGCAAAGGTTTTTTTCTCGAAGATTCGGTCGTGGCTGAAACTCCCGCCGATGACTTTCTTGAAGACCTTGAAGATGATCGTTTAGAACCTGATTCGCCAATGGAATCTCCAAAGAAACAGATTTCGGCGGTTGGTTTTTGATAAAAAATATTCGACTGCTTTTTATTTCTCAATGTTTTACCTCAAAGGTTACGGAAGAAATTCAGCATCAGCTGCGGCAACAGCGAAGCCGTTACTTGCCATCCTTAGCAACACAAGTGAGTTGAAAGTTGCTTTTCCATTTTTGCTTCCTTTGCAAGAATCGTACATCAAATCAAGGCAATTTAGTGAAAGGATTTTTCAGTGCTGTAAAATGGTATCAAAATTCAAAATAATAGTTTATTTCTGAGCAAATTTTTCTCGATATTGCTGAACAGTGATGAAAAAAAACATTGATAAAAGCCCCTTGTGTTTACAATTTTTTTGTTTTATCTTGCTTTCGGACCATGAAAGCTTGTGTTTGTGTAAAGCAGGAAATTAATGAAACCGATAATTTTTTACCCCTATTTTAGATGTTTCTTTATAGAGTACGAACGAGCATCTAAGCCAGTGCTTTCCAAACTTTTTGTTTAAGGGACACACTTTTAAACCAGAAATATTAGGTTGGTGCAAAAATAATGTCATTTTCTCACATATGTTACTTTTATATATGATTTTTGAATTAATTCATTAATATATATAGCCATGTTATATATCATTTTAAAACGCGTTTTTCGCTCTATCGTATCGTGTTATTCGTTACCGTTCTCAATCTCTTCATTCATTTTTTTGCAGTCTTTTCGACAGCATGGACAAAATTCAAATCCGCACGATTTTCTTGTTCCAGTTTCAAATTAGGCCGAAAAGCTGCCGAGACAGCTCGTGATATCAATGACGCGTTTGGCCCAGGAACCACTAACGAACGTGTGGCACAACGGTGGTTCAAGAAATTTCGCAATGGTGACGAGAGCCTCAAAGATGAAGACGGTCGCGGCCGGCCAACTGCGGTTAATAACGAACATTTGAAAGCCTTAATTGAAGCTGATCCCCGCAAAACCACACGAGAAGTTGCTGTTGAACTCGAGGTCGACCACTCAACAGTCGTTCGCCATTTAAAGCAAATAGGAAAGTCAAAAAAGTTGGATAAATGGGTGCCACATGAATTGTGAACTATAATCAAAAAAATCGTCGTTTTGAGGTGTCTTCTACGCTCGTTCTACGCAACAAAAATGACCCATTTCTCGAGCGACCGTCTTCATCTTTGAGGCTCTCGTCACCATTGCGAAATTTCTTGAACCACCGTTGTGCCACACGTTTGTTAGTGGTTCCTGGGCCAAACGCGTCATTGATATCACGAGCTGTCTCGGCAGCTTTTCGGCCTAGTTTGAACTGGAATGAGAAAATCGTGCGGATTTGAATTTTGTCCATGCTGTCGAAAAGACTGCAAAAAAATGAATGAAGAGATTGAGAACGGTAACGAATAACACGATACGATAGAGCGAAAAACGCGTTTTAAAATGATATATAACATGGCTATATATATTAATGAATTAATTCAAAAATCATATATAAAAGTAACATATGTGAGAAAACGACATTATTTTTGCACCAACCTAATAAATTGGTGACCAACGTTCCCTCTAAGCACCTCGATTTCGGGAACAAAATAGGCAAATCAGAGATGAAATCCTTGCTTCGGGTCCCTAAATTGGAATATTTGCCGCTGCTCACACGGCCTTTTATTCCGCGCACACTAAGCAAGCTCTTAGAGGGAACGTTGTTGGCGACACCTCTTAATTTAATTTTAGTCAAAAAGCTTTTACAGCAAATTCTCAACTTACAATTTTAATGAGATATATGGAGCTTGCTTGCAAAAACCTTAAAAATAATAAGGGAAAATTTTTTTTATCTATTGTTGCTTTCAAAAAATATATTATTGGTCAAAAGCCCCTATAACATAATTTGTTGAACTGTAAATAGCTAGTGTCAAATATTCTTTCATGTCCAGTTGGCGACACACCACTGTACTAAAAGCGACACACAGTCTGGAAAGCACTGATCTAAGCTAAAGCAAATGTGCATTGTTTGTGACGTGATTGTAGACTCGTAGTCACGTGATTGTGAATAGGAGAAAACAAAAGTTTCAAAATAATTCCACCCACTTTTTAACCCTAAATAGAAAGAATATTGACGCAAACAGGGTTGTGGTCTTGTGCAGTGAGAGTTGCAAAATTAAAATGAATGAAGTCAGACTTGCAAAATAAATCCTCCAACTCTACAATTTTGTTCCTTAACACGTTAATAAACATTTTCCACAGCCAATCGCCGAACAAGATACTGCTAAAAGCGAGCAACTGGATCCCCACACTCCATGTCAAGAATGGAAAGCAAAACCGTTTAAAAAAGGAAAAACAATTAAGTTACCATCTTCGTTGGAAGAAAGCACAAAAAAGCGTAAAAAGAACTTTCAACCGCCTGTATCTACTCCCTTTCTAACCGATTTTCTTAGCTCTGCAAGTTAGTCGGATTTGTTGCTGTGTTAGTGTTAAAACAAAGATCGAGCAAAAGTTCGCTGTATAAATTTAAATAATATAAATAAATATAAATAAATTTAAATATAAATATAAATAAATTTAAGCCTGCTTATCCTTTAAACGAATATAAAATATAAATAAATTTAAGCCTGCTTATCCTTTAAGAACTGACAAACATTTGCTTTGCTTTTTAGAGAAATTAGTTTCTACCGATGAGAGCAAATTTGTTAAAGATGAGAAGCAACGTAGAAATGAAAGGTGGAAAGCGGTCAGTATGCCTTTCTTCATAGGCCTATTATATTAGACATAGTTTAAATTGTATTCTATTTAATGATGTTAATTGTTCAACGCAACTGATGTCTATTTCTGATAAAATACTTTAAAAGAAGTCAAACTTTTCTTCTTAAACACCTTTCCTGCCACTTTGGCATTTTAATACGGCTTTTTTTTTATATTAGTTTTGAAAAAAAAGTAACTTGTCTTTTATGAAGGTTGTTGCAGAAGCTTTAAACAAGTCGTTCAGGTTGTTCAAATCAAGCGATAATCTTCTTTCGCGGGCGGGAAAAGATATTTTGGGAAGCGAAAACCACTAATACTTTGTATCTCGAGAAGTGCAGCACCTAGAGTCACATCTTGTTTCAATCGATCCAGAAACATCGGTTTCCTATCTGCTTATAATCCATTGTAGTACTCTACGCAAATCGTTTCGTTTTGGGATTATTTGCAAAAAAAAATATTAAACCCCTCATTTGATGTTAGTTTTTTTATATAAACGTAGAAAAATATATATACAGGTCGTTACTTAACACCATAACTATTTAAGCCAAACTTATAATCTTTTTAATATTTACTCCTGTACTGAATAAACCCACAAAATCAACATCAACTTACTGTTTGTCCAGTTACGGGCTTAGTATTTTACTCTTTCGCGAAGGAAAAATCTTGAAATGTGTCCAATGTATCCCTCATATGATCGATTGTTAAAAAGTAGCATTTCAAATATGTTATTAACAAATTAAAAAAAAAACTAAAATTTTACTAAACAAAATACAAATTACTACTGCAAGGATAATTAACATGTTTGAAAGGTATTTTTATCGCATCAAGTAAGTCTTACTAAAATTTCCCAAATGTTTAGTTGAAAAGCATGATTTTTGGAACAAACAGTTTGAAAAACACAGATCAAAAGCTTAAAGTGAGAAATAGCTAAGCTAAAAAGCTTAAATGTGCTTAAAAGTGTTTGTGAACTTTTAAGCTTAGTTTTACTAAGACTTCGTCTTTGCCACTTAAATCTTGAACTAGATTGTGCAAAAATTGTATAATTAATGTACCTTCCTTGGTAACTTAGCGGTTTATTCCACACACACATGTAACCCAAGCAACTGCATTTTCAGGATCAGTTTTCTAAAACAAGTCGCTAATGTAAAACCAAAGAAATAATAGTGCTCAACAACATTCCCAACTGCATGTTACCTAATTAAACTCTTTTAGAATTGTAACCCTGACCAAGTCACGTGCTAAAACCAAAAAACAAGCTTTTCATCGCTGAAGTCATCTAATTCAGGGATTCCCAATCAGAAGTTTATTGACGCTTCCATAGAAAGATTGCAGGGGAGTAAACATTTTGGTAAGATTTTCCTGATCAATAAAAAGAGTAGGCATGTCATGGTATCCTTAAAGTAATAATTTGTGTTTTGTGTGTAAAAATTTACTTTAAATTAAATTTGGCAATAACAAGTTTGAAATGCTACTTATAACAGCAACCAATCATTTGAGGGATGCATTGGACAATAAAATCACTAAGCCCGTGTGTGGACCAGCAGGAAGTGATTGTTGAATTTGTCGGGTTGTTTGTCATGGAAGAAAACATTAAAAAGCTTGTCTTGAGTAGTTATGGTGTTAAATGATGACTTATAAAAAAAAAACAACTTTAAATGAGTGGTTTATTTTGCAAATAGTTCCAAAATTAAACGATTTAGAATGCTACAATGTATTATAAGTAGATAGAAAACCAATGTTTCTGAAACGATTAGAACAAAATGTAAACTCTAGGTGCTGTACTTCTCGAGGTACAATATATTAGTAGTTTTCGCTTCCCGAAAAATCTTTCACGCCCTCCCGAGTATAAAGATGACAAAATTTTATAAAATTTTTGTGTCGTATTTTAGTGCAGATTTGTTCCCTAAAAATCATATAAAGCAGCGTTTCTCAGTCTTTTTTTTCTGCGACCCAAATTCAGTTAAAACAACGATTTATAAAAAGGACTGCGACCCAAATAAATTTGAGTGAGCGCATAATGCAGGGGTCGGGAACCTTTTTGGTAAGAGAGCCATAAAGGCTACATATTTTTAAATGAATTTCCATGAAAGCCAACAATGATCCTCTAATTTTTAGCTGTATGCGTGTGGGCAGAAATTTGTTCGCGAGCAAACTTATTTTGATTACTTGATTTTCGTCTCAAAAACGTGGTGGTCTCTAAAAAAAGGTGTTCACCTTAAATTTAACTCTGATTTCTGGATTTTCGTCTTAAAATCGTAATGATCTCTTAAAAAAGGGTCTTCACTTTTGAAATCGTGTGTGCGCAGATCTTTTTCTTTTATGTGCGGTAATTTATGCTTGGCAATAAAAGAGTTATCAAAAGAGCCACATCTGGCTCGCGAACCATAGGTTTCCGACCCCAGATCTGGGATAACATAATGTAACAAGGTGTTTTTTTAGTATAAAGTTACTGACACAATTGAGAAGTGCTGTTATTCTATATGTGGCAATCAAACTGTCTAAACTAATTGCACATTTGGCTAAAAGTAATTGTAGATACAAGTTTTTACGACCTATCCGCATGGTCTTGGCGACCCATGATTTGAGAGAAACGCTGATATAAAGCATGCAATCTTCTAGATATTTTCTTAGACTGGGAAAATTAGTTAACAAAACATTCGAGCTAAATACCACCCAATTTATAAGCTTTCTTTTATTAAAACTTCTTCAAATACTTTTTCAAAGAGAACCTCCTTGTTTCATCTTTCTAATCCTTACCATCGCCTTATTTGCAGCTCAAGGAGTACAAACTGCAACAGAAAGAGGTTTCTCGCTCCAAAACTGGCGCTGATGGTACGTCGAATCGTTTAACTGTTTCTTCTATTCTGTTTTTGATTTTTTATGTTGAAGTGGAACACGAGAATTTACCCGCCTCCTTCTAGAACGTTCTAACCTTTTAGTCGGTGATCAATTTAAAGCTTGGGTTAATTACTTCTGCAGAATTGGAAGAGGTAGATCGTGATGACGTCGACTTCGACAATGACGATCATGATGATGCACCCGACGTTGATGATCTCATCAATGACGTCGCTGTTCCCGGGGTTGCTGATAATGGTAAATTTTGACGATTTTTTTGCCATTGTGAACCATTTCAGTTTTAATGCTCACCTGAAAACAGTCTAAACGAAGAGTAGTCAATGTGCTTGTCGCATGGGGTTTTCCCCATGTTTTCCCAAATACCGTTATTTAAGTGTTTTTTTTATGTTGGATCTTTAAGGATAAAAAGCAGGTTGAAGCTCTGATTTGAATGCCCTAATGTTAAAAAGTTATTCACCTCTGATTAATTGATTAGCCATAAAAATTTTAAAAACGGGGTTTCAGTAAGTTCTTGTTCCGAGTTTCCGACTTGGGCAAGCAGCTGTTGCGGGAGTTGTAAGAATCCATTGAAAATGCGGAACTTCACGATGGCGTAAATCAAAAAACTTTCTGGTTTATAGTCGCGTAAATCACAAAACACCGATTCACAGTGGGGTGCAAGGTCAGCTTTTTCAATGACATATGGCTAGAGCGACAACTCATCTAAAAGCCCTATTTTAGTTTGTTTTCGTTTTAATGTGATTCTCATTTAAAGTTTGGAACGTGTGAACAACGTTTCAACTTCAGGCGATGTTCACCCTTCCTGCGATCTAATTGCCGACACGTACGAAGACCTTGTGCGACACCACGTGGAGCTGTTTTACTCGTCCGCAAAGCGCTACGTGCAGGAGAGCGCACTCAGTCAGCGCGTCAAGGAGTGGCAGGAGGTAGTCGAGCCCCACCTTTCCGAGCAGGTTTGTTTTTATCTTTGTGACCCGACTTCTTTTTCGGTGCTCCATGAGCTGCGATTCTTTCGTGTCACTTTTCTGCTTAATTTGATGGGTTTTTAAAGGATAGTCGTCCAGAGTTTGACATTCACAAATACGGCGACGATGTCGTAGGAAGTTTTGATCGCGTCGGCGATTCGAAGAAGTTCGCGAGTTGTATCCACGACGACAATCGTTGGTCGGTGTGCCGTACTTTCGCCGCCGTTTTGCAGCTGGTAAGTTTCGACGGCGGCATTGAGCTAAAGTTAGACGCCGTGTAACGATTAATATTAAACGATAACCGCACTGCTAGTCTTTTCGTTAGCGTTTCTGTCCGTCTCCAGCGCTGGAGGGTCTGGGTTTGATTCCAAGGACTCCAGTCAAATGGCCGCATTTGGATCAATCTAGCAGAGATTTCATCGTTATAACATTTACTCAAACCTTTGTTGCTGTTGTTACTCTTCTTCCAAAGCAGATCTCCGAAGAGCTATCTCTTAACTCTAAAAATCTCTTCATAAGAAACAAATCTAGACTCCCACTCAAGGAAGACCTCCGCTGCTTGCAAAAACTTTGGCAGACTGATGGCGTGGTGTTGTGTTGATAGTTTGCTACAGTGAGTATCAATTCATGTGTGTGTGTCAAGCATAGTGAGCATCGTGGCGTAAGTATCAGAATGTACCGTGTGTGGGTAACTGCGCAAAAGTGGTAATTTGTTGCAAGAGTGGTGATTACCTGTGCCAGTTTTGTACGCATTGACTTGGCAATGTTCTGATAAGTGATTGTCTTTGGTGTAATGTTAATCAATCACTTCTTCTGGAACTGAGATAATGTGAGGTGATGGTAGTTTGAATGGCCTTACGGTTTTCTCTACATTTCTCGGGTGTTATGTCTGGGATGATGATGTTCGTTTGATCACTGATAGATTATGTCCTTCATATTTTTAAGTGGATCTACACGTAAATGTGCATTAAGATGATTTAAAAAATGTCTTTGTGTTTGAGTCGGTTGTTTAAGCTGAGAAGTATGAAGTTTGAGATGGGTGCCTATTGGAAGGAAACTGGTTTCATTATGTACTGTAAGTGTTTATGTCTTGTGTGGCGTCAGTGGCAATACGTTGAGCTATTTTCTGAATAATTTACGTTTTTTGTGCTGGTGTTTGGTATAATAGAACTCAATATGGTGTATGTTCAATTGTTCATATATTCAAAAATGCGTGGAGTAAATGCTTTAAATGTGAAAATAATCATTTCCTTTCGTTATCGCTTTGGTAAAGGAAGTGATTTGAGAATGTGTATGAGTTTGTTTTGCTTAACCTGTAGTGACATTTATGTATTGTAGAAATGGAAGTCTTGGGTCAAGAGTGATTCTAAAAATTTTTGCGTGTTTTGTTGTAGTTAGTGTTCGGTTGTTTAATTTTAGTGATAAGAGTTGTGCCACATTTCGTGGGTTTGATGTAAAATGTATGGTTGTAGTTTTATCTGTCTTTACACGATGACCCATTCATAGATTTCGTGAAGATACATACGGTTTAATGAGTTGTTAGGCCTTACGGTGTTTTGGTGTGATAGTTACGTAATCAGCATGTATTGTGATTTGCGCGTCTTTTAGGGAGAGTGGAATATCAAAGGTGTAAACGTTGAATAAAATTCGATAGAGAACTCCACTTTGTGGTAGCCAGAGTTAAAAGAACTTATATTGATTTTGTGCCGGTTCTTGGCTATTGATTTATACTGAAAAGAGAACAAACAATTTTTGTTAAATCTACTGTTCCTCGCAACATTTTCTCGAGTTTGCGACAGTAATTTCACTTTGAAACTTATTGTCGTGCTTCTTGCTTATTTGAAGCTGTGACACAAAGCAGTAAAATGTCTATTTTTTAAGCACTCGTACTATTCCAGGCAAACGACCAATCCCTGTTCCTATCGACGTCACGTGACGGTCTTTGCAATTCCGTCAATTCTCTTCAGCTTAAATTGCTCAGTGAAGACAAACGAAAAAAATCGATCAAAGAACGTTTGCCTGGTTAAGAACTGAATTTTTCTTGTTGTTTCTTAACCTTTTCACTCTAGTTGTTGCGGCATGTGTTTGCTGACCTCAAATATCAATGTGCTTTAAAATAGAAATATTTTTACAATCGTTTAAAAATTAGTCCTTTTCTACCGCGATTCTATCACGTCAAATCGTCAAGTTCACCTTCCATTTTAGATTTTGCTAAACAACTCTGTGTTTAACTTGTGTGTTTTTCGTCTTTTTGATTTTTTAATGTCGTAGAAATTTCCATTAAACGTGTTTTAATTGCTTTTTGACAATAAAAACTCTTGTCCTTTCAATTTGTGTAAAATCGAGAAGTCAATGTTCTCGCGTTTGCCAAAAAAACACGCCCATGTGTATCCGCATACTTAGATGTCAGTAGCGTGGTCGAGTGGTTAAAACGCCGTACTTATGATCAACATGGTTTCGGTTTAAAACCCACTGGCGTTATTCTGTTTTTTGGGAAAGACACTTTACGGCACTTTTCTGCTTGGTGGTCTGGCAAGCAGTTCTAAATTTCTGTCACGTCTCTATTAAATTACAAGCGGACAGCAATATCTTGGCCTCTTCGGAAGCAGGTGGGGATAATTATTTACCTATGTATTAGCGCCTCCGCCGCTTTCCTGCGAGTCAGGAGAATAAATAAAAGAAGTTGAGCTAATTGTTATGAATTCAATTTTGGTATAAAGAAGCGTAAATTAAGTTGTCTAAAGAGAAGCTGGCTCGTCTAAAAATTTAACGGAGTTCGATTGCTTTCTTCGATAAAGCCAGCAAAAATCCCTTAAGTCTAACAACTATCCTTATACTTAAAAATGCGTGTCAGACGATCGGCAAGAAAAACTATAGTTGTAGATTGAGATGGAGACAATTTATTTTTTATCCGCTGTTAAATACGAACGCTGAAACTTAGCAAAATACAGCAATACTTGTTCCTTCAGCGAAGTTATGGTCCCCAGACCACTAATTTAAGTTGTATTTCGTGTAAGAACATTTTTGATTTACATTAGTATCCACATTTATTTTGTTATTTCTTGATAAGAAAGTTTGAATTTATTAAATGATTTCATAGCTGTCGTGTTTGGATTCAGATTTCATTGATTCCAAAGTAGCAAACGAAACCGAACCGTATCGCACACTTCAACCGCCCGCATTTCATAAAGTTTCCTCGTAAAACATTTCCAATAGAGCATAACTGTCATTGGGAAAGTGGCGAGAGATAAGCCGCCACACATACATTCTTCTTACCTAGTAATTATAGTCGAACGGTTATCCAAATCTCAAGCCTTAATAGGAGCTGTCGCGTTGCCACGTAATTCCGAGCCAACTTAGAAAACTTCTGGCGGCAAATGTAAGTTTTCCAATGAACTTATATTAAGAGGTATTTCAAGACAATCATGTCATTGATTCGACTCTGATTCGCATTTACTTAAGTTTGTTTGCTGCGGCCGTTAGAAATCCTTGTTCTTGACAAGTAGTGAATAAATTGCACTATTATGTACCAAAACTTCACCAGGCAGCAATACGCCAGGTGTCGAATTGCTGCTGGTTGTTCTCAAAACTTTTCTGCATGTTGATCCCAATTCAATCAAAAAATATTCTATCGAATCCATGATTCATTAAAAATTCTGCACTTTAATTACACATTACATTACCTAAGGCTTTTTTTGGTCTTCACTTTCAAGTAATTTTTTTTCATTAGATGTGAACAAAAGCTAGAGACAAAAAAGACCTTCTCTTATAACTATACATTTTTTACACTTAGTTTAGCGTCATTGCTTAAACACAAATATTTTACATCGGCCTCTTGGATACTCCATTCGACCACTTTGAGAATCGCCATTCTAGTAAAACGCCTTCGCAATGCAGATAACTGTGGCTGATTGCAAGTGGCTCATACTTATTTTCCAAGCCATGCAGAGAAAACAATTTTAAACCAACCCAATTCACTTAATAAATCATGAATGTCGGAATAGAAGAAATACACTTTTTTATCAAGAAAAATGCTGCATAAAATCATGTATTACATTTAAATAGCAGTTCACATAATTGCAAAAACGAATTGGCAATGAAAAGGCATAAAAGGGTAATACGTACATTTGACACGTAAAAACGTATCACTTTCGAAAACACAATGCCAAAACAAATTCTAAAATAGAGTACTTAATCGAAGAATGAAAATGTTGCAATAAAATCAAGCGGCAAGAACAGTCGTTAGTTCAATCTCATTCAAGAAACAAAAATTGACAAGAAAATAATGCGAACAACAAAACTAAGACGAGCCAGGCTGGGTAAATAGCTTGGCAAAACACTGATGGCAGTATGGCTTGTTGTTGTGGTCTTTAAAAGTGCCTTTGTTAA
Organism: Diplosoma virens; assembly: GCA_963680785.1. Taxonomy (NCBI): domain Eukaryota; kingdom Metazoa; phylum Chordata; class Ascidiacea; order Aplousobranchia; family Didemnidae; genus Diplosoma; species Diplosoma virens. The sequence continues at coordinate 18,194,460 of OY796889.1, forward strand.
GTTGCTTGAGGCAGAAACCGCAAGTGAAGTGTTCGGGATGGAATTTTTTTCCCATGGCAGTGATACATCGCCCTGTCAAAGTAAATTTTTTTATGGCAGCACTACACCGGCCTAAGCATTTTTTTCTATAGAAATACCAATTTTTATCAAAGCAACAAACGTGTTAGGTCATTTATCTGTTACAATTAACTTTTATGATTTAATTGGAAATTCTAAAAAATCCAATGAAAGATATTTAAAAAGGATTAGAACTAAATGACATCGCTTTCATGTGAACCTCTCGCATTTCTCGGATGATATTTAAAGGCATAAAAATCTTCAAATAAATTGCAGAAACAAAATAATTTATTACTTCCTAGTGTTTTCAACTAATGTGATAAAAATTCGACCAACTTAAACTTTAAGTTTCTTAAATAGAATTGATATGCAGTCAAAGAATAAAAAAACCTATATCTCATCTATGTCTTTAATAGACACGAACTCTAAATATCACTACAGCAGGGCGTTACAACCTTTATCACTACAGCAGGGGCGTTACAACCTTTATCACTACAGCAGGGGCGTTACAACCTTTATCACTACAGCAGGGGCGTTACAACCTTTATCACTACAGCAGGGGCGTTACAACCTTTATCACTACAGCAGGGGCGTACAACATTTATCACTACAGCAGAAGCGTTACAACATTTATCACTATAGCAGAAGCGTTACAACATTTATCACTACAGCAGGGGCGTTACAACATTTGTCACTACAGCAGGGGCGTTACAACATTTGTCACTACAGCAGGGGCGTTACAACATTTGTCACTACAGCAGGGGCGTTACAACATTTGTCACTACAGCAGGGGCGTTACAACATTTGTCACTACAGCAGGGGCGTTACAACATTTGTCACTACAGCAGGGGCGTTACAACATTTATCACTGCAGCAGGGGCGTTACAACATTTATCACTACAGCAAGGGCGTTACAACATTTGTCACTACAGCAGGGGCGTTACAACCTTTATCAATACGGCAGGGGCGTTACAACCTTTATTACTACGGCAGGGGCGTTACAACCTTTATCACTACGGCAAGAATGTTGTAACTTTTAGTGCTGCCGCGCTAAATGCTATCAACAAAATTAAACGGGAAATCGGAGCTGCTACTACTGTATAGTATTGGTACCGAAGTTACTGTACACATAGCGGTACCAGCCCAAATGTCACACAGTATTAATGAAAAGACCTTTTATTATTATTATTTTTTGGTCTTCACCTGATTTTGTAGTTAAAAGCAGAAACAAATGGTTTCCTTTTTGTAAAGACCAAAAAAAAGTTTTCACATAAAATTTGAATGAAATTTGGCCGCAACCAATGGTTTCTGCTCCATTTCACATCTAAAAAACAAGTGAAGACCAAAGCTTTCCGCGAGCCACAGGTTGCACACCTCTGCAATGCAGCGTAAGTTTAAAGTTAAAATCGATCTATGTCACGAAACCTACTACTCTGGCGCAATTCGAACAAGCACACACCTGTGATAGGTTTGTGACAATCAGCACAGAGCGATCCTTTGAGGGAGTGGTAATGTGTTTGGCAGTAGGGAAGACCGTCCAGCTCGAAAAAGCTACCGTTGGTAAACGGCGCAAGGCATTCCTGCGAGAAAATTGAAGAGGTCACGAAGGTCAAAAGGTCACGAGTCTTGCATTCGAATTACAGATAAATCAACAGGGCGATCATAGAGAATTTCAATTGCTTTTTTTCAAAAAACTACCAACGTGTCAAATACAGCTTCAAGTTCTGTTTACTGTTATAAAAACTAAAAGTTCGTTAACAACAATATACAAGGCGAAACAAAAAAACTTAAAACAGCGCGACCAGTTCGTAGATCACATGACTTGGTAGACGCTTCCGATTGGCCGGTCATCAACTCACCCTGCACACAAAGCATTCAGGATGCCATTGTTGATTGAGCGCCGAGATGTAGTTGCTTATGATTGGCTTGTCGCAGCTGCCGCAATGCGGGGCGAAGAGGTTGTAGAAGTCGGCGCGACAGTAAGGCTTGCCGTCGTGCTCGTGGAAGCCCTCGTCGCCGAAGAAGTTGTGACAAGCGGCGCAGAAGAAATGCTCCGGGTGCCAAGTGTCGTTCAGTGCAGTGACGCATTGCTTGGAAAAAAAAGCCATCGGTTGAATTCACAGCCGGGGTAAGCCTGGGTTCGATTCACCGGCCGGATAAATACGAGCCGGTGTTGTCGACACGTGAGGGCCAGTTACAAACGTACGAGGGTGCGCGTTATGGGGATACAAAGTTGCGGATATAGACAAAGTTACGTGATTCAGCGAAACCGACATAAAGTTAAATCGAAAGGAATTTCTGAACAGAACATGTTTCATCGAATGCATCCGTTAAAATAAAATTTCTGCTACGTTTCGCTTTTTAAATAATACAGTAGTTTTGAAGCCGAAAAAAAACTCCAGAAAATGATTCTAGTACGTTATTTTAGGTAATACATATAGTTAAGAGATTGCAAAAACGCGTAGAAAAAGCGTCACAGAATTAATCTAGTTTTTAAACATGATAAAACAACAGCAAAGGCTCGTTTCTATTACAAACGTGGAATAGAGTATTCTTTGTTTCTTTTATTGACATTTCTGCGCTTAAAATCTAAGCAAGCGCTACGCGAAGCAAAAAAACAATAAACAAAGAATACTCAGTTCTTCACTCGTAGTAGAAACGACCTTAAAGCAGTACGGCAAGTAATAAGAGTTAATGTACTTATACAAATTTGTTAAGATCCATTGCAAAACACAATTTAGTACAACTTTAAAGATTTAATAATAGTCACGACCTAGAAAAGAACAAGTTTTTCACGGTGCTCTTAATACGACACTCCAGACCCTAATATTGCTAAATAAGCATTTCTTAACTTGGGGCAAATATCTCAATTGTTTAAGGTGCCGCAAACCTTTTGCAACAGCTGCAAAAATATACTTAAGCCCAGTGTATTTTCTATTTACATTACTTTTTGTTGATTTACCTAAATTAAAAAATTCATAAAGTTAACATTAAGTTAACTGCGGAGGTGTATTGCACATTGAATCTAAAGTCAAAATAACTAAATTATTCGGTTTTTTTAATTCCAAATTTAGTTTTTAATCATTCTGGATTAGGAGTATCTCTCTAGTATCTAGTAAATCTAGTAATCATATTTTATAAACTTTTTAATATGCGAAAAAGTTTTAAAAAAGTCCGTTTCACCAGCAATCGTAATCAATACGACCTCAGTTCAACCCTTTCCCGAGTCAACCGTCGTAATTTCCGTAAAGAGATTTAATGATGATTTCCTTAGCTTGCCAATGTTAATAAGCAAATGTAAATTATTTGAATAAATTTTAACCGGACACGTACAGTATATAACAATCGTATTAAAGCCGGGGTAATTTAGGTAATTGCGTAACTGTTACACAGCCATGTATTTAAACTTAAAGCATGCATATCAATTGGCAATTAAATTGAAAGCTTTCGCCGTTATCCTGCAAATCTTTAGTCAGACGGTAGATGTAAGAACTATTTCGAGGTTGTTTTTATGACATTCATGGTTTCTACTATTATTGCATTACAAAATTCAAAAAGTTAAACTTAAAAATATCTCGAGTAAGAATTGTTTAAAGTTTCAGTTCACTAAAGATTGCTTTTTCTATTTTTTGTTTCATAAATTGGAATACAAAATAAACTTAACAATTATATGATCTTTTGAACCATGCCTAATACGTAAAATTTTTTGAATTATGATAGAAGGGAAAAGTTAATTTGACGGCCATATTTAGATCACGTGCAATTAGTAATATTACGTCTAAAAACCGAACTCAAAAAACCTGTTTTATGTCAGTTCTAAAAGTCTCTAACAAGAGGCGTCAGAGAAACAAGTAATTACACAGTCGAAACAATTTAAATGAACGCAAGTGATTTGGATTTTTGGCACGGGAGATTCCGTTTTAATTTCTGGGTCAACCGAAATCGACAGCGTTACCAACAGTTTTGCCCTTGCTGTGACCGTACCCAGTAAGTGGCTGTATTCTCCAATTAATGTTGCGAAAATGGGTACCACAAACGGAAAAATGGCAACACTGCTCGGGATATAAAACGTGAATAATGTTGAAAGATGTTGTTTCAAGAATAAATTAAAAACAGAAAAGTTGAAAGTATTTGAACAACTCGAATGTTCAGACACGATTTAAGAAATGGAGCATCTGCTTTGGGGGAGACATTTTAACGACAAAATGTTCAACTAGATGGGATAAAGGCTATTAAGGTAAACTGTTGGGACCATAGCCAGCACTTAACTAGCACTTAATAAAAGCAAAAATTAAAGGATAAAAAAGGCAGTGTTTAATTGGTTTAAATCCTATTTTCAGAATTTATTGAAAAAGGTACTTCAAACAAAAAAAAGAAATAAATTTATAGTAATTTTGCAGATTTGCTAGACGTTCCCTAAGTACGAAAGCTACAGTAAACACAAGTACAAGATAATTAAAATTTACATCAATTTTGATCAGTTTATCAAGATATTATTAATTTTTATCAAAGAAATGACAAAAAGACGGCTTCTACTCAAGTGATGTAAAGTATTTTTAATAAAATAATAAATAATAATTCACAACCAGATCTTTTGATATTGTTATTGAAAAATTTGCAATGCAATTAACTTTTCCTCACAACATTTTGAAAACCTTGTAAACTCAGCGACACAAGAGTTATAATGTGAAGCGGAAAAAATAGAAATGATACTTTCGATTTAAACGAAAGGGGTAAACTATCGTGAAAATGCCGAAAAGACCTCAGAACGAAAACAGATGACGTCAAATCTTTTAAGAAATTTCAAAATATTGAAAATCAATCGCAAAACAGGCAAGATCGTGATCAGTAAACTAGTCAAGCCATCCTATACACCAAAGAAAATAAAAGCTCCACTTTGATTGAAAAGCAGTAAAACGCTGAAAACAGGAAGCTCTGACCAATGTCGAACGAATGAATCATTCCATGATTGCAACCGATATTAAACTAACCGATAGAAATATATTCAGTTTAACTGTACAGTATATTTAATAGATTAAACTCGAGTAGTTCTTATGGTCGAACATGTTGCTTTTAAGTGCAACGTAGTTAGTTATTGACATTGAAAACAAAACAAAAAAAGATTGTCATTATTTAAATTCTTGTATCAAGTTAAAAAGTAACTTATCATAATAGCCAAAAGATTAAAAAGAAACTGTAATAATAACAATTTCCAAAAAACAGCTTGTTGATCACTGCTTAACTGTTTAATTTGACTAAAATTGGACGATATAATTAGACTGTAGTTATTGTTTAAAACGGTTTTGCGTTGGGTTTAAGCGATTTGGCCCTGATAGAAAGCAAAATTCCAGCTAAAAGCAAAACGAAGATCGATAGCTGATATTTGACCTTTACTTAATGCCAAATGCGACGATTGTGATGTCACAGCGCACACTGTAATGGACGAGTCTTCCTAAAAACTACCCCAGTACCAAGCGTATTTTTTGAGGCCTTGCGAGCCACAGCTATGGCGAACTCATCACGCAAGCTTTTTATTCCAAACAGCAGATTACGACAAGCTTGATGCGGGATCTTTAAGAAAACAGGATTGCAACAAAACGCAGCTGCATTACAAGCGGCAGGCAAGCAAGCACAAGTTTGTTGAAGCTTACCCCGAGTACAGGTTTCTTGCAGTAGGCGCAGGTCGGAGAAAACAGGTTGTGATAGTCCTTTTCGCAGAAGGGCTTTCCTTCTCGCTCGAAGAAAGTACTGCTGCCAATCTCTCGATCGCAAACGGCACAAACAAAGTGTTCCGGATGCCAGACTTTCCCAAGTGCGGTGGTGACCTAATCGCAAAGCAAACTGATGATGATGACGTATATGCGAACGGTACGTACACGTTGTTCTAGTTATATATGTTACTTTGTTCTAGTTATATATGTTCTAGAATTGGCAAAGATATGCAAAGATTACACTACATGTTAGAGCTGTTGCACCATTTCATTTGGAAACGAAGGACTGATAAAAGTACGCAAATATAAAGTCATTAAGTTAATGCACAGTTGTTCATTGGGCCGGGAGAGAATGCACCGATTTCCGACCCAAGTCGATCACGTGGTAAACGTTGCCGACACGCACTTGAGCGAAACGTCTGGTCACGTGACTTTTAAACAAAATTTTTTTGAAAAAATTCGTCAAGTGGATGAATCGATTTCAATACTATAAAGCTTACAAGCGTCTGCTACCATGCTACACGAAATAAGACTAAAAGATAATCAATAAATAAGAATAAAAATCGTTAAGTGTTCGTTTCATACAGAAGTTATAACAGTACAAGACATCCTTCTAAAACAGTAGTTCTTAATCTGTGGGTAAGTACCCCCAAAAAACAATTTGATTTTTTTGGGAGGGAGTAACTTTGATAACACTTTTTTGGTTCTTGTTAGGTAAACTAAAACATTCTCAAGTTTGCAGGTTTGAACGCTGACTTTTTCGAATCGAGTTCGTTAAACCACGTTGATTCAAATCTCAAAACTGACTTTGCAAAGGGAGGTTATAGGAAACATTTGGGTTGGCCTTCATAAAATACTGTCTAAAAAAACGAAACGTTGAAACGCGCTTGAGATTGACAATGATATTCGATGTTGGCTATCCTCCTCTCCGCCCAAGTTTGACCGTTTGACGGAAAAAACTATACGAGTACATCAGTTTTCCCACTAACTATATTTTTAACAAACATTGAGTGCATAGTAAATGGTCTATTTTTTGTGTTGTTTTCGAACTGATTGCAAGTTGTAATTTGTTGCTGTATTTGTTGTATGTAATTTGTTCTAGTTATATTTGAAATAGGAGATTAACACTCAATACGATTTTTTTTCAGGGGTAATAATATGAACAAAGGTTAAAAACTACTGCTCTAAAAGGATGTGAATTGGCAAAGATGCAACACGAATAAAGCATAAGCCGTAAATCGAAGAATTACACCAAAATCAATAGCAAAATTAAAAAACATCGCTTCTTGGAAAAGTTATTTCTCGGTCGCAAGCAGTCCTCACGTTTTACAGTCACTCGCAGCTGCTATTATTAGATAATAGTACGAGTATTGGCCACTTCATAATGCAGTTTGCGACAGCCTGAATTTAGTGCGATGTTCAAAATCTGGCGTGAAACGTTGGAATTTTTTAAAGGCAGAGTCGACCGTTACTGTTCGTTGTTTGGTTTAAAACTATAGGGCAGCTTTGGTTGGATTTTTGTTTGTGCCTTTTCCGGCTTGTTTGCCAAATGTGCTACACATTGAAGAATACAAGGAAAACAATGCTGCCAAGCAGCAAATTTAGAAAACAAGATTTTTTTTAAAGCATACTATTTACACGTAGATAAAAAAAAGAATAAGTTTACGAAGTTTTTCGTGTGACATGTGAATTCAAAAACTCATCGCTTTAAATTCAAGAGTGAATTATGCCCGAATTAATGAGGTTTACACAAAAAAAAAACTTTCTTTTTACGCCTTAAATCAAGGTGATGACCGTTTTTTTGGTCTTCACCTAGATTTATTGTCCAAATTTAAGTTTTTAGGTAGATCAAAGTGATAGCAAATATAAAAAAAGTCATTACTTTGATTTACGGTAAAAAAAAAAAGACTTTGGTATAAACTTCGTTAATTCGGACTGAAGTTACTCCTGAAATTAAAGTAATGACCTTTTTTCGTTCTTCACTTAGGTTTATCGTAAAATTGAAGTTTTTAGGCACGTACATTCAAATTTTTTTCTATTGCATTCATCGTGAAGACTAAAAAAAAGGTTGAGCACCCATTTTCCAGTTTTTTTTTATCTAATCATCTTCTAGAGGATTTTTTCTAAAAGATCGACTAGAGACTGTTCGATAAAAAACGCCAAATTGAACCAAAAATCGAAAAAAATACAAGAACATTAGATTGTAAGTAAAACATACAGGATCTTGTGGTAAAACAGAAGGCGTGGCACTAGTGAAAGGAAACAAACAAAAAGGCATATTTGGTCATTTACACATTTTTTTTCGAGAAAACATTTTGAAAGTGACGAATACGTGCGAATTTCCGTTCAGACTACACAAATTTTGACAACGTTAATGCAATTACAATAAATACAGTTTAAAAGCAATTATCCATAATAAAGTTGTGAAGTGGCTAACAGTGACTCCATTATTAAGCCATCAACAATAGAAATCGATCATTTCTAAACTTAATTATGCGGAAAAATTTCGTGTCTCCAGTGTCATGCGGGTTACTCTGGTTTAATCAGTATCACAGTTAATACTGTTTTTTTATTGAATTATCCTTCTTTTTAGTTGAAGAGTTTATGAACGAATCATTTTGATCGAACGATATCTACTGTAACTACACTACAGATTTTCTTTAAAAGTTAGAAAATCCAAACCAGTTACGGAAGTAATTTTCATTTAAACTGCGAATTGTAAATCGTAAGATAAATCGCGAGTCGGGTTAAGAAAGCACCCAACTTGCGATTCAAAAGAAGCGAGTTCGCCATTGTGTTTGAGCAAACGCTCTTATGCGCTTAGAACTTTGAGCATGCAGCTGCGTAGCGATAGAAATTCATGACTGAACATCAAGTGGTTCTTCTTACAAGCTCACTCTCACCTCTCCCATGACTGGCTTCTTGCAAGCGTGGCACATCCCTTTTGACGCTGCTCTTATCCCTTGCTCTATTAGAACCGAGTTCATGTCTTGTAGCATGACGTCCAGGTCGTTTGCTGAAAGAGTAATGTAGAGTTAAACGAATATGCAGTGAGAAAAGTACCGTTGTTTTTCTCTCAATTTTGTCTAGTTCTTTCTAGTTGTTGACATTATGTCATTCGAAACCAAGAAGTTGCAAAAACAACATAAAGTAGGGCATCGCACATTGCGCGACGTGAACGATAATATCAAGCGTTTAAATCTTGTTTGAGCGCATAAGTTTTTTTCAGTCCAAATAAGCCGTATCGTTAAATCTCAAAAGTTTTTCTAGTAACCGAGCAAAGTAGAGACGAAGTCTGTCAGAGAAAGCTTCAGCAAATTGTCTGAAACTTAAAATATTAAATGGTTGTTTCAAATTTGTGTGAGCAGCAAAAAAATAGGGTGAAGATGGGGTTACCAGAGGTTAGTGCACAGACAAACTTTAAACTAACAATGAAATCAAACACGTTTAGGCGAAAGCAACTATATTAACTATAGCCTTTATTTCATAAAAAAAACTCATATGAAAGTTTTAAAAAGAAAGCGTCCACATTGTTTGAAACAACTCAAAACCGAAAATTTAGCGGAACTCATGGAGAAAACTATCTTCGAAACCGATGTTACATTAATCACAACAAGTTCAAGAAAAATTCTTCGCTGTTCAATTAGAGTTGTGGCACAACAAACATTTTGCGGCAGAGCATGCACGTCAATAAAAACTTTATTTTCCGAGATAACAACTTAAAGAAGATAAATACAACACTTAGAAGTTCACTTTAAAATTGAAAATAACACATCAGCACACTAGTTAAAAGCCACTGCATATGGAGTAAATCAATTGTTTCCTTACAGAAGTCCCATTTTGCACGCTTGCATTTTGCAGTTATGAATAAAAAATAAAACAAAAAAATTAATGGGAAAAAGCAACTGCACGAAGTCAGTCAATAAGGTCGAAATGAAAGATCGAGTTCACATTACTGCTGACAGTGAGAAAAACTGTATTACTAATTTCTACACATAAGATGAATATCTAAAAGTGCAGAGGCGACGGCCGTGGAGTTTATCACTCATTATTTCTACAATGACATGATTTCATCGCAAAACGGGATAGTTGGTTATGATAACTCTCTGACTTGCGAGCGAAAGGCACGAGTTCGAAACTCAGCCTATCTGAATGATTTCTATCGTGTTCCTAGGAAGTCATATCACAACAAACTTCTCTGTGGTTACGCTGCTTCAGCAATTAAGCCTACTAGGCCATACGAAGAAGATCGCAAAAACTTTCAGGATTCAAATGCGAATTAAAAAAAAAAACATAATCGAAAATCTCAGCTCTGCAATGCGCTGGCAAAATCAATCAAGCAAAACAAGTACAAAATCAAACTGGCGGCTAAAGAGACGTCGTGTAGTGCGTCATGTGACTGGATGACAACACGAAGACAATATACACATACAACAACTGCATTTTCGATGATCGATCTTTCGCAGTTTTTGACATACACTTACTTGTTTTGGGCTTGCAGTTTTCTAATCAAAAACTGACAAATTGATAAGCGATTAAAGCATCAGATTAAAATAAAAAAATTGTTTCCAACTTGCATTAAATTTGAGATGTGCCTTCCTGGTTTAAAAAATAGACAACAAAAACTCGCTTGTAACCGAAAAGGCTATTAATTTGAAAAAAACTCATAAAAGCGTTAAGCTGTGAGAGATTTAAAACAAATTCAACGTTACAGGGTCATCAGTAAACCAAATAACTATTAAAAAAAGACATTGCAACAGCGGAAGTAGAACAGCACAGAGTAATTATTGTTCGATAGTTCGCTAATGTTCGCAACTAAGATGTAAAAAATTATTAAATTGCTCAATTTGTAGAGTTGAATTAATAATTCGATTAGTTAAAGTGTTAAATTAAAGATAACCGAAAGGTGACTGGTCTAAAAAAAAATTTTTTTTTGGACCAAAGTTTTTTAGACTAGTCTAAAAAAAAAACTTTCTTAGACCAGTCAGTTTTCGATTTTGCTTTTTAGGTTTAATTGCAAAAAAGTTTTTTTTTAGGCGATACATTATTGTGTTTCAGGAAAGGCACTTTCTCAATAAGACCAAGGAGTGTTCTACACGTCATGGTACTAGTTTAACCCAAACTATACAACAGTTAAATAAATTACATGTACACATTGCTTGGTTTATTCCAAAGTAATAAAACTTACGATTTCGGAAATAAGGTGGCTAGATTTAATTTAAGCCGTACAGAAAAACTCGAGTTAGCGATATACAGTAACTTGAAATTTGCTACTTTAAGCAACGACGCAAGTATGAAATTAATGTCTTTTGATCGACTTAAACCTATACTTTAACTTTTTTCAAACTTTAGCCGTACTTTTCAAACAAATGCAATCTTTTCAAAATTAAAACAAGTATAACAGCAATTTTTTAAGACGATTTGAAAATAAATTAAAAAAACCGTAGCGTTACTTGAAAGTTTATCTTCATCGTACACCTACATTATTCAGACTACTACAAAAATCAAAGGAAATCTTTACTTACGATTAGGCGGCATGGGAATCGGAGCAAAAATCTCCGCATGGGGATTGGCAACATCCTTTTCAGGTTGCTCAGTTTTGCTTTTTTCGGGCTTGCTGTCTGGTAACGACGAGTTTAATCCATTTTCTTTTGAGTTTTCTTTTGGAGATGTATCTTCGCTTTTTGTATCGTTTGAGTCGGAATTCTGCATGGGGAAGAAGTTGCAAACATAAATATAAAAATTAATATCAGTTTATTAATAAAAAAGAATTTTAAAGTGTTTCAATTTAAGATTTACCATTTTGTCGGCAGCGTGTTCGAGTGGTTAAAGCGCCGTAATGGTGATCAACATGGTCTCGGCTCAAAACCTACTTGCGCCATTCTGTTGTGTCCTTGGGAAAGACACTTTTCGGCACTTTTTCCTGCTTGGTGGTTTTGGAAAGCAATTCTAAATTTCAGTCATATCTCCATAAAACTAAAAAAACAAATTAAAAAATTTCAGCTGGACAGCAATATCTTGGCATCTCCGAAAGCAGGTCGGTGTAATTGCTCACCCTATGTATTAGCGCCTCCGTCGCTCTCCAGCGAGTCAGGAGGACAAATACAGAGGTAAAATGAAATAAATTTGAACCCTTTTTGATTGTAGCACTACTTATGAACAAGTTTGAATTGTCTAAAACCATCATAAGTATGCGCAGTATAACAGCAGTGTTTTTGATGTTGTACATCTATCGGTTTAGTACTTTAAAAAACCCCAATATTTTTTTAGCACTCGTAGCTCTACTTTACTTTAAAAATCTTGTAGCTTATAACTCTTGAACAGAACTTGTAGCTCTACTCTAGTTTAAAAAACGATTTTTATTGAGTTGTAGAAACTTTAAACCCACAATAGAGCTTTGATTATTTTCTATTTACCAGTCGTTTTTTATCATTTCTATTCATCCTCTCGACTTGCAGGAAAACGTCGAAGGCATTATACTTAGGTCAGACGATTACTTCGACCTGCTTTCGCTGATGCCGAGATATTGTGGTCGAATTGAAATTTTTTTACCGCCAAGCTAGGAAAAAGCCGTTAAGTGTCTTTCCCAAAGACACAACAGAAGGATGCGAGCGGGTTTTGAATCATCACCGTATTGATCACGTTCACGCTTTACCAACTCAGCCACGCTACCGACAAGTAGCCGCCGTAACAGTCGGCGCCACTCGCTCCTTCTTTTAAGAACCATCACCCTAGTTCACATACTTCGTCTTCATTAAAGCAAAATAATAACACAATAAAGTGTTGATTATAATGTCAATAAATTTCGCTTGTGGAGCATCTGATAAAACGGGCACAGCAGCGTCGATTCGAAATTCATTTGCGGGACAAACTTTTCAAAAAGTTGTAACGAATCTAATGAATAAATTGTTTTCAAAATGAACCCTAAGAAAACCTTGCACTTACTATAGAAAATAAACTCAAGCAAAAATTTGACGCCGTGTTGCAAATGTTGCATTTTAACTTCTATGTAATTGGTATGATAATGCTAAGTTTGACCAAATGATTTAACCTAAAATTAAGAAGTTTCTGCTATAATCTACAACATTCCTAGGAGTTCATAAGCATTACATTTAATTAAAACTAATCGCTCATTGGAGGACTCATTAAAAACATTGGGTGAAAAAGTTTAAATTGTCAGGTGTTACTATCCCATTACTGTGCGACTGGGGGTCAACCTTTTCCAATTTAAAAAATTTTCTTACCTTTTCATCATTAAAATCTGCTAGTGATATCATTAAATCATCTAATTGTTGCGTGGCAGACAAAATAGACATTGTTGCAGATTTGGTTTCTTTCTTCGTATCGATTCTAATTAACAATTTCAATGTTAAGGTTTGTTTCCACTACGAGCGTGGAATGGAGTATTCTTTGTTTCTTTTGTTTTTTTTGCTTCGTTTAGCGCTTTTTGCCGCTTTAAGCGTGGAAAAAAGTAAAAAAAATCAATAAAACAAACAAAGAAGCTCCATTCCACGTTCGTACTAGAAACGAGCCCTTAATATTATAAACCAAACACCTGAATAAAAACTCGCATGATCTCTGAGTTTTTCTATCTTTAAACGAAACTATAAAATGGACTATGGGGAGAAAACGCCAAACACCTGAATAAAAACTCGCATGATCTCTGAGTTTTTCTATCTTTAAACGAAACTATAAAATGGACTATGGGGAGAAAACGCAATTATGACATAATGAATAACAAGTCACTACGCAAACGCACTTTTAGAGCAGTGTTTCTCAACCTGGAGGTCAGGGGGATCAAAGCAATACTTCATACAATATTTTAAAAATCTTTATCTATAAAAAAGGGGTTGCATTTATAAATACCATAAAAGGAGTCATAAACCGTAAAACGTCAAAAAAGTTTGAGAAACACTGTATTAGAAAGAAGTTTACATCGCTACTAGATATAACTTGAAATATATTATAAGCGACTCACTCAGTTTCATTATTTGAACCATCTAATTCTTCTAACATATTATCAATATTAAATTTATCTGTTTCCGATTTTGAAGATTCTTCTTGTTGAGAAGGGAGAGCACTCGGTGTGTCTTAAAGAAAATCTTAAATGTTGATATTAACTAATGATAAAAAATATACTATTTTCTTACGCAAAAAAATGAACTGCATGCGTTTTGCCTAGCACTTATAAAGGCTTTAGTGATTTTGGCATTTGTTGGCTTTTTGAACAAAAATTTTGAAATTTTAAGAGATAAAAATTTTTTACTATAGATTAAAACTACTCCATCATCGTTGATTTTTCTAATAGTGGGCGTTAAGCAGTACTTCCTGTCAAAAATAAATTGACACCTAATTCTGGGTCGCGAATTATTTCGCTTGGATGGCTACCCACAGTAGTTCCCAAATTTTTTTTAATTTTTATTTTATTTCTGTATTTATTCTCCTGACTCGCTGGAAAGCGACGGAGGTGCTAATATGTAGGGCAAGCAATTACCCCAACCTGCTTTCGGAGATGCCAAGATATTGCTGTCAGCTTGAAGTTTTTTATTTTGGTTTTTCAGTTTTATAGAGATACGACTGAAATTTAAGACTGCTTGCTAAGACCACCAAGCAGGAGAAAGTGTCATTAAGTGTCTTTACTAAGGACACAACAAAATGGCGCGAGTAGGTTTTGAACCGATACCATGTTGATGATAATCATGGCACTTTAACCACTCGACCAACGAGTGATTTGATTATCAACAATGTGTTCTAAAACGAGGCTTTTCAAACTAGGGGTTCGCGGTCGTAAAATGTTCGGGGGTCGCCAAATTCACTTTTCTATAAGATTCACCTCAATTTACTGGTAGGTGTCGCCCAAAACTTCTGTTGTTAAAAAAATGGGGTCACAAAACAAAAACGTTTAAAATGCTCTGCTCTGTAGCAGGTGTTATAGTAATCGGTTAAAGTTGTTGAAATCAACAAACTGACGTCATCAAATTAGGTTAAGCAATTAAATCACGGCTTGTAAAATCCAAAATCGGGGTCGTCGAAAAAATTGCAACGGGTGAAAAAAAAGTTAAATATCTGCCATTTCAACGCACAGCATAACGTATATGACACGACAGTTTACATAATTAATCGCCCAGCTATTTTTTATACTAAAACGTGACGATACGGCCATTGATGATTTTCCGTTTAAATTTAGACCTGGTGAGTAGCCCACGACATTCTAATTACTTCGGTTACCACGAAACAACTGGACATGTGCTGTTAGATATCACCATACTTCTACTATTACGACAAAATCAACACAATACACCTACTTTGTTCTGGTGCTTCATCCGTACTGTACAAGTCTTGAAGCAAAGAGTCTAATTCACTAAGATTTCCATTAAGTGATGACATATTAGCGTTTTCGTCCGAATTCTAAATAAATAGCAGTGCTTACAATGTATTCTTATTTAAAACTAATATTACAAGTAACAGCTTTCGGAATTAAAAAAGTGAAATCTAAACAAACAAAACGTGTCTTAATTAAATGAAATAGTTTTATAAAAACAAGTTTGTTTTTGATGCAAAACGATTTTACTACCAAACCAAGCTTTTCTTAAACTGGTTTTCAATGCTAACGCGTGTTTCTAATTTGCTATGTCCGTCTCCGCAATATTTGCACCTGAGGAGGAAGACAATTACGTGGAACTTAAATGAACGACAGTTCATTGAGTCAAACATAAAAGCATTTTTGACTAACAGAGTGGTAACCAGTTAAAATAATCCTGTAAATAAGGCAAAAGCAAAATTTTTACAAAAAATTGGGTGCTACTTTAGCGAGCTACGGTCTAACCGCACTACTTTATTTCATTAGGTTGTCTCAAATCAAAAAAAGAGTTGTATAGTTTAAGCATTGAATTAAAATCATTGGAAACCAATAATAAATAATGAACTTGGAAAACTTGATTGCCGGCTAGACAGGTTAGTCAAGTAGAAACACGCAGATGGATCGCCTACTACTAAAGTAGCACCAGCAATTGTTGAAGGAAAGATTTACGAAGATATATAAAATTGCAGACGCTTTTCTTAATCATTTAAAAACATCACTATGAACTTATTTTGCTTAATTATTCTTGCTACCAAACTTTATCAGATCAAATTATTACAATTCAAATCAAAATTTCAACGAGTGCATTATTATAAAAGCTATAGCAAAAATTGCAAAATTTAATTTTTCTAATTGCAGAACAAACTTTTTTCAAAAACTGAAAAAGTTATAAAAAGCCAACAATTGACAAACCAAATTCCCATTAATTTCAGGTGGAATATCCAAGATAATCTCATTTTGTTCAGCACCAGCTGTTGGCTTTGGTCCACAAGTGATTGGAGGAGGGATTGCAGATTCAAGATCCTCAAGAAGAGCGTCTAAAAGTAGTATCATCTTATGAAGTATTGCAAACAATGCAAAGCAATAAATTATGATTTTACAAAATTTCAAAACTGCTTCTCAAGGATGAACTTTTAGACTCCTTGTGTT
Source organism: Diplosoma virens (assembly GCA_963680785.1). Taxonomy (NCBI): domain Eukaryota; kingdom Metazoa; phylum Chordata; class Ascidiacea; order Aplousobranchia; family Didemnidae; genus Diplosoma; species Diplosoma virens. The sequence continues at coordinate 18,210,738 of OY796889.1, forward strand.
TTGATGTAATGGTAACAAAATATTTAAAATAATGTCATCTTATGAAGTAATGCAAACAAGGGCAAAGTAAAAGATCATGATTTTATGAAATTTCAAGAGAAAAAAACTGCTTTTCAAGGACGAACTTTCAGACTACTTGTGTTTTGATTATATTGGTAACAAAATATTTAAAACAATGATTCCTTTATGATTGTTGCACACCTTTAAAGTAGTTAAAATGTTTTGGAAGACCTAGTACAGAAATTATAGAACTTAGTTTAATGCTTAGCATTTCTGCCTCTAGCAAGAAATTCTCAGTTTACTTTAAGGGCCAGCCAAATCTAACAGTTTGCTGTTGCTGTAATAGCACCAAATAAATGAATGTATTGCTCACAGCTCAAGCTAAATCTTGTAGACATAAACACTACATACTAAAGGTAGTAATTGCATCAAGTTAAACTTGCAAATAAATCACTTATAAGCATTACATGCAGTAGGCTGAAAAACATAAGTAGTTTTTAATATAACTCAAGTAACATTAGTATTGAAACAGCAACTCTGGTGGTATACAAGTAGTTTTTAAAAAGCTAAAGCAGCAAAAGAGTTGTGTTAATTAAAACCTTGAAACAAAATTATTTAAATGTAAATCTGCAAGAATGATTTTGAAAGTTCAATCAATTTGAAGGCTCACTTTAAATAGCTCAATTTAAGATGAATTTAATCTCATATCAAAAATCTTTTCAACCAACATATAGTGTTAGTTCATAAGTAAATTAATTTTTAAATACCACCCTCTACAAATAATATAAAAATTACCAGATGGTTTCAGGCACATATTAGTAAACTTTTAAACAAAAATACCAAATATAATAAAACCTAAACAAAATGAAAGACAATTAATTAACAATAAAACAATAATTGTTTTGAGGTCAAGTTTTTCTTGATTATATTGAATCTGAAAATATCTTTTTAATTTGAATAAAAAACAAAGTCAGCAATAAAAGATTACCAAAAATTTAAAGAAATTGGCCACCAAGCTTAAAAACTCAAAACTAATTTTTTGTCTTTGTAAAGCTAACTGGCAAAAAATATTCAAATATTTCTTTTCACTTTTCAGCTCTTTAAATGACACATTGGCAAAATTTGAATTAGTACAACAATTTTTGGTTATTGTGTTATTTACAAATTAACAAGAAAATCAATACTGTCTACTAAGCCTTTAATACTTTTTGATTTTGATTTATCGATAGAGAATGTTTCTTAGACAGGAAATCAATCAGAGGATTAAAGTTTAATTGCGTATTTCCGTTCTAGAAACACATCCTAATTTGACAAGCACGTTTTGCACAAATTACTCAAAAAAGACGTGCTTTATTTCAACCTCATTTGACAAAAATACAATTAAATTTTAGTTTGATACTAGTAATGTTGTAGAGTTTAGCTTCTATTAAAAGTGTATTAGAAACAATAATATAATTTTACACATTGCAGTGTGGCCTTGGTCTTAAAATTACATATTCCTGCTACATGCTACATATTTCTAGTGCAGCAAAGTCGGGAAAACTTCTAGGTTATTTGAAGTCCAGTTGTTGTCTGGTTGTGTGGTCTAGTGGCGTTGTCCATTGTGTAGGACAACATCTAGTTGATTTAAATCCCAGTGGGATATGCATCACTGACAAGCTCTAGCAAGGGCAAAACTCAAGTTTGGTGCTTCTTATTTTAAGTGGGTTAGTTTCTTATATAAATATATAAATACAGTCCAAATACCTCAAGTTCATAATTTTTTAAATCTACAAAACAAAAAAAAGTTTGAAAAAAATTTTCTTGTACGTACTAGGCTACTTTATTATATTAAAAACTACCAAAACATGTACCTGTACAATATAGTCTTTATATACTTAATCAATACAGCAGCAAAATTTAAACCCAAAACACATAAAATAAGCTCATAAATTATTTAATATTAACAACTGCCTAAATTCAACCAAATAACTATTTACTCCTATAGGATATAAACGGTTTTTAAAAATATTCAATAGTCACAAAGCATTTCTTGATGCTTGAAAAAAAGTATATAACTTTAAAAAACCATAATTTAATTAAGAATTCTATCTTGTACTATTGCATTATTTTATTCTGAAATATTTTTATATCTATTTTTTAAAGCTTAAAAACCTTTATTTTTGTATCTATCAAAAAAAATTATAAAATAAATAATAATTCTGGAAATATATTGTATATCAACGTATTAAACTTTAAAACAATTAATTTATGTGAATAAATCACTACAGCTATTCCTTCAGCTTAAATGGCAGTTTAAATAGAAATATATCCTTTACTATATTCAGTTATGAGACATCATAAAAATATGTAGAGACCAAAATAAAAAACTTTAATAAACAAAAAGATATAACTACAGCAACCAATTGAATAAGCAACAACATCTGTAATCAACCATAATTTTAGAGAAAACTGCCTTTAAAAAAAAATCAGCTTTACTTGTTTTAACAAAATATAAACAATAACTTTTTTATATTAATTTTTAACATTCTGAAAGTCTTAAAATAAGAATTTAAATAGCAATACAATGACCTACAAAAAAAAGGAGATCAATCAAGCAACTCAAACTGAGAAGAATGAAAGTGCTTTCTTTGAATACTTCAAGTAAATAACATGAATTAGCTAGAAAAACAACACAAGATCTGCTGGTTGGTTAAAAAAAATTCAAGCCACACGTAACCTTAAAATATATGTCTGCTGGCAGGAACAAGACAAACTTTCTTGAATTATTATCGTGATCAATTATAAACGCTTCAGTGCAAATGAGATATCAAATGACATAAACACCTAATATGGCATGTTTGCATTGCATTACAGAAAACAAGCAATCAATTAATACCATATCAGGATTTATTCGTTAATACAATACTCTATAAAAAAATATAGTTCAGTTGTTAAGGTCAATTATTTTAATAGCTGTTTTCAGGAAATCTGATAAACAAGTCCAATAAAGTGACAATATTAAATGATCTTGACATGCAACTTTTAATAAGCAATTCAGGTGAAGCATTAATGAGGTAAAAATTTAATAAAATAATAAAAAGCAAAAGAATCAAACTGATTGATGAAACAGTATCTAGAAGATGCTTGTAGATTATAATAAGTCAATTTGTAAAAAATGTAAAGGTTTGTCATATTTTCAAAAGTATTGAAGATAATCTTATTCTATTAATAAAATACATTACTTTTAAAACTAAACAAAAATTACATAAGTAAACAATAAAACCAAAATTTATTCAACAAATAAAAATTGATAAACATCAAAAACTTTCATATGACACAATGACAACAAATTTTTTAAATTAAACAAAGACTTACTTTTAAGAGGAAATGCAAAAGACAATATGTCTGCTTGGTAGTTTCCAAGTCTGTGTTTCTTCTATGATATATCATAAACTAAGCCACTCAAAATGAGAAGCACCAGACCATAGTTTTGCTCTAGAGCTCATCAGTAATGCATATCTTACAGGGATTTGAAGTTTTGAACTAAATGGATTTTGATCTGCACACAATTGACAACACCACTAGGCCACACAGCCTGATCAAATATATCACCTTTGACAAGTAGTCACCATTGTTTATACATTTTTTCATTAAAAAATAACTCAGCATAAACTTTTGTATTAAGTTCAATTTAATAATATCATTCACAAGACATAGGGCAACAGCACAACATAATGACAGGAAAAAAAAGACATCAGTTTGCCAAAGTAGTTATAAAAGCTTTGATTTTAAAAACTAAACTTCACAAGAGGAACAATTAATCAAAAACATCTCACCCATGTGAAAGTTCAGAATTATATTTCGCAGCAGTTTCATAAAATTTTATTGATAATAAAGGTATCTTATGCCAAGCAAAACTATATGCCATTGCAGAAATTTTAATTCCATTTTAAATGCTGAAGCATATTATACATTTGTGATTGCAACTGCTCAATACAGCCACTTACTGTGGCACATACAGAAACTTGAAACAGCATATCATTGTGACCAGGCAGAATCTTGACAAGATTCTGCCTGCTTTACAATTATAACTACAATACCAATCATAAAAATACAACTCATAATAAAACTACACAGTAGTCAGCAGCATGGTCAAGTGGTTAGAGCACCGTAATTGTAATCAACATGGTCTCAGTTAAAACCTACTAATGTATTCTGTTATGTCCTTGGGAAAGATACTTTATAGCAATTTCTCCTGATTTCTCCAGGATAACATATCACAGTGTTTTTTGCTTTCAATCATTAATGTTTTGGGCAGCTGGGCTTTGGCTTTCAGCTTAGCAGCAAAGTTGAGCAATTGAGTGCCATGATTTGTGATCGACATCGTCTTGATTCAAAATCTACTTGGACCTTGTATCCTTGTAAAAAACACTTTATGGCACTTCGTCCTGCTTGGTAGTCTTGGCAAGCAGTTCTTAATTATAGTCATATTTCTATGAAACTCTAAAACCGAAATAAAAAATTTCAATAGGACAGCAACATCTTGGTATCTCTGGGAGCAGGTTGGGGTAATTGCTTGCCCTATGTATAATGCAGCAGTTGGCAGCCTGTGGCTCTGAAATTTAATATTTTTTCTTTCCTTAGGTGGTCAGCAACCTGCAGCTCCAAAATTTAAAATTTCTTCTTTCTCTAGATCCAAGAGAAAGCAAAAATATTAAATTTAAGATAAAGAGATAATAAAGCAAAGAGATAAAAAGAACCACAGGTTGCCAACTGCTGGTATAGTGCCTCTGTTGCTTTCCTGTAAGTTAGGAGGATAAAAATAGAGATGAAATGAAAATGAAGAATACTTACTGAAACTAGAACAATTAAAGTCAAAAATCAAAGCATTTATTCTTTTTTTTTGCATTCATTCAGTCTTTAAAAAATTAAGTAACAACAAAACATTCTTTTTCTCCTACCTTATAACAACTTAATTTAACAAAACATTGAACAAATAATATTGCAAAGAAATCTTGCTGCTATTGATCCACAAAACTTCAGTTCTATGAGTTCGGCAAACAAGATTTTAGAGCCTAGATATTGAAAATATAGGAGGTTTCACTGCATGAGAATTCAGTGCCCATTCTTTGTTATTTAGTCAAGCCAGACATCTATTTTTAGAAAGGTTATCTCTTGAAACAAAAAACTGCTTGCTTCCATTGTAAATAATTTTTGAAAATTATAGGTCTATAGTTCATGTTTAATGTACATAAAAACCAGAAAAAATGAGTTTTTGTGAAAAAATTCATTTAATTTAAAATTATTAAACAGATGTGAAATATCTTTTTTCCATTATATTTGGTTTGTCTTTCTCAATTTTTGGACTCTATTCCAAGCAATCAATGTCACAATATTAATCAGCTGCAGGTTAAACTAAAAATTTATAGTTTTATTATGATGTCATAGGTCTTTGTATCAATCATAATTTTGGTCCTATTTTTGAAGGTTAGTAATATTGAAATGATACAAGACTTGAGGCATGTCACAAAGCTGACATCACACAACTAAAAACTGTTTTGTTGATAGTGGATTGTGGAAAACACCGTATCATTTGCTAATTGGTTACACATCTGGAGGACAAAAAAAAAGACAAGTACATAAGCAGGTGAAACTACACATAAGACAATACAAAGGAAAAGTTTAAATATTATCATTAGCTGAGGATAGGCCTAAGTTTTTTTTTAATTTAAAAATTGATTGTGGGAATATTGTGTCATTGCACAATAAAAAAGAGCTCTTATCTTTATCTTTTCTGTTATTGTAAAAATTTTCCATACAAACAATTAATACAATAATGACTTTTTGTTTATTTTGTAATTTCACACATGTTGAACACCTGGATTTTGAAATTTTGACATAAAAAAACTAACTTGCTTTTCCCATTTTTTAAAGTTCAAGTTTAAATTCTGTTACACTAAACCAAAACTTACAATTACTTGAAGTTTATTAACAACAACAATAATAAAAGCAAACAATTTTTTGTGCTTTTTTCATTTTATTTTCATCTCTATATTTATTCTCCTGACTTGCATGAAAGCGTCAGAGGGTAACTGTCAAGCAATCATCCCAACCTGCTTTTGAAGATCTCATGATATTGCTATCTGGTTAAATTTTTCTATTTTGGTTTTTTACTTTTTATTAAAGATATGATGAAATTTAGAACTGTTTTGCCAAGACCACCAAGCAGGAGAAAAGGCTGTAAAATATCTTTCTTAAGGACACAACAAAATAGCACAAGTAGGTTTTAAACAGCAACTGTGTTGTTGATTCAGTTCAGTTCAGTTTTCTTTTATTTCTGCTCTGCCACATGAACAAGATAACAAAATGTTGAAAAGTTTGTGTGTTGTTAAAGACGGGGTTAGAAAAAGGAAGAAGCAACAAAATGAGTTGACATTGTGACTTGCTAATTAATGATGAAAAATGTGACTTGTTGTATAATTTAGAAGCAAGGTTGCTTCACCTCATTATGAAATTGTTTAAAAAAATAGAAAGATTGCAATCATAAAGCTTTTAACCACACTTTAAACACTTGAAAATTATCAAAGTTTATGTTTCAACATAATCAATCAAGACAGTGTTTTAACTTGACTATTTACTCCAAACATATCCAAGTTTGTTTTTTTACATTTTAAAATGTTTTATGCTATTTATGCATGTATATTTTTAGAAGAATGAAAGACAGCCTTTGTCCCTTTCCAAAAATACATCCATGACTTAAGTAAATATTCAGAAAATGACTGACAAACTCTGTACATCACTATACTTAGTCTGCACTAAAACCTGGGTGCTGAAATCTTGTAACCTTGCTGCTATGCAGTCAAGCAGCTACATTCTGTCAGGATTTGCATTTTATTGGTTTGTCTTTTCTCAGCTGATATTATTCATTTATAAAAAAAGTATTTGTAGTTTTTACACAAGTTGAATAGTTATTAGTGATAGTGATATTATGTGATCTCTTTCAAGGATGAGGGACATAAAAAACTTTCTAGAATTCAAGCCACACCCCAAAGTCTGAACCAGAAATCAATAGGAAAGATTGAATGACCAAAAAAAGTAGGTCTAGGTGGTCATAAGGTAGTTTGTAAGATCAAAAGATTCTGGGTTGGATGATTGTACGGTTTTTCTTACAACCTATCCAGTAAAGATGGGAGTAAAGTAAGTTGGTGTGTCTATTGCAGCAAAGGTGAATAGGTCTAGAAAAGGTTAATTTTTCAGCAGGGACATATGGGATTTGAGCAGGGTTGGGGAGCTGGAGCCAGAGCCAGAGCCAAAGCCTGAGCCATTGAACTGACCAGTTTTAGAGGAGCTGGAGATGGAGCTGAGTTGCTCATATTTTGTGAAGCTGGAGCCACAAAAATTTCTACTGGTTCAAGCTCCTAAGAATATATATATTTTTTTTTACATTTAGAAGTCACCTAATTAATTATCGAATAGAAAATTTTAAAATTAAAATGTATAATTAATTCAAGGGTTGTATAGCAAAGTGCAGATTGGTAAATTTCCAATAATCTAAATTATTCAGCTATTCCTTATTAACCAATATTTATATATGTATTGTCAAGTTGGAGTTGGAGCTAGAGTTAACATTTCTGGAGCTGGAGCTAGAGTGGCAGTTTAAAATTTGTTCCAGAGCTGGAGCCAGAGCCTAACCTAAATTAGGCTAGCTCCCCAGTTCCAGATTTGAGATGAAATTTAAATGGGACAAAGAATCTTCAGTAATTGTTAAAAATAGTAAGATATAAAAAAATAAGGGAAGTGAGATATGGTTTTGGCTAAGTTTATCAGCACCTTTATTGCCATGAATGTAAGAGTGTAAGAGGTTAAGCATTGAACTCTGGCAATTTAAAAATATTGTCAAGTGATAACTTCAATCTGCTTTAAGATGCCATGATATTACTGTTCAGTTAAATTTTTATAAATAATATGACTAAGATTTACACTATTCAATAATAACTATGAAATATCAACCCCTACTAAGATTTAAGACAATTGTATTGCACAGTAATAGTGCATACATAGATCAAACATCCCATGACTGGTATAAGGAATTTTGCAACGGTTGCAAAATCAATTTAAAACCAAGTTAAACCTCAAAAAGATCTTCCTAGATGCCAATGCAAAACAACTCAAAATACAATCATTTCAAATTTGGTTATTGGTAAACATTTATTAGATAAAAAAATTTGTTTGAAAAAAAAATCTATATTAATTGGTTCTTGCTTTTAGCTATAGGATGATCATCTTTTTGTTAGGCAACACTTAAAACCACTTTTATAAAATCTCTTAAACCCTCTCTTTTTCACCAAAAAGAATTTATGGACTGAAGGTTTCTCACTTATGGTGTAAGTCAGACCAACTAATGGCATGCTCTCTTTCTCTAAATCAATCAGAGAAGGCATGGCTTTTGATACTCTCCAACTCTATATCAACCATGTTTTTTTCTGAGAAGAATTGGTTGAAAGAATTCTAAAGAAAACAGTCTTTTTAAGACTATCATAAATTGGGTTCCATCTGTACTATGGTACAGTTGTATTTTTTAAGATTGAACAAAGTTAATCTGCTAATGACCATTTTGTTTGTCATGATCTCACGCTTGTTGAATTCTCAATCACTCAGCTTGCTTTTATCCTTGTTGCATAAATAAAGCAATGATATCTCAAACTAATGATGTATAGTGAAGTTTTAGATACCTATAGTGTTTTAAAAACAATATTCTGATCTATAGTGTTTTAAATTTTTAATAAATTTCAATTCTTGAAAATTTTGCTGTGTTGTTTGATTAGATCTGAAATTTTTTTTCAAATTAACATTTCTTTTATCATTTCTGTGCTATATAAGGAATTGCTAGTCATGTATTGGGTACTTTATAGTTGCCTACTTGATCTAATGTTACAATTTCCAATTGAACAGTGTTAAAATGAACTGTCATCTTAACTTACTTGAACAACTGTAGTCCATAATAGACAAATAAACTGTTATAAGGTTGTTCAAACAATAATATCTGTAAATGTTAGTACAAACATAAGTTCTTGTGTCACAAATCAAAGTTACAGCCCATAAAAATTACAAGTCAAAGAGTGAGTTAAACTTGAATTGTTTCAAATCTAGCAGTAAGTTCAACAGTTCTTAGCTGCTTTTTTTGGTAGATTTACTCAGTAGCCAGCATTTTCAACAACAATAAACATACTTCCAAGATAAAATACTTTGGCTTAAGCTATCCAAATTCTCTAACAAGGGTTAAACATGCATAGTGGGGGGTCATGTAATGTTCCTAACATTTCTTCACCCTTTCCTAACCATTTTTCAATCAATCAAGCTAATTTCAATTCTATGCTGTAGCAGTATAAAGTTAAATTTTCTTAAACAAAGATCTGTAGTTTTGGTTATGCTGGTAAGACTAGCAAAATATAAGTTTTTTTTATGCATACATTGGGTTAATAACAAGATATAAAAATTGGACCTTATACAAAAATTTAGGTCGTTAATATTCTGTTGATTTTACTTCACAACTCAGCTACAACAAAATGGCATAGCAAGGGAAACTGAAGCTATTGTCATAGACTGGTCTCCATAAACATGAAAATTTATTGAGAGATTATCATTTCAAGTGCTTTCTCAATGTTAAATTCCAATATTCACAATGTTTTTTATAACTGAATTTGAATTAATAATAGAAAATGTACAAACTTCTAAAACAATTTTAGCTAACTTTACGCAAATTGAACTGCAATAATTAAATACCAATTCATCACGATATAAAGTGGTAGTAAAGTAGTAACATCATGCAATGTTCTTTTAGCGGAAAGTTGATTAAAAAATTTATCAACTTTTAATGAACAGTGTCATTTCTGGCTGTATTCATCATTAAAACCACTGGAAGTACTTGGTACCTTTAAAATGTACAGGTCGGCATGGTCGGCGAGATTGGCATGGTCAGTGATCAGCGTGGTCGGCGTGGTTGGCGTGGTTGACGTGGTTGGCATGGTCGGCAACGATCCGCCCAGTTAATTCATTTTATCTTATAAATTTTGAAAATTCCTTAAGTCTGCTAAGTTAATAACGGCAAACAGTGAACATGACCAAACAGTTTAACCCAATAGCACATAAACAGACATTTAAAATACAACTCAACAAAAATATACCTAACATTATTCTTAAGTTCATGTCCACGCTTTCAACAAGAATTTGCAATTATATTAAAATACACAGGTTGGCATGGTCGACGTGGCCGGCGTGGGGTAAAATGTTTTATATTGCTTGCTGTTATAATGCCGACCATGCCAACCCCGCTGACCACGCCGACCTGTACATTTTAAAGGTACCGTGTTTATGTGCTATTGGGTTAAACTGTTTGGTCACGTTCACTGTTCGCCGTTATTAACTTAGCAGACTTAAGGAATTTCCAAAATTTATAAGATAAAATGAATTAACTGGGCGAATCGTAAACAAGAACTAAATTGGTTGATATAACTGCCGGGTAATTAAACGTTTAGATGCTTTGACAAGGACTTATGTTGGTCAAAAAGTTCGGCTTTTACTAAAAAAAATTTGCAGTTATAAGTGATAAACGCCGACCACGCCAATCACGCCGGCCACATCGACCACACTGGCCACGCCGACCTGTGTATTTTAAAGGAATCCGAAGTACTGGGATAAACGGAATCTACTTTGACTCTTACAGACATTGCATGATGTTACTACTGAGTGGCATGACAGACCAGCAATTAAACACATAATCAGTTGCTTCACACTAGTTAGCACTATTAATAATACATCTTTGTGTTATTAAAATAGAATTATTGATAGATGTGTTTATAGAAAACCTTTTCAATACATTGTTACCTAGCATATTGTAAAGCTCTAATAGCAACCTGATAAACTTCCTCATCAATTTTCAACTTATATCTTGATTAGAAATGTTAATACCTGGGCACAGAAATAGAAATATATATACCATATTTATTCAAGTATAATGTGCAACATTTTGTACCAAAAATGCCAACAAAAGCTTGGTGCACATTATACTCAAATAAGTACAGTATGTAATAATAGCTAGAAATCAGAATCATTAAAAATTTTTATATCATGTCATCACTACTAAAAGCTGCAACCATCTCAATACAGGTGCTCAGGTAACATGTAATTATGTAATTTTTTAGACTTTGCAATTGTTATATACCAACAAATGGTATTATTGGATTAACTTTGTTGCCTGATCTCAGAAAATTAAACACTTGCTTAAATAAAGATCGAGCGACAAATTCTTGTTTACTAAACTTGGCACAGAAATCTGCAACCCTGCTTAGAGCGCAAAAAAATTACCACTTTTGCAAACTTTTTACACACAGTAAACTCTGATATTTGATGCTACTATCAAGTTTTTAAGGTGTTGACATTGACACTAACACTGTCAACATTTTTTGCTAATATGCATAACACTGCCAGTTTGTAAAATTATACTTTCTACAATACATACATTATTTAAAATGCACACCATTTCAAATATAAGGCAGTAAAGTATTACTAAACCTTTTAAGCTTAACCATAATTGCAAACAGTCGCAAGTATATTTTAGTTGGATTGGTGCAAGGCAATTTGCTCTCCAATTAACTCACACATACTCTTTATTAAAGTGTCTGCAAAACTTTTGATGCTTTATGATTATTTGGCACACTCTCATCTACCTTTCCCTTGTACCTAATCGCAACATATAACTGCAGCTCTTTTATCTCCTGTTTAAATCTAAATTGTTTTTTCACTGTTTTAATTTTTTCCAGCTAGAAAGCAGTGGGTTTTTTCTCAGCAAATATTTATGAAAAATTGTGCTGTAAAAAGACTGCCAAAATGGCAATTAGTCATTGAACTCATTGTGAAAGCATTAGGGTGATCACTACAGTTGACATACGTGTACAGCAGATACCCTAAACATGTTAGAGACAAACTAAATATTTTGATGTCAGAAGTTTCATTTTTGTTGGTAAATTTATCCATGCACACTCACCAATACCTGGATGGATAATAGGTGGAGGTCACCAGTACCTTATCTTTTAATATAGGATAAAGTAGCTTTAACTCAAATAAGTGCTACAAAGCCTTTCCTACAGTTTTTTTAAATTTAATATATGTGTTTAATCTTTTTTTATTTAGTAACATTGTAAAAGATAATTACTGCCAAACAATAATATGAAACAAAGGTATAATGAAGCAAATAAAAGTTATAAAGAAAACCCATGGGTTTCTAGATGGCAAAAGTTAAGACAGTGGAAAAACAACTTAGATTTAAATAAGAGATAAAAGAGCTGCAGCTGACACAGTTTGCAAGCACAATTTTGCATTGCAATATAAGAGAAAAGTAAAAACCAGAGTGTGTCAGGTAATCATAAAGCACCAAACTTTTTTCCTTGAACAAATAGAGCTGCACCATGAGAATTTTACACCAGGGTTTATCAAGCCTTTTCAAGTTCATTTTTCTTTGCAATTTAAAAAATTGAAACAGCTTAGAACAAAGACTTAATAAAGTGGCTTTCAATTTTGACAGGATTGGGAATAATTATATAAAAGCAAACAGTACCATATATGTTGCTGTGATTTAGTACATACTGATGGCTAAGCTTTTTGTGGCACCAGAGCTAATAAAATGTACCATAGATGTTATCTTACTTAAGATTAAACTATTTTACAGACATAAAGATACCAAATGCAATTGAAAGACTTTCCATTGTTTGGTTATCACTCAATTTTACAAACCAGCAAAAGCAAGCAATCCAAGATTATATTTAGCTTCTTGCAATGTTGGAAGTTAAATTTTTTGCAACCTTATAAAGCGTACATATAGCATAGCTGCGTAAGAAAAGCTGACAAATTAATACCATAAAACAGGTAACTTTGTTCAATAGGGTAATTTCGATCAGTTACAATCACGGTAATGATATTTGACTTGTAGTCAAGAAAACTGAGCTGGAAAAAAGACCTCAGATTTCTTATGACTCCCTATTTTTGTTCCGGTGAGTTTTGGTAAGTTTTAGTGAGTTCTGGTAAGTTTCTGAAAACAACTTACTGAAAAATTACATATCTTTTTAACAACTGAAAATCATATTTTTAAGAATTTTTAACTCTTACATATTTTTAAAACTTTTACAATATTTTAAAAATAAAAACAGGGTTCAAAGTTACCCCAAATGTTGTTCACTTTATTCTTACGTTGGTTTTTGATGTGCGATCAAAGTTACTACAAAGTATGGGATAACTTTGTTCAGTAATTTGTTTGAAAGTGTCCAGCTGCAAAGCTGTTATAATGTCACCAAAATATTTTATTTGGCAGATCAAAGGTAGAGTGTTATAATCAACAAGAAAAAAGTTTTCCTATTGACACTGTCAGGTTATTAGAAGTTAAAAACTTTCAAAATTGATCCAAGTTACCCTGTTTTACGGTATACAATTAACTAATTTTTGTTTGTGTATCAAATATAACACCATAGTTTAAAGAATGAGATTAACATTAGTCAATCAGTAACAACTCACCAAGATCTTCCATCATTTTCATGTAGTGCAAATAATTTCATTAATGTATTATACTGTTATAAATGATTAAGACAAAACTTGGAAAATTTATTACAACTTTAATATTAAAAAATTAACTTCATTTTGAAAATATACTTTTTAAGCTAAACAAATAAGGTTTAAAAAAAAGTGAAAATCAGCTGTTTTAAACCTGAACTCAAGGCACCTTGAAGTTTTTGAAACTGAGATGAATTTTAGCAAACCAACAAGAAGGCTAACAGGGACTGACATTGATCCATAAACTGATGATCGAAAAACACTGGTATAAAGCATAACTGGCATGGTGTTGTATATGTTAATCAGGGACTGTATCAGGGATTGTATCAGGGTAATTATTGCATGTAAGTAACTTTTGAAAGTCTTAAAACTGCTTATTGTTTAATATTAAAAAATAAATCATTTTAAAACCAGAACACAATGAGTAAAATAATACCAGTATATAATGAGTAAATACTAGTATATAATGAGGCCACACAATGAGTATGAGTAAAATAATACGTGTATATAATGAGGCCAAATTTGAAATTAATCAATTTACTTACAAGACAACTGTAATACTATGATATCAATAAAGTTAATAAACTGATAAATTCTTTTAACATTTAAACCCTGGTTTAGTGGTCAAGACACCAAAAAAACGAATTAAATTTTAGCTCATTGAATAGCCAGGGATAATATTAAGATCTCTTAAAAAGTGACTGTGAACAATTTTTAGGGTCTCTTCAATAAGCGACTGTGAGCATTTATGTTAGTGAAATTAACTTGGAATTCTCCTGTGGTTACTATTGTTTCTTGAGAGATTCTTTTTTACTTGTTTTTTTATTGCTTCCTAATGCTGCAGGGGGATTCCGGGTTAGTTTCACCAACAAACAACAGTTGGGTCTCTTCAAGAAGTCACTGCATGCGATTTTTTTTCACAAAAGTAACCCGGAATCCCTCTTTCAGTACCAAAATGGAATAAAGAGAAAACCAGGAGAAAAAGGATCTCTCAAGAAATGATAGTGACCACGGGGTATCCGGGTTAGTTTCACCAACAAAATCGCTTACGGTGACTTCTTGAGAAGACCTCAACAGTTACGGTTTTTTTTCCAAGAAACCTGATTTTCGTTAGTAAAACTGACCAGGAACTCCACTGTGGTTACTACCGCTTCTTAAGAGATCCTACTTATCTTGATTTCCTTTTTCTACTTCCTCTTGGTGCTGTAGGGGGGGATTCCGGGTTAGTTTCTCCCACAAAAAAAAAAAAAAATTACTGTTCCTTCTCGAAGAATAGAGACACGAAAGCTACTAATTCGAAGAGACGACCACATTTGTATGTCGATTAAGCTCTGGTTCATTAGTTTACTGACTACTGTATAAACATTTTTTCATAAAACACACTGCAGTACTAACAAGTTTTATATAAGATGTTTTGCTCATGCGATTTCTAATCTTATGAAATATGAAATAAAGATAATAAAGTGTTTCACTATTTAATACGCTTAATAGATGTACCGGCTTGTTATTATTATTTTTCTAATTAGCGCCAATATAAACAACAGCGCCATTATTGGTTAACAGTAAAAATAAATTAGGAGTAAATGAACAAGGATTAAATCTGGAGTCCAACGAAGTCTATAGTCGAACCAAACTGGAACAAATTTTTAGTCACAATGTTGAAAACTAAAGAGCCAAACTGACGTTCTTGATTCTTAACCAAAACCAAATTTGATGCAGCAACAGCTATTTTGTCAATCTTTGTCATATTATTTTTTAAACCATAAACAACCGGCTTTCTTCTTAGCCATAGCCTATGTGCACTTAAAAGATTTTTTTGACTACCACAAATGACAAAAAGTAAACCGTTCCTGTTTCCAAGTATACGGGCCCAATATAAAAGGTAATTGAACAAGCTTAATTTCTGTTTTTATATTTTTAAAAAAGTTTTTAAATCCAGTGAATAATTGGTTTAGAGCTTTAGTTACCCATTTCACTCCCCAAAAATTCTTGATTGAGAAAAATTAATTTTTTAACTTTTTTAACTCAATTATTTTTTATTAAAACTAAATAGACCTATGCTTTGCAGATCGCAAGCTCATAAGATTTTATTTAAAAATATGTCAATCCCCTGGTTCAGTAGCATATTTAGGGGGTAGGGCCAGTGATGGGATTCAGGGGGTTCGCACGGGTTCGCGCGAACCCGTTCTTGGAATTTCGGCAGGTTTAGTGAACCCGTTCTTGGAACTTCAGCACGTTTAGCGAACCCGGTTTTAACTTTACGTGATCTATGTATTTCAATATCTCTGTGTTTAATATAACAGTTTCAATCTGCTACAGATGTTTGTTCAGAGTGTAAAGAACGATTCTGAGTGAAGACTTTTTTTTTTTAGAGAACACCCTAATTTTGGGAGAAAAATAGGGAAATTAGAAATGAAATCGAAGTGAAGACCTTTTTTTGTTTTTTTTTAGAGAACACCCTAGTTTAGAGAACACTTTATGGTAGGCTAGATTGGAAAGGTGCGCGCAAAAATATTTGCGCAATTGTGAAAAAAGTGAAATGCAACAAAAAAATGATTATTTGTTGTATATTTAGTGTGCTCAAATAATGCTTTTAGAAGGTCTATTTTCTGTTAAAATAAAACTGCTTTACATAGAAAAAATCTTTTTCGATGTTGCTTAGGTAATGTTCACTGCTCATATTTTACTAAGTTTAAAATTGCATATTCTTGGTGAAAATTCTAAATTTCTAAAAGAGTTACTTTGTGGAATTCTTATCTTTTCCTGCTTGGCTTTTCCCGATAACTATCTTAATACAGTCGAAGGATAACCTGGCACCATTGCTCTGAATAATTAGCGGCTGATTTCTTAATTTATTTTAGTAATTTTCTTTTACCAATTCATGATACGAATCTAGTTGTTGCTTTTTGGCTATTTGGTTGTTGGGTATCAAATTGACTACCAATTTGTTTTTCATTTTTTGCCAATAAATTATATTATATTCATAAATGTATTAGAATAACTGAAAATGTCAAAATCTTATCAAAACTAAAAACAAATATATTTTTTTTGGAAATAGCTATTTTTTTTCATTAACAAAAAACTCCCTATGTTACAATTTTATCAAAAGTACAAGCTCAGAAGTTTGGTTTAAAAATTAGCCATATCTTTTTTCTCATTGACTTGCAAAATAGCGTCCGACTAGACCGAGATTTAGTACGCCTAATACTATGAATAAACAGACGGCTGTTTTATCAGAAACCATATTTGTCACAACTCCTGTTGTAAATTTGTATGTTACTGACAAACCGGACAAGATCCTTATAGATTGCTATTGGTTGACACAGCACTGACGAGGTCCTAAAGACTCAACTGTGGATAATCACCAGTTTGAAATTCATATTCAACATGGTCTTGGACAAAATTTTTTAAGAACATTACTTATTAGTGATGTAGTCGAGACCGAGATCGAAAAATTTTACAAAAATATAGTCCGTTTCCAATTATTCCAAAAACCATAAATTCCTTTTTTTAGAAAGTAATCTAAGATAATTTCTTAATTAAACAAGCATCTTTGTTACAGGAAGTTCCTCGCGGTCTAAAACTCCGTGTGGCTGTCTCCGGAAATTTACGCGTCCTTGTTTTGATTCAATTTAAATTTGTATTAACAAGATATAAAAACGATGCAAAATAAGGCGGACGAAAATAAGATGGACGAACGAAATGAGATGGACGAAATAAAATGGTCGGACGAAATAAGACGGATGAAAATAAGATGGGCGAACGAAATTATTAAGATGTACGGACGTGATGGACGAAATAAGATGGTCGGACGATTGGACGGACGGACGGTTTTCTATAAATAAACGTAAACACTAATAAATAATGCAAAAGAAAGACTTATAAACACTCACCAACTGTAGACTGACACGGAGCAGACCGACAAAAACTAACAATATAGAACAGTATTTCTAACAGTGTTATAAACAAACCAAAAGCCCCAACAGCACTCCTAACGGCATCGAACAGTATTTCGAACAGTGACTCTACAACCGCTACACAAAGGCTGAAGCAGCTAACTGAATGTCTCACAAATTTAGACCCAACTTATAGAAAAAGAAGTTAGCTCGAGGTAACAACAAATGAGCAAGCGAGCGCGGTGAAATAATGGAAAAGGTCAGCTCAAGGCAATGACACATTAGCAAGCGAGCGCGGTGAAATAATGGAAAAAATAATGAAGCAAATCAAAAGGCGGAAACAAACCCGGGCTCGAAACTCAAATGGTACTTGCCGTAACAATCTTCATCATGTTGAAAAAAGCTTTGCTCAAGTGTGATTGCATCATAATACAACTCGCTTTAAAAACCCGCTCAACTATAGCAAAAGAAAGCCGAAACACACAAGGCACGCTGGTTAACAATGTTGAAAAAAAGCAATCAAAAAAAATTTTAATGAATAATCAAAAATTTTTTTCGAAACTCAAAAATGCTGAAGGCACGCTCATCACAAAAATGGTTGAAACTTGGGTGGCTGGTAAATTCCACCCGGGTATATTCCATCATAGTTACATTCGAAGACAATATATTCTACCACGGAAATTTTTTAGGTTTAGGGGATTGGGGTTAGAGTTAGGGTTAGGTGTTACGGTTAGAGTTAGAGTTAGGATTAGGGGTTAGGATTAGATTTAGGGTAATAAATGTACTTGTCAACTACTGTACTCTGTACTTGGAAACTTGTAGCGTAATAAATAAACAACAATTAACAAATAAAATGAACAATTAACATGGTGCAATATCGTAGTGAAATATACCGTAATGAAATATAGACTACAGCAATGTTTCCTGTAATTTTTTGCAGTCTGTGTGCGCAGAAATTTCGGTAGGTGCAAACTTTTTTAGAAATGACTAATATTTGTGAGACAACCCATAAAGAAATTTCAGCATTCTAACTTGATAAGCAGGCTTATTAAAAAAATTTAGTTAGTCAATAAGTTGTTTTATAATGTGGATTATTAATGCCGTAGTGTAGGCTTTACATGTTATCAGTAGATAACAATGAACATGCATGAAAGATAATAAATGAAATTGTTTGTAAAACTTCCAATAAATGCTTTTATTTATCACAATTTCAAATGAAATAAAGGGGTGAAAAAAGAACAAAAGAAAAATGCTACCAACATAACTCAAACTACGTAACGTTTAACTTTTATAGTATTTTACCACTGTCTTTTAACGACATTTAAATTTTACTTTTTTCACGTCTATCCTTGCTATTGACCCATTCTTCATAAACCTTTACCTTATCTATAACACACCCATCTTGTAGATAAGACTTGACCCTCATTATCATGTTTAAATGCCCTTCTCCCAGCCTGTTCCTTAGCTTGGTTTTGATGGATATTATCAAACTAAATCCGCGTTTACAGTCAACACTGGATGCAAGGAAAGTCCTACCGATATCTACTAGCTTTGCTAAATCTCTAAATTGTTCATGTTGAAACATAAATTTTATCACATAAGCAAAAGTGCTAACAACTCCAGCATTAATTTTTTCAGCTATTGCATATTTTAAATCTGTGTATTGTTTAATAATTACATTACGTTCTGGCAAAACAGATTGATATTTAGACCACAGAGCTTCAATTTAGGTGATGCCAAAAGCATAGGAAGGGGATTTCAATGCAGCACAATCAAATACTAACCAGTCTTGCACTTCTCCTTCTGGGAATCTTTCTACCATATCATCACATAGTAGCTTTATAAAATTCAACAGTCCTTCAGTGTTAAAAGTGACAGTTTCTTCATCAGAGATTCTAGCTAACAAATTATCCACTCTTTCACCCCAAAACGTTGTGTCGCTAAGATACTTCTGCCGTATTTTACTTATTTTTGCATGTGAAAAATTTTGTGCATCAATAGGTGTCAATCCTTGTCTTTGGAAAATTTTGCACAAAGCAGCTAGTTCCTTAAAAACATCATTTAAAACTTCCAAGCTATATGAACTTCAACATTTTTTAATTTCTTAAAACAATATTTAGAAATTGGGTCATAAGATTTCATTTCTTCAAAATATGCAATCAAGCTATCATAGTTTTTAATGATGGCCTGCAGAGCAAAGTGACGTGACAACCATCGAACTTCATTAAGTGGCCTAAAAGCAATCGCCTCGTTTTTAGAAGTTGTAGCAATATCTTGAAATTTACTGCGGTTGGTTGTAGAACGAGAAAACATAGAATAAATAGTTCGCATCAATGTTTCGATATCTTGCAATAGCTTCACTTCTTTCCATGTATCAGCTATGCAAAAATCTTCCCGATGTGCAACACAGTGCTGTTGTACTAAATGTGGTATATCTTCTTTAAGTTTCACCGCTGCCCCATTTCTTCTACCTAGCATTACTGTCGCGCCATCAGATGTAAACTTTTTTTTTATTTTATTTTATTTCATTTTTACTCACAATCAACTTGAAATTAATCATAGTGCATGTATAAATAAAGATTGTGAATAAGGAAGCAGCGACTAAACGAAGTACGTTATTACATAACATAGCCATTTTATGCAGCTTCAGCCTACATTTTTTGTAAAACTCTTCAATTGCAGTGACAATAGATGAGGCTTTACATGACTTTAATTATGTGATTCTCCCAAATCTAGTTTTATATTCAAAAAAGACTTTGTCTGAATTACTTCTGTATTTAAAATATAAAATCAGACATTTTACAGATATCTGTACTTTCATCAACAGCTAAAGTGTAAAAATTAGCAGAAGCTATTTCATCCATTATTTCCTGGCTAATAAGAAGATTAATAGATTCCAAAAATTCAAAAGCATAATTTTTGCTTCCCCAATTTTCAAGTATTCGAACATACTTAGCCATGTGGTTATTGATATTTTGCACGGAAAGTAAAGAACTGTTCATCTTTACAGCCAATAGAACGTTGTCAATAAGAATTATAACCTCTTTCATGCTGCACGCTTTCGCTTTTACGTTCCTCTGAGATCTCATTTAACATTTTTAATATTACACGGGTTGGTAATGAAGGGTTCTTGTTTCTGAGCTTTTGCACACCATATAAATGGGTCTTACTTTTCAAATGTCGTTCTAAAAAGTCAAGCTTCCATACATCATTGCACCACTTTTTTCCAGTTGAAAATTCTCCGGAAAGTATCGCATCATGACTGTTATGGATTCCGATATGTGCTTGCACTTTTGGTAGTCACAGGACTCCGCGTTCGCGTTTCTCTGTCATGTGATGTGTGAATCGCCTTTTTCTTGTTGTCGCTACCACGTTGTCCGTCCTTCGTTGTTTTCTTTCATTTTTCGTATCGTAGTTGCTATCGAAGGCGCAGACGTGGAAAGTTTAAAACTTTAATAGAGATTCCTTTATTATATCTGACCACGTGTGAAGTAAGTTTTTTTGTAATAAAATTAAAACGATCTACTATAAGTATTAGAGCTTTAAAATAAATATAAAAAAATGAAAAACTGTTAGTGACAAATGATTATGTATGAGCTGTTTCAACTAAATATGAAACCATGCCAAATAATGTTTTAGTTGCCTACTTTGTAATGATATGCTTTACTACATGCAATCATTTCAACTGCTGAAACTTGCATTTTAAATCTTTGATTCGGAAGTCATATTTATTTGGTTATGTGCATTGTATTTTACTATTAAGTTGTAGTAGTATTAATATGAAATTTTTAAAATGTTTAAAAATGGTATACAAATGTGCTGCTATGAATTGTAAGTCTGGTTATGATGGTGAGAATACAGATGTCCTTATAAGCTTTCATTCATTTCCATTAAATGATCAGGAAGTAACAAGAGAACGTTTAAAAAGGTTTGCAAGAAAAAACTTTAAACCAAGCAAGCATACTAGAATTTGCTTTCTTCATTTTAAGCTGGAAGATTTTGCTGCTGATTTATGTGATAAGTAAATAAACATAAAAGAAAAAGAAATGATGAAAAGCTTTCAAAAAGACGTCTAAAGCCAGATGCTGTGCCATCCATTTTTGAAAACTTTCCTAATTATTTTGTCTGTAAAAACTCTTTACCACGCTCAGGATCTGCTTTGTCATCATCAAGACATGAACATGAAAATACTTTGTTGGAAGAAAGAGTTGAATCATTTTTGAACCAAGATAAAATTGACAGTTTTGATGAACTTGTGGCCAAACTTCCTACTGAAATTAAACCTGAAGAATTTTTATTTTACCAAACTGATACTGGATAAAACTTGCTACATTTGTCTACAGAACAGCCTCTACAAGTTGTGTCAACTATTTTTATCAACATAAATCTTGAAGTACTTCAATAACTACTTAGTTATTGACAAAAAACAACATATAGTGTCACCATCTTTATACAGTCATATAGTGTCATCCAATAAAATTTCTAAGTTGTCTGAAATTACAAATTTAATGGCATTCACTAAAAGTTTGGAAAATTTTACCTCAAATCTTTTAAGTAAACTTATTTTAAATATAAGCCAAATGGTTGAAAATTATTTAAAAACAAATAATGATGAGCAACAAAAAATTTTTTTTAATTTGTGATGGAGCAGTTAAATTTGGCTTTCAAACCTAAACAACAAAGAAGATATTCTACTGCTTTGCTTGTAATGTCTTACATCATGTATTCAACTAGCAGAAAAGGGTATGCAAGACTTTTAGAAAAACAACAAAACAAAAAAAGAAGCATTGCAAAAAATTATAAAAGTTACTGGTAGGAAATGATAAAATTCCGCCAGTTAGAGTGTGTTTACTGATTTTTGTGATTACGTTTGGCATAAAAAGTTTTTTTGTCGATTTTGGCCAATACGAGTCAATTGTTTAATCATTTGTAATAAAATGCGATTTTTAAACTATATCATACTTTAAATCTTGTAGTGAAGTTTTAAAGCATCAGCCACATTTTGGTCACCGCGCGAATTTTGTTTCCAGTACAGATACTACTATTTAGAAGTCCATGGTTAAGGACATTTCCTGGGCGGCAATCTGACGGCTGTCGAGCCCAGTAAGCTTTCCATCGCACCAGCTCGGCTTCGAACCACTCGGCGCCTTCCGGGAGAAAGCATTCGTACGCCTTAGCTGCGGCTCTCAAGTTGCTTATATCAGCGTCGATGACGTAGGCAGGTAGCAAGCTGCTTAAGCCATAAACAGTCGCAGGGTGCGCAGTGGGCCTCTCGCGTAGTTGCTCTAAACAAACGTCCAAGTATGGAAAGTACATCGACCGTCGGTAATACTCTTTAGCGCTATCAACTGGATGGTTTTCACGGTTTCGTTGGCGAGCGTTGATTCTTGGCATCTCGACAGCTGCACCATGCTGTTGCTCAGCATTTTTACAGATTTTCTTCAAATATTTATTAGTACGCATTCCCTGCAGTGTAGTAATGCAGTTACGAACGCTCTCACTCATGTTGTAAATGTCCTTAGTTGCTCTTTGTAATCGCACAGATAGGGGTTTCGTGACTTTCAAAACCGAAACGAGAACTTCAAGAGCCACAACAAACGCATCGCTAAGAGATGCAGAAAATAGTTTTCCGGTTATGTGCGGGTTTGTGCAGCTATATGTCTTCCCTCTACAAGGTTTTGTCTGCCCTCTACAACTCTTATTCACTTTCAAGAGCATAACAGATTTTGATAACTGCTTTACTTTAACCAGATAGTCCAGTCCAGATTTTTACCAGTAAGTGGTCTGAACGACGAATGGTTTTTCACAAGAAAATCAAAATCCAGGGCGAATCCCGAATACTCGCGAAAAACTAGCTTTGCTTTTGCTAAAACAGCTTGGTTTTGCTTCACAGTTTTTCATTTTTAAAGTCTGAGGGGGCCATGGCACAGTGGCCTCCCCCCTCGATACACTAGTGGATGTGGATGTTGCTGCCATCACTGTTTCATCCAGCCAATCTGTTTTTAAGAAATTAGCAATCCTTCTACGTTTTGGTTCGGCCGACATACAGGGTAAAAAGTTGGCCTTTACTGGGTAATAAAGCTGTATCAGTATATTTTCAGGTAAAATAAAGCTGGCCTTGTCTGAAACAAAAAAGTAATAACCTGTCAAAATGATTCAGTTATGAGAGATTCTAATTAGCTTCACAATAAAATTCTGCTAAACTCAGTATCAAAGAGAATGAATAAGAAAACATCACGCAGGTTTTTTGATGAAAGTTGACATTTTGGTTAAGTACTACTGTACAATGTACAAAGTACAGTAAGCTACAATCGCACCAGTTCTTAAAAAAGCATAACTGAAGCAGTGGCGTATCTACATAAAATGGCGCCCATGGCAAAGTTTAAAAATGCCCCCCCCCTACTTCACGTGTTTCTTTTTCCAGTTTATATTAAATTGCTTTTTCGCAACCACGCAATATAATTAGTTAACAAGCTAAATGTTTAACGACAATTTTTAACAACTGTTGTTGAATTGAGATACTTGTATGTTATTATTTAAGTAAAAATACTAGTTTTAATTATTTCCAAGTTGAAATTATTTTATTGAAATACTTTAAGATTAAAACTTTTTGCCCTTTTTGCGCCCCTGTCCAAACGGCGACCAAACGGCAAACCCATGGCACGAGCCATGGCTACCATACCCTAGATACGCCACTGAACTGAAGCTCAAAACTGTTTACTTAGCCTCTTTTAAAACGTAAGCTAGTCTTTTCTAGCCTATTCTGCATGGTAAGCTACAGTGTTTACAGTAACTAACAGTCTAAAACTAAACTGGTTGAAATATGGCTCACTGCACTAAATGAGGGTTTGGTTTATGCGTTTAAAATGCTTTTATTTCACTATGACCTGCCGTTGTACCAAAAACTTCTATGTTTGCATTCACAATCCCTGATTGTGACGAAATTAATCTACCATTAAGTTATCTACCATTTACCATTAAGTTGTAATTCAGCTTCAGTTTAACTTACAATACGTTAAACCAAAGATTGTTTAAAATGAAATGTCTTTGGTTAAACTGAAGTTGAATTACAAGAAAAGATTACGCTAAAGTTACATACTTTACAGGATTATTAAAATGCTTAAACAACAGTTTATTAAGTAATTGCCTTCTTATGATTATTACCCGTAATATCAATTTATATGAAGTTTAACACAAAACTTGTTGCGCATGTGTCTGTGTGCAGTAAATTAATGAATGGCGCTGTCTCTGAAAGCTCTGTGCGCGCGCACACGCGCACAGCTTAGAGGGAACATTGGACTACAGTAGTAAAATTTATCGCGGTAAAATGTGTCATGGTGGAATTTACCGTAGTGGAATACGCCTAGCATCGAAGCGTCGTTTAAATATTTGATTAGCTTGGTTGTCTGTATTAGTGTGTTGTATTTGTTAGATTTGTTGGCTATGTTTGATTTACATAGAATAGAATTAGTCTAATACAGGGCTTCTTAAACTTTTTTGTTCTGCGACCGCGTTTTAACCCTTTGATTGCCGTAAGCGACTACAGTCGCTTTCCCATTGTATACCATTGGTTGCCATAAGCGACTTTAGTCCACAAGTAGTAATAAAAATTGGAGTCTCTGTATGATTGCACACTCCTGACATCTATCCAAATATGAAAAAATTTTCGCGTTATCTCTCTTACCGCACGAGTTATGGCGTTTTGAATGTGCGTCTCTTTAAAGTTTAAAAACCTCTGCTCCTGCATCAGTCATATGTCACATATCTCTTTTAATTTCTCGGAAGCGTTGCGTGAAAAAGAGGCGCAGACGTGTTCTGACTAAAAACATCCTTGGGAAGGGGAAGGAATTTTTTAACAGATTAATACCAAAGTGCTTGTTCGTGCATTGCAGTTAGTGTCATGGGGTTACATGTGGGCAAAATGATAATAATTTAAGAGTTAGTTTTAGAGCAAAGTTTTAGAGCATTAAATATTCAGTGCTATTCTTATGTTTTTTTTCGTATTTGTTTATATTTGATAGGTTACAGGTGGTTGTGCTATTGTTCTCTATATTCTTGACACAAGTCATACAAAATATAGTGGCTCTTTATTCCAAAAAAACAATAAATAAAACAAGAGCAAAACGGTCGATGCCAGGACCGAAAAAAAAAAACGATTGTAAATAAAAAAATATAAGTAGGTCTAATAAATATAGCTAGGTCTAATGATATTGTATTAATTTTATTTTATGTATGAGGTACCGTTCCCATGAAGTGTGAAAAGCAGAGGCACTGAGCATGTGACCCACACCTGTAACCTGTAATTAACAGCTAGGCTATTGTTTATGTTGCTTCAATAAATACGCCACCGTGAAATCCTATATAATATTATATTCTTTATTTTTTATTATTTAGATATTTATATCCTATATAATGACTAAGAGAAAGAGACCATTGGATGACAATGAAATTTATGAGCTTTTGAATGCCTCAGATAATGATTTTAGTGACTCTGAATTAGAATCTTCAGATCCAGAATATGATTCTTCAGATGAGCGGGAAGAGGAAGCTACTCATGCTCCCCGGATCAGCGAAGGGCTAAGCTGGCAAACTATTGACCTTTAAGAAAGTGTACGCATAGGAAGTGTACCATCGTTTAGTGGCAAACATTGTGTTATTGGTTTTGATAATCTCAGTCCGTACGAATGTTTTGAAAAGTTTTTCCCCAGTGCAATTTATGATTTGGTGGCTGCGGAGACCAATAGATATGCGCAGGCGATTTTAGCCTCAATAGAATTGACACCACGGTCAAGATATCGGCAATGGAAGGTTCTAATTCAGAGACTTATGTGCAAAAGATATTGTGGCTCTTGTTGCTGTGGAGATGGGAATGGGACTAGTGCGAAAGCCCAGCTTATCATACTATTTTCAAAATTCGTTTTGGCTGACGCGGACACCCGGATTTGGATCCCTTATGTCAAGAAATCAATACCAGCTGATGAGATCCTTCTTGCATTTTTCTAACAATGCTGATGACGACGGTAACGATAGACTTTTCAAAATTAGAAAAGTTTTGGAGCTTGTCGAAAAGACGTACACGTCTTGTTACCATCCGCATAAAGAACTCTCGGTTGATGAAACCATGGTGAAGTTTAAGGGTCGGCTGTTTTTCAAACAATATCTGCCCTCTAAACCTTCGTCAAAATGGGGCGTAAAGGTGTTTTCCCTATGTGACTCAACAACTGGATTTTTGTTGAAATTTCGCGTTTACACGGGAAAAGAAGTTATACCTGAGCGGGGTATTGATTTAGGTCACCGAATAACAAAGGAATTGCTTGAAGAATTTCAAAAGAAAGGTCATGTCATTTACATGGATAATTTTTATTCAAGCGTCCAATTGTTTGAAGACTTGATGAAGCAAGACACTGGGGCTTGTGGTACAGTGCGTCCTAACAGAAAGGGCTTGCCTAAAGATATGAAACAAACAAAACTGAAGAAAGATGACCTCCCAAAAATGTGGCTGACAGAAGATAAAGCACTGCTTGCCTGTACTTGGCAAGACACCGGCAAAGTCAACATACTTTCAACGATTGGGGATTCCAGCGTCACTGATGTGACCGTGAAGAAAAGAACGGGACCGACGGTAGTGCCAAAGCCATCCATACAAGTGCTTTACAATAAGCACATGGGTGGGGGGATAAATTTGATCAACTGTGTGGGTCGTACAACTTCAATCGGCGAAGCAAAAAGTGGTACCAAATTCTTTGGCACTTTGTTATTGAAGTGGCACTTGTCAACGGAAGAATTTGTTACAAAGCAGCAAATTCAGGGGCCGCCGTAAGTCAAACAGCCTTACGAGAAAGGGTGATTGATGGATTGTTGCAAGGCTATGAAAGAAAAAGATCATCAAAAGTGGGAAGACCATTCACAACACCCCTTGAGGCTCGCTTGACAGAAAGGCATTTTCCGGGACAGTTCGCTGATAAGTCGCACAAGCCAAATTGCATTGTTTGCACTGTCCTGCCATCGGCCTGCACAAAAAAAGGAAAAGGACAATCCAAACGAAAGCAAACAACATATTACTGCCCTTCCTGCCCTAACGACCCACTCCTTTGCATTTTGCCGTGTTTTGAAGTTTTTCATACACGCCAGGTCTACAAAAAAAAGTGCCAGTGCACATAAAAGGCAAGAGGCAAGTAGTTTTATTTCAATTTTGCTTTTTTATTGTTCTTTGTCATTTTTATTGATTCTCAAGTGCAGTTATTTATTCTTGTATTTGTTTATTATAAATACGTATATTCAGTTATTCTAGTACAAACAATGTTTATATTTATAATTAGAACAAAAAATGTTATATCCATTATGAACTATGATCTGCTTTTACTTGATATTCTTGGAGAAATTAATTAAAAATTAATGTTTAGTATTGTTTTTGCTTTATTTCTAACTTATATTCAAAAAATATAATATCCAAGCTTTCCTAAAACTGGCATTTCAACTTGTTTATTGAAATTTTGATTTTTCATAAAAAAATTACACACACCCAGAAACGAAGAAAAAAAATAATTGGCAGTCAAAGGGTTAAAAAATAAAATTTTGTGTCACCCCAATTAGTGGTGGATATTTAAAATTAGGGGCCCGAGGCAAGAATTCTCAAAAATTGGTGTTCTCTAAAAACAAAAGAGGGTTTGATCTCGCACTTTGCAATTTTTCTCCGAAAATCATAATCATCTCTAAAAAAAAGGTCTTCACTTTGAATCGACCTCCTTTTTACGTATTTTTTTCCCAAAATCATGCCGTTCTTTAAAAAAAAAAAGGTCTTCGCTTCGAATTAATCTCCTTTTTCCGTATTTTCCTCCCAAAATCATGGTGATTTCTAAAAAAAGGTCTTCACTCAGAATCAAACTCCGATTTATTTATTTTCGTCGCCAACTTCAGGTGTTCTCTAAAAAAAAAAGTCCGCACTCAGAATCAAGCTTCAATTTGTCAATTTTTGTCCCCAAATTCTGTGATTTGCCGATTACATTTCAACTTTTTCAAAATGTTCCCGTACTATAAAAAATATAGCCTACTATTTAATTATCACTGTACTTCGTTTTATGCTAGTCATTTATGGTCTAAATATCTATGCTCTTGATTAAATCACTTACGAGTTGCATACAATGATTCCTTTCGGTTAATTCATGGGCTCAAGCGTAATGTTAGTGCAAGAGAACTACAAGTAAAAGCAAATATTCCCACTTTTAATGCACTACAGAGAAAACTTATTTATCGATTTATAGAACAATGCTGCCTTTCTAGTAATGTATATGTTAACTATATGGTGTATAGCAATTTCTTCTACCAGAGTGACAATTATTGATATAAACATTGTCTTCAATTGTTGATGTAATTTAAATGTTCTATTTTTCTTTCCGGCTTGTTTTCTTTTTTTTTTGTTGTTGTTGTGAGTGTTTTTTTCTCTTTTCTATGGACTTTGTGTCTGACTCAAATAAATAAATAAATAAATAAAAACATGTGCAATAACCATAATTTTTTCCAAAAGTTCCGTGGCACTACTGGGATTTTCAAAGTTTTGCGGCACAAAGCACAAAATGCCAATTGGTTTCGCGACTCCAAAATTATTTCAGGAGACCCCATTTGGGGTCGCGACCCATAGATTAAGAAGCCCTGGTCTAATTAATTTCCTAAAAAAGATTAGAAATAAGGATAAATTATACAAACGAGTGAAAGCTGCTTAACAACTCGCTAGTTTTTCTTTTTTTTATTACCCCCATTTTTTTATGTCTATCTTTCGGTAGTTTAGTCAAAGTAGTTTTTTTATTTTTCTTCTTTTCTACTTTGTCTTATTAGCAATTTGGTAATTTGTTTTAAGCTATTAGATTCATTCAATAGCGTTTGCACAAATTTGTTATGATCAGACAGACAGAAGTTTATTTTGTCAGAGATTATTACGCACTATGAAGGTAATACATAAATAATAAACAAAAAAAAAATACATATCAAAATAATAAAACAAAGGTTAAGTACAACTACAGTGAATAAAAAAAATAAAATAATAACAATCTCGACAGGAGACTGCGAAGTGACCAATTAAGGTCTTCTAGTCAAGCAGTCACCCAGAAATTGTAGCGGAATTATTCAATTTCAAAGATTATTGCGTTAGGGCATGACGAATTATATCGTTTTGATTCATATATAGGAATTTAAGAGCTGAATTTTAATATTACGTTTGAAGGTATTAAACGATTGGTTTGGAATATGAGGAGAGATGGAGTTCCAGATTTTTGTCCCTTGAAATTTAATTGATCGTTGACATCGAGACGATGAGAAATGAGGTAAGTATAAATCGTTTCGAATATTGGATCTGGTAGAGCGATTACAAATTGAACTGGTTTTGGTAAAGAAGGATGTAAAGCAGATTGGAAGGTGTTTGTTGGAGTATTGGTGCATAATTTTGGCAATTTCAAAATAGTACAAATCTTGTATTTTTAAGATTTTGTATTGGTAAAAAAGTGGTGTTGCTGATGTTTTAGGGTTACAGTTTGAGATTATGCGAAGAGCTTTATTTTGGAGACTTTAGAGTTTTTGGAGGTATGTTGGGAAAGTACTTCCCCAAATGAGAAGGCCGTATAGTAAATGAGGGAGGACTAAAGCGAAGTAGATAAGAAGAAGAGCAGAGGAGGGGAAAATATGTCGCAATTTCTTTAAAATTTTCACCGATTTGGCTATTTTAGATTCAACTTGTTGTATATTGTATGTTGTTTAAAATTTAGCTTGTTATCAATCAGGATCCCAAGATATTTACAGTAAATACTATAAACTATGAAGGAATTATCGTAAGGAATTTGAAAGGTTAAAGGTGGGGTATTTTGTTTAGGAGGAAGGTGTAGTATGCATGATTTATTTGGATTGATTTGGATTTTGTTAGCATCATACCAATCTTTAAGCTGTATTAGTTCATCTGAACAAGCTTTCTCTAGGGCTGACAGAGATGACTGCCGTAGTATAAGGCAGGTATCATCAGCAAAAAGACGGGGTGTACTGTTAATGCCATTTAGTAAGTCGTTAATATATATTAGGAAAAGTAAGGGACCAAGTATGAAGCCTTGAGGAACACCAATATTGATGGGTTTAGCAGGGGATGAAGTATTACTAAAAGTTACAAATTGGTTTCTAGAGGTAAGGCAATTTTCGATTAAAGCATATGCCAGTCCACAAATGCTGTAGGCCTAATGGTGTAACTTGTGCAATAGGATTTTGTGTGACACTGTATCAAACGCCTTGAGAAGATCCATAAACAACAATGCTGTGTGTTGTGAGCAATGCAAGGCATTGTAACAGTTAGTGACAACGTCAAGTAAAGCGTGATTAGCGCTGTGATTGTTTCTAATGCCATATTGATTTGCGTACAAAACTTTATTTGTAAAAAAAATTTATCAAATCGTATTTTGATAAGTTTTTCCAGTATTTTCGAGAGGTTGGAAAGTAAAGCTATTGGTCGATAATTGCCTAATGTTTCCCTACTCTCGGATTTAAATATAGGGGTTACTTTGGCAGTTTTGAAAGCTTGGGGAAAAATACCAAGATCAAATGACCATTGAAAGTATATTGATAATATAGGAGCTAGTACTAGGCTACTGCTCCTATACGTGAGAAGGGATTGATGTTGTCAGCTCCACTAGCTTTGTTTGGATTGATCGAATTAATCAGATGAAAAATTTCAATTGCTGTGGGGGAATCTAGAACTATAGAATGTAAAACAGGGTTCTTAAGTAAGTAGTGTAATCTGTATGTAGGGATTTATTGCCATTGTTAACAATAGAGTGACCAATTTTAACAAAAAATTGATTAAATTAGCAATCAGCAATTTTTGACAAATCTTCAATAACTTAATTTTTCTATATTCATTTTAGTGAGAGGGCAAATAACACTTTTAGTAGAAATAGCAAAGTTAATAATTTCCCACATTTTCTTAAGATTAGATTTATTTTTTAAGATAAACTCGGTATAATACATTTTTTTTTGATAAATTCTTTACTCGTGTTAGTATATTAGCATACGCTTTATAGAAGTGTTTTCGAAAAGCAATACCATTTAGAAAGAAATTACGCTAAGTTTTTATTTATTTTTGATAGAAATTAGTAATCCTTTGGTCATCCAGTGTTTTTGACGTATTCGAGAAAGTTTTCTGGAGTCCGATTGCAAAGGGGCGTGTTTTTTAATTACTTTGTTAATGCCAATTACCAAATTATTGAAATGAAGGTCGAAATTAGAAGTGGATATGGAGGAGGCTTGAAATTTTTGTACTATGGGGGTTAAGACAGGGGTGGGCAAACTACGGCCCGCGGGCCGCATGCGGCCCCTGACGACGTTTTGTGCTGCCCGCGGAGCTCTTTTTAAAAAATACATACCCTCACTTTGAGCCACAGTTGCATAGAATTATGTCGGGCTGAAGATGAGAAAATGATGAAAATCGGAGACGAATTGAAGCGAAAACCTTTTTTTTTTTTTTTTTAGAGATCACCATGATTTTAAGAAAAAAATGGTGAAATCGGAGACGAATTAAAGCGAAGACCTTTTTTTTTTAGAGACCACCATGATTTTGGGAGAAAAATAGCGTAATTTGCGACCCACGAACAAATTCAACATCTAAATGCGGCCCTCAGTTAGCTTCCACGGCCGCAATGCGGTCCGCAAGCGAAAACAATTGCCCACTCCTGGGTTAAGATATCATATAAATCATCCCGATAGACGTCACCATTTAAATTCGTAATATTACTGTAGCGTGAGTGGTTTTGGCACATAGTAAACTTTTAACTCCTTTTATTGAAAAGGGGCACTATTTGAAATGAACCGACAAAATAACACTAAAACTTCGGATTTAGACCGTAAGCGGAATCTTCGCTTGATGACGTTGCAAGGATGAATCTCGAGTTAAATTGCACAGCCGCTATACAAGTCTCTTTCTCTATTTCGCTACGTCTCTGTCGCTGTTTCGGTGTGTCTCGGTCTGTGTGGCGATTCGGCCAGCGAGTGTATATAACGTCAAAGTACGTAACTTTATAGATTTACTATTATGACGCCTGACCTTTTTTACAGGTAAAATCACGAGGCGGGCGATAGATCACGTGGTCAGGCTATATCCTGTTCGCAGTGGTGGGCACGGTACTTTTACTCGGTACTTTTGAATAATCCAATTTAATAGTAATAAAAAAACTATTTTTGAGTTTTTTATTTTTATTTTTATTTTTGAATTTGACTATTTTTGAATGTCAATTGAAATTCAATGTATGACAGAGAAGTTAATAGTTATAATTATTAAATTGGATTATTCAAAAGTACCGAGTAAAAGTACCGCGGTACTTTTAAGCATTGCTGTGCCCACCATTGCTTGTTCGTGGCGTGTTGATAACGATTACGCAAAAGGCGGAATAATGATAATAATTACACAAATGGCATTGATGGCGCGATCAGCCAACGATCAGTTGGGGGGGAACAACGGAAAGGCGGTACATAAAGAAAATACTAAAAAATGCAAAATTATCACATGGCGGTTGTCATTTTGATCAGTAGATAAACGTTGTGCAACGAGCGCAAGGGCGCTGCAAGCCGAGTCTGCAGCAAGCGAATTACAACATAGAAAAATACATTTGCAAAAAACTTTGCAAAATCGAAGCAAATGCATGCACGAAACACGGTTTGCGGTGATGAGTTCGCTACATAATAATGGGTTGAGTTTTTAAAAGGATTTTTGTGCTTAACTGACGAGGCAATACAAAAGATGGGAAGGTGGTCAGAGATAGAATATTGCAAGACACCTGGTGTAATTATGGTCCCGTTAACATTGATTATTAAGTGGTCAATGGAGGTTTGAGAAAGCTTTGTTATTCTGATAGGGTAATATGGGGGCGGTTGAGAGCCGAAAACACGATCACCATAATTCTTAATGTCTTTTACAAAAGAAAGGCCTGGAGCAACAAAAAAAAGGAGCCACTTTCAAATATTCACCTAAAAAAACAATTAAAATTATTTATTTCTTTTTGATATTATTATTCATCTTTATTTTTATACTCCTAACTCCCTGACTTACAAGAAATTGTCGGTGCCATTATACATAGAGAAACTGTAAAGCTATTATACTAACCTGCTTTTGGAGATGCCAAGATATTGCTGTCCGGTTGAAATTTTTTTTAGATATTTTTTATTTTTGTAATCAAAATTTTGGAACGCTGAAGGCCACCAAGCAGGGGAAAGTGACATAAAATGTTTTTCTCAACGACACAACAGAATGGCGAGAGTAGACTTTGAACGGCGACGATTTCAATCACGTTCGCCATCAATCATGACGCTTTTAACCACTCAATCACGCTGCCGACAAATGTAAAATAAAGTGAAAATCTTTTTTTTGCTTTTCACTTTTTTCTAGACCTAATTCTCTTTTAATTAAACAAATTCTTCACTTTATTTTAACAGTTTTTATGGAGGATTTTTAAGCCCCAACTCTTCCCCTTCGGTGCATCCGCCTATGGATTCATTGATCACAACTTTTTAACCGGGTGTTAAACGGGTCCTAGGCATCCTAGTAGAGGGTTTAGAGAGGGTGATTGTGATCAAAATGGGCGCGGTTGAAAACCTCATCATGCACTTCTGTTATGTCCTTGAGAAAGACGCTTTATGGCACTTTCCCCTGCTTGGCGGTCTTTTCCAGCTGTTCAAATTTAAGTTATATCTCTATAAGACTGAAAAGCAAAATAAAATCGACCGGACAGCAATATTTTTGTAAGAGTGTCAAGGTAGCCGTTTGTCCTAAGTAGCCTATAGCGCCTCCGAAACTTTTTTGTAAGGCAGGAGGATGAAATTGGAAATGTCAACAAATAAATAAACAAACTATAGGATGGGAAAACGTTTTAACGCAGAGGACCACCACCTCCTCTTTTTTATAAACAATCGCAGGCCATAATGAATAAATATATAAATAGGGTGTTATACATAAATTTTATTACAACAAGAACTTCTTTGCTGCATTTAGGAAAAAATACGTAGTATCAAATATTAAGTTTTTTTGGAGGAAGGGTTTCAATCATTAAAATTAAAGACCAAAACAAGTTTTGGTCTTCAAATTATAATAAATTATAATTTAATAAAAATTCAATTCAAATTCAAATAATTAGAGACTAAAACAAGTTTTTTGTAATTCTGGACCGATTGCGGCTTTGGAGATGCTTGCAAAAAAATTGGTTCCCAGCGTTTGAAAGTTGGGGAAAGGTGATGTAATCCTAACTGTTAATAATTTAAGAGATATTTTTTTGCATAAATTCATTTTTCATAGGTGCTGATAAATTTTAAAAACAAAAATCTTGTTTCAATGTTTTTATTTCAAAAGTTATGAGTAAGTTCTGGTAAAATATATAGTTGCTGATATATAGTCGTTTTACAGAAACTTAAAAACAGCATGTTTCACTCAAATACAATTTCAATTTTATTTCAAACAAACAACAGATTGCAGAGATTACGTACAAACAAAAATAAATTGAATTTTAGTCTTTGTTGGAAAGATACAGACGACCTACCCTTATGAAAATATTGCTTAAACTTTTGCTGTGGTAACAAGTAACAATAGGCTATCAATGCTTGTATGAAAAAAAGTTTTTATTTTAAATTCCTTTAGAAAACAAGCTTAGATCATGTTCTTGTCAACTAAATACAATTAACCGTCTCATTTTTCCCAGTCATATCCCATTTTTCCTGTGTCCCATTTTATACCAGTTTACCCTATATCATGAATGTTTCAACTTAAGAAACAACCAACAAACTAAAAAACAAAACAAAAAAAAACCAAAACAAACAAACTAAAAGAACAAGCCAATACCAGTATGCAAGGACTTAGTTAGCTAGAAAATTTTGGGGGGGACAATTTTGTATGACTATGACTATGACATAATATTTGATTACTAGTAGACTACTTGACATTGACAAAACTTGTTATTTCCTTTTTTAATAAAGGATAATGCAATGAAATTATTACTAATATAAAATTTCTTAATCAAAATGAAATAAAGTTGAATCATGACAAAACTATTCTCAAATCAACTTATTGGCAGTTACATAACAGCATCTAGAATTTCAATTTCCATTAAGATTTTGGATGCATAAAACAAAATAATTCATTTTTTTTATTTAATTGGTCATCAAATTGTTTTTCTGTTTCATTTCTGCCAAACACTCGACAACTTGCATCATTGGACATCACAAATTCTTTAGCTATCTTTTTGCAAGATAATTCACTAAATATATCCCAATGTACATAACAAACTACAACATGATTTAAATGTACTTGAGTCATTGTAGAACGTAGCCATGTTTTCAACTTGCGAAGAGCACTGAAGGATTGCTCTGCTTTGAAAGAACTTATAGGTGATATCAAAAGTAGCCTCGGCAATTTTTCAACTCCAGGTAACATGCACTTTACATTTGGTTCCATTTGATGGAATACCTTTTAAGTGTTCAACTAAGCAAGGTTTCTTACAATGATTCACATACATTGGTAGTTCTATGTCAAGTGCAGAGTCACATAGTTCGGGATAGTCTTTGATAGCATCTCTATCAAAAATACCACTAATCAGCATTTTGTATAGCTTGTTGTATTCATTCAAATCTGAAAAGTCAAAATAGTCATTCAGACAAGCCAAAGCAACATCAATCACTGAATAAAATTGGACCTTGTAGTAGTCTTCAGCATTGCTGTACAACTGATTTGCAAGTTCACTACCTTGATATTGTCTTGGAGCCTTTTTCTTGGAAAGTTGATATACTCCAATCCAAGGTTGTCACTCATTTTCTGTGCTTCCTTGAAAAATGTCATCAAATTTCTTTGTGGTACAAAGATTAATAAGTTCACTTTTGGCGAGTCTAACATTGTTCATCATTCTATCAACATGTACAGATGATCTTTGCAAAGATCTATTTAGTGATTCTAAAATCTCAAAAATAGGTGAAGCAGCATGTAGGCCCAGGACACATTTACTATTTGCAAGACAAATATAAATGCCATTGCCTCTAGCTGCTCTATTTATTCCAAAGTTAGCTGCTGCTTGCTTTATGGCATCAAGTACGTATGAATAGTTTTGTAAAACAGATTTCACTGCAAATAATCTTGTCAACCACCTAGTGGGACAGATTGGTTTTGATGAACCAACCTGTGGGGTTTCCACATCACCATGTTGTGCCAAGTACAGATTTTTAAACTTTCCAGATTGTGTATACAGTTCAGCACAATTTTATGCTTCAATCCTTGACTTTCTATTTGTAATTTTGCCTGCTGAATAACATGGTGATACAAGGATAATGTCCTTGAGTTTGTTATAAATTTGTCCAGACATGTCCCCCATCCCTCCCTTAAAGTAGGTCCCTGCCAGTATATACTCAACAGTACAATTATAAAGCATCCTGAAAAAAAGTCATAGGTATTGTAATTAATTATGATTTTTATTTTTATTTTTTGTGTGTCACTGGCATAGTTGCTAATCGGAAATAATTTGTATTTATATTTAAAACTATAAAACAGATTTTCTTTGATTTCTTTTGTAATTTTAGCCCATGTCTTAATACCAGCAAAACTTAGCATTTCTTTTTTACCAAAGTTTGAAGAGGGTAGGTCGTTTTACCGAAACTCACCGAAACTCACCGGAACTCACCAAAACTCACCGAAACTCACCAAAACTCACCGGAACCAACATTAATTTAATAATTAAAATAAAAACTTTTGTTTTTAAAATTTAGCAGAACCTATGCAAAATTAATTCATGCAAAAAATATCTTTTAAATAATGCCGACTTTTAAAAATAGGTGAGTTTCGGTAAAACGACTCTTCATAAAGTCGTTTTACCGAAACTCACCTGTATCTTTCCAACAAAGACTGAAATTCAATTTATTTTTGTTTGTGTATAATCTCTGCAATCTGTTGTTTGTTTGGAATAAAATTGAAGTTGTATTTGAGTGAAATAAGTTGTTTTTTTAGTGAGTTTCGGTAAAACGACTATATATCAGGAACTATATATTTTACCAGAACTCACTCATAACTTTTAAAATAAAAACGTTGAAACAATTCTTTTGGTTTTAAAATTTAACAGGACCTATGCAAAATTAATTCATGCAAAAAATATCTTTTAAATAATGGCGACTTTTAAAAATAGGTGAGTTTCGGTAAAACGACTCTTCATAAAGTCGTTTTACCGAAACTCACCTGTATCTTTCCAACAAAGACAGAAATTCAATTTATTTTTGTTTGTATATAATCTTTGCAATCTGTTGTTTGTTTGGAATAAAATTGAAGTTGTATTTGAGTGAAACAAGTTGTTTTTTTAGTGAGTTTCGGTAAAACGACTATATCAGGAACTACATATATTTTACCAGAACTCACTTATAACTTTTAAAATAAAAACGTTGAAACAAATCTTTTGGTTTTAAAACTTAACAGGACCTATGCAAAATTAATTCATGCAAAAAAATATCTTTTAAATAATGCCGACTTTTATAAATAGGTGAGTTTCGGTAAAACGACTCTTCATAAAGTCGTTTTACCGAAACTCACCTGTATCTTTCCAACAAAGACTGAAATTCAATTTATTTTTGTTTGTGTATAATCTCTGCAATCTGTTGTTTGTTTGGAATAAAATTGAAGTTGTATTTGAGTGAAATAAGTTGTTTTTTTAGTGAGTTTCGGTAAAACGACCATATATCAGGAACTATATATTTTACCAGAACTCACAGCTGCATCGGACCCCCTCTGAAATACACACAAAAGTGGGCCCCCCTACACAACAAATTGCTCTATTTCTTCATAGTAGCACCAGGACGTCCTTAGCATGTCTACAATAAAACTTTTTTTTAGAAATTGCTATTTTTTGACACACTAAAAAGTCGGCCTCCTAAAACAACTACTTTTTTTAATGATCACACTGATTGGGAACACCCCCTAAAATGAAGACCTTTAGTACGCACCGGAACCCTGTCCAGTACGTCAAAAAGTGGCCTTCCTAAGAAAAATATTGCTGAATTTCTGCATAGTAGTATTATGATGGTGGCTCCCCCTGTCTGCATCTTAACTTTACCACGAACCAGCATAATATACAGTCAGTTGAAAGTGATGACTTTTTTAGAGATCACAATAACATTTCTTGATTATGAAATCAGGCTCAATGAAACAGGCATCGATACTTTGGTAGCCTATATAGAAAACTTACAAACACCAATTTGAATGTGCATTTTAACGGGTTGTGTCCCACTAAGAAAGAAAGAAAGAAAATGCATTTTTGAGCCTTAGCCACAAAGCAAATGAAAACAAATAAGCACAAAAAGTTTACATACGCATAAATGAATTAAATTCGGACTAGGTCAAGGAGCATCGAAGAACAGAATGTTTTCGAGTCGAGACGCTCCCCGGCAAGTATCACAAAATAGGGTGCGCAGAAAGTCTTACAGTTGTACAATAAGCGTTCAAATAATTTACAAAGATGAATAAGGTACCGAGAAATTAATTTCTTCGGAACATGTTCACCGAAATTTAGAAAGCATCTATCAATCAATTCAAAACCGAGCTAAAAGATTTTCCATTGACAACTTAAAAGCAGAGATAATCACAATACTTCAAGCGTAGCCTTAAGCCGAGGGTGGCCGTCTTCGGGAAGACTTAAAGGCCAATACGCAGTTTTCAGCAGTTACACATCATTACGTTCATTACAACATTTTTTGCGAACAAAATGTGTTGATTCATTGGTTGGATACAAAAATAAATAAATACAAAATTAACTGAATGCTCATTTCTAATAAAATTTGATGTTGCAGTTATTTGACACAAAGTTATCGTAAAATACTTTGGAGCAAAAATTACCGATTTTTTAATGATCTTTAAGAAGGAAGTTTTTATATAATTTTTAAATGATTTCCAAGATAAAGTTTTAAATTTTGACGGATTGATATGGCAACGAGAAATAAGTGAGATCATTTGCGAGAAGCAAGAAAGAATTTCTTACAAAATTAAACTTGTAGACTCAGTAAATATTTTCTATAATTTTTTTTTGAATGAAACCCACTGCATGCCCTTAAATTCAGCATCTACTGTATTTAACCTCATACTATAGAACCTCTATAGGAAAGTACATTTTTACTGAAATTTTTATTAATACGAGGTATAAAATATATAAGAAGTTTTGTATTTTTAGTATTGTGATTATGAATTTCAGTTAATTCACTCAAAGAAGCATAACATTTTTGAGGTAATTTATGATGATTGATACAGTTGATACATAAATTTAGTTAATTCTAACAACTATATGTCTTCCAGTTGTAAAAAATTGAGTGTTTAAAGAATGTACAATCTTCCAGAGTTTATTGCTATTGTTTTTATTGTTTGGTACTAGATCATTATAATAATTACGTTTGGCCTTTTCAATCATCCGGTGTACAACATTCAACCTGCTTCAAACAACTGCCCCGAAGTTCAGGATCAGGGTTCCGATTTCCGACTGTTGATGAACTTTTGTCTGCATTGCGGCACCCCCACCAAATACTGAGTGAAGTACTTAGAGGGTTCAAGGAGAACTGTTACTTCATTATAAACAATGAGGAAAATATAAAAAGACGTTGCACTATTGGTCGAAGCATCTATTGAGATGATTGTGGAAGCTGGCGTTCAGACGGTTGTACTAATACAGCTTACTATTTTAAATCAGGAGATTAGAAATTGAAAATAGTTATAGTAAAATCTGGAAAATTTTGTATCGAACGACAATCAAAAAAAAAAATTTATATTCCTCTACAGCCGCAGCCTAAAATAAACGAGTTATTGACAGTTCATAGATATTATGTTAAACATACAAAAGAATGTTATCAAAAACACGTTTCGTGGATCGACTCCAAAAACACTGATAATGATATCCTTGCATGCTATGAGTATCAAGGTTTTACCTTGAAAGACGTCCGCCTCATGAAAAATCAAAGCAAAATACCGACGCTTACATACGACTGAAGCCCCAAGTAATGCAAAGAATTAAAGAATGCATAACCAAAAAATCCGTTACTAAAATATATGATGAAGAAGATTTATTGGAAGGACCTTGAAATTTGCAACAAGTAAGCGTAAAATACTCTATAGTTGTGTACATTTGCTGATGAAAAAAGACATATTAGATGGACCTAGAAATTTGAAACAACTAAACGTAGGCTACGTATTTGTGTCGAACATGACGGCAAATTTCGTGTGTAATATGTTAATCAGAATCTATGTTAATGTTTGGTGGTATCAGATAATTTTTAACACCTTTATTTTTATCACTATTTGAAAAAAAGTTATAGCAACAATTTTGTTAAAATTGGCCTATTAAGTCTTTATAATAATAATAATAATAACGATGTATTTATATACCGCTCTATACTTAAAATGGGTCCTATAGTCTCAGAGCGGTTGCGTCGTATAATCACATTTTACATCATTATTTCAAGTACGGGAGTGTATCAGTATCAGTATCAGTATCTTTTATTTCAGTTCCGCCATAAAAAACAAAGTGAAATAGGAAATTTGTAAGTCTAAAAAGCAGAACAGAAAAAGGAAGAGGCAACAAAACGATAAACGTTGTGGCATGCAATCAAGATAAGAAGAGATTTTTAAGAACAAGTGTGCATGGTTGCAGCACCTTTTAAGAGAAACCAAAAAATAAAAAAAGAAATGAAAAGAAAAAAAAGCGTAATCCGAGTCATATGTAGACGCTGTTGTGTTGGCGGAAAAAGTGGTGGGATACACAACAGGTCGCTGGCAAAAAAGGCCTGACAGGCAAAGAAACCCACCCAAAGAAATCCTGTCGCGGGTCAAAAGGACCATTTCACTCATATGACAAGGAAAAAAAATTAAAGATTAAGAATTACAAAAACACACACACAAAAAAAAACAAACAAACAAATAAAAGGAAAACACAAGATGCAATGCACAAATATTTTAGAAATAATACAAAGTTTATAATAGAATGAAAGCGATATTTGAATCTGCTTTGTGATAATGTCTTCTATTCATCGTAATACAAAGAAAGTAGAAGTGGGTGCGTCATCTTATAGGGTACGAATTTTCTGAAAAAAAAAAAAAAAACAACCAAAGCAAGCACCAGAAGCGAAAATTTTTAAGTTTATAAAATATAAGAAAATTGATTAAAAATGTTAAGAATTTAAGAGGAATTGGTTTAATTTTTGTTTAAAAACATTGTTTGTTTTAGAGTCTCTAATCATAAGAGGAATATTATTCCAAACTTTTGGTCCAATAAATTTTAATGATTGTTGAATAACAGTAGATCGGCAAAAGCTGGTAACAACATTACTGCTGCTTCTGGTTTTCATATGAAACGATTTTTGGATGAATATTTTGTTGAAAGATCGAGGCAGTAGGTTTTTATGATATTTGAACATAAGAATACCAATTTCCGCTTTATACATATGTTTAATAGTAATTAAGTTGTGTTCTGACATCGTGTGACTAACATTTTCCCTGTGAGAAAGATTAAAAATTATTCTTATGAATTTGTTGCACAGTCTTTGTAATTTGTCAATTAATGTTTCATTTCCAAAGCACCAACTTGATATACAGTAGCGTATGTGGGTCATGAAGAGAGAATGATAGAGCATTAGCAGTGTTTTTTCATTTAGATTAGGTTTTATTTTTACTATTATGCAAAAAATTTGTCTTAATTTTTTGTATATTAACATGATGTGTTCTTTCCACGACAAATGTTCATTAACAATAACGCCTAAAAGTTTTATTGATGATACTTTTTCTATATTGCATCCTCTAAAGGTTAAAAATAGGTTAATTGGAGGTGTTTTTGAGTTTGGCGTTCTGAACAATACATATTTGGTCTTGTCAGAATTTAGAAAAAGTTTATTGGCAATTAGCCAGTTATCAATGTTCAGGAGTTCGTTGCTACCCTTTTTAAATAAGCATTTAGTATTTTTGTCAGACAGTAGGATAGTGGTATCATCTGCAAAGGACAGGCAAGAGCTCTGATTTAAGCAACGAGGAAAATCGTTCACATAGATAATAAAGAGAAGTGGGCCGAGTACAGAGCCTTGAGGAACACCAGAAGTTAATTTGTTTATGGTAGTTGATCTAGCACTACAACACTCGGTCTGCTGAGTCCTTCCAATAAGGTAAGTTTCAAACCATTTTAAAACATTGCCTCGAACACCATAATGTTCAAGTTTGCTTAATAAGATATTATGATCAATGGTATCAAAAGCTTTGGATAAATCTAGGAAAATACCCAAAGTTGATTGTTTTTTCTCAAAAGCAGCAGTAATGTTTTCAATTAACAAAGTAATTACATGTGAAGTTGAATGACCCTGTCTAAAACCGAATTGGTGATCTGAAAATA
The DNA here is from genome assembly GCA_963680785.1 of Diplosoma virens. Taxonomy (NCBI): domain Eukaryota; kingdom Metazoa; phylum Chordata; class Ascidiacea; order Aplousobranchia; family Didemnidae; genus Diplosoma; species Diplosoma virens. The sequence continues at coordinate 18,253,609 of OY796889.1, forward strand.
GGTTAAAGCGTGTAAAAAAAGAGTAAACTCGATTGTACACAATTTTTTCAAGAATTTTTGAAAGGTTGGAGAGTAGGCTAATGGGACGATAGTTCGAAATATTGTTGGTACTACCTTTTTTTTTAAAAAGAGGAATAACTCTAGAGTGCTTGAAATATGAAGGAAATTTTCCCTGAGATAAAGATAAATTAAAGATGTAACTGAGAGCTGACAAAAAATTAGAAGGCAAGTACTTCAAGACAAACGAAGGAATATTATCCCAACCAGCACTAAATTTGGAAATAGTTTTAGAGATAATAAGTGAGATTTCATAGGGTGTAGTAGGAAAAAAGAACATTGAGGAGGGATTTGCAGAGTTTAAATAATTAGAAAATTTAGTGCTGGCTGAAGGAAGCAATTTTACTAAGGATGATGAAATGTTGGAAAAGTAATCATTGAATATGTTAGAAATCTCAACAGGATCATTTACTAATTTTTTATTGTAATTGATATTAAACGAGTTAGATTTTGAAGTTTGGGATTTTCCAAGTAAATAATTTATGCATTGCCAAGTTTTTTTGATATTCCATTTATATTGATGAAATTTTGACTGATAATATTCAGTTTTTTTAAGGTTTACCAGATGGAAATATAGATTTCTTGCTTTTTGATACTTTGATTTAATCTCTGTACATCCAGTAGCCATAAATTTTTTGTGTAGTCTATCTTTTTTGTGAAGCAAAGAGCGGAGCTCCTTGCTGAACCATTTAGAACCAGGCGCTTTTTTTTTAGGTGGCTTTAACGGAAAAAATATTTCAAATTGATTATGTAATAGTTCATTAAAAGTTGCATAAGATTTTTCTAAATCAAGTTCTTGCAAAACGGGTGATAAGTCAACCTTTTTTAAAGTTGAATGAAATTTTTCAAGAGAATTAGGTGTAAAATATCTTGAAGCATATTGCTTTTGAAGGATCGGGTCTCCTAATGCAGAGCATTGAACAACAGGAAAATGATCTGCAATATTGTGAACAATAATACCACTTTTTACTTCGGTATTAGTAATGTTTGTCCAAATGTGGTCAATGGCAGTGGAGCTGGTTTCACCCAATCGCGTCGGTTTATTTATGAGTGGATAATAGTTGAAACTGAACATGGTGTTGGTGAACAATTCTGTTTGTTGATCAGTTAAGTTTAATAAATCAATATTAAAATCACCCATAATAAAACATTTATGTTTGGTCTTGTTAATTGCGTTTAAAATCTGAAGAAGATAATTATTAAAAATATCAAAAGAGAGTTTATCATTTCGAGGGGATCTGTAAATTGTTCCACAAATGATTGACTTGTTTTTAAACTGTATAGTAATGAAAATAGATTCAAAGTATTTTTCGTTCATTATTGTTAAATCAGAATTGAGGGAAAAAACTAGCTTGTCTTTTATATATAAACCAACTCCACCTCCTTTACTTTTTAATCGAGGATTAGAAATATAAGTATATCCACTTAGGTTTCTATATTCTCCAAATAAATCATGTTTTTCCCAAGTTTCATTTATTGCTATTATATCTGGTTTGTTAGCTAGGACAGTAATTAGGCTTTCAAATTTGTTAAAATTGCGAGAATTTACCAATGATCTAACATTTATACACATAGTTGAAAAATAATTATTGTGATTTTGTGTTAACTGATCCAGCTCATGAGGTGTGAAATATAAATCCTTTAATGGCTGTTGAAAAATTTTCTGATTTTCAAAATCATTTGAGGAAATATCCAGGCTGTCATCATGAAAAATTGCATTTAGCTCATCAGAAGAAAAATTTTTTAAATAACAATTTTTAAATAAATCAGAAAACTCTTCATTATCAATAGAATAAAAAGGAAAGACAGAATTTACACAAGAATGACACATCCACTGTTTAGAATAAAAATTTATAAAGGCATTTGAGTTAATATCAATATTTACACAACTTGGATGATGATATAAAGTGCAACAAGAGCAAGTAAGATATGGCAGCTTAGCAGAAATTTTTAAATTGCATATAGAACAGATTATTATTTTTGTTTTGGACATTGCAAATTATGAAAAGAACACTTCAGTATTTAAGTTAAACTAAATTAAGAAGATAAAAAAAAAATAAAATGAAATAAAAAGTAAAAAAGTAAATGCAAAAAAGCTAATAAACAAAAAATAAACAAATAGAAGGCTCTATGGCCAAAATTAGCTCTTAAAGTTTAAGCTGGGTTTCAATTCAACTAACTGTGCCAGTCATGTTATTTATGAATTAGATTTTTTAATTTTTAGAACTTTTTATACTTTGCTATTTGCAACAGCTGCATATGTGGATAGATTTTTAAGCTTAGCTATGTCCTTAAAGTCATTAATATGAAGCTTTTTATTATTAAAGAATGCATACACCTCACCTTTTAGTGTCCATGTTGAACGTAAGCCAAAAGCTGTTCTTGCAGCTTCAAGTAGCTGCAGACGGCGTTTTGTTAATGATTCCGTGATGACCAGTCCACTGTTTTTCAAAGATCTTTTTTTTGCATAGATTTCATTTCTTTGGTACCTTCTAAGAAATTTTACTATTATGGGGGTGCCTTTTTTTGCAGGAAGGGCATGGGCGACATCTAAGTCCTTGACCTGCAAAGGATTATCCAAACTGAGGTGGGTATTTAAAGTCTTACATATATAATTTTCAGTTTCTAAATACTTCCCTGATTTAGGCACTTCTTTGCATCCATGAACAATAAGGCAGTTTGATCTGCCATATTGCTCAAGGTCATCTATTTTTTTCTCAGCAGATGCCAACCTTACCATTGCTGAATCAACAAGATTTTTCAGCTTGGTAAAAGCCAGCTGCATAGAATCCAGCTCTTTTCTTTGGGCTTCCTTATGGTTTGGGTTACCTAAAGAAGAAGGCACAGCAGCAGAAACAGAGCAACTACCATTTGAACCATTTATAAAATCATTCTGATATTTGTCTAAACGTACCTTTATTGTTTCCATTTCTTCAGTTATCTTTTTAAAATCTTCCATTAGTTTTAAGATTTTCTTTTTTTCAGAATGAAAATGATTTACAATAAAATTTTATTATTAAATAATATTAACTAGCACAAAAACACAAACCCTTATTCCATCAACCTTATTCAAATAGAATGTTCAAGTGGCGTGTCGTGTCCTCTGGTGACCTCTGAGGCTGGTCCTGCAATTAAAATGTAATGCTTTACAAATAGGACAAAAAAATTGTCTGAGATTTTAGGACGAAGACCAATTTTTGTCCCAAAATCATGCTGTTCTCAAAAAAAATAAAAAAAATAAAAAAGTCTACGCTTCTAAACAGTATTAGATATCTTTTTGTCCAAAATTCATGGTGTTCTCTGTGCTTGGGATCAGTCTCAGATTTCTCTTCTTTCATCCCAAAGCCGTGGTGTTCTTTATAAAGTAAAAAAAAGGTCATCACGCAAAAGTTCGTTGGTCATGCAAAGCATGAGTTACATACCCTGACCGCACGCCACTAATGTACAGTATATCCAACAAAAAATAGCTCAATAATTTAATAGATGGGAAAACTTCTTTGGGTAATACATTAAAAAATTTTGAAAAGAAAGCATTTTCAAAGTAGTTTGCCACCAACAGCAACAAATAAAAAAGTGATATCCAGGCCTACCGAAGTTGCATTATTTGTAGCTCTATTTTATGAACACTTGGCTTTACTAAACTTTCTGATTTGTAGATACAAGATGCAAAATATCGTCTCAAAAGAAAGGAACATTCGACGAGTATAAAAAACACCCAATTTTCTTGATCAATTGATTGAAATGGAAAATTTGCAGAATGCTGGATATTCAGATTTTATACAATTGATTTTACGACGAAAAGGAAAAGTGCCATTAATCATTTTATATCACCAGGACCAACTGTTGAATATCATACGGTTTTTTTGCGGAGGACCCAGCACAATGTCCACAGTGATCGGGGTGGACAAGACCTTCAATCTGAGTCAGCTATATGTTACTATAACTGCTTTTTAAAACCTATTGGTTTATGAAAAGGTGCCGGAAGAGCATCCAATTATGTTGGAACCAATCTTTTTACATAAAAATTCAGATTTTGATACTTTTCTTTTGTTTTTCAGTCATTTATATGGCGCTTTAACTGTTGCCGGAGCTAAGCAACAACCCATATTTGGAAGCGATGACTAAAAAAGTTTGCGAAAGGCTTTAATTAAAGCTTTTCCAAATGCCATGAGAGTAAATTGTACAAGATATCTTCAAAAAAATGTCGTTTCATATTTAAGAGACAAAATGGGGATTAAGTTCAAACAAAGAAAATTTATCATTGCGGCCATATTCGGCGAGCAAGGCATGGCACACGCAAAGGATTCAACTGAATTTACTAGCAAACAAAAAAAATGAAAAAAGATACTAACGGCAGAAATGAAACTGATAATGTTCAATATGCGAGCCCTTGGTTATACAGCACACATCAAAACGGTAGTCCATTTCTTGGCAAACTTGAACAAGCATATCGGGATCAATTTTTCTGTATGGTACGTCGGTCTGCTTTCAAGATTTTTTCCGAGATTTACGTTGAGCATATGTCCCCAAAAGTTGTTTTTATCAAATTCCAAAACCCAAAACGCTTTTTCCTTTCTACTAAAAAACATTTTAAGCAAATAAGAGGCAAATTGATGGAAATGATATTTTAGACATAAAGCTAAAATTTTGATTGTGACATAACAATTATCTGGCAAAACAAAAAAATTGGAGATTTTACCTATTCAACGAAACCAATTTTATCCTGCTATTTTTTCCAGTTATCGAGATATAAGATTTTTTAAAGTAACAAATTGAGATGAAACACTTTGTATATTGTGTAGGGAAGGCCACTTTTGTATGCATTTTAGGGGGGACCCGATGCATCCGCACCGTTTGCACACTAAAAAAGCAACTTGTTTCACTCAAATACAACTTCAATTTTATTTCAAACAAACAACAGATTGTAAAGATTATAGGCTACACAAACAAAAATAAATTGAATTTCAGTCTTTGTTAGAAAGATACAGGTGAGTTTCGGTAAAACGACTTTATGAAGAGTCGTTTTACCGAAACTCACCTATTTATAAAAGTCGGCATAATTTAAAAGATATTTTTTGCTTGAATTAATTTTGCATAGGTGCTGTTAAGTTTTAAAACCAAAAGATTTGTTTCAACGTTTTTATTTTAAAAGTTATAAGTGAGTTCTGGTAAAATATATAGTTCCTGACATATAGTCGTTTTACCAAAACTCACTAAAATAACAGCATGATTCACTCAAATACAATTTTAATTTTATTTCAAACAAACAATAGATTGCAAAGATTATACACAAACAAAAATAAATTGAATTTCTGTCTTTGTTGGAAAGATACAGGTGAGTTTCGGTAAAACGACTTTATGAAGAGTCGTTTTACCGAAACTCACCTATTTATAAAAGTCGGCATTATTTAAAAGATATTTTTTTGCATGAATTAATTTTGCATAGGTGCTGTTAAATTTTAAAACCAAAAGAATTGTTTCAACGTTTTTATTTTAAAAGTTATGAGTGAGTTCTGGTAAAATATATAGTTCCTGATATAGTCGTTTTACCGAAACTCACTAAAAAAACAGCATGTTTCACTGAAATACAACTTCAATTTTATTTCAAACAAACAATAGATTGCAAAGATTATATAAACAGTTTCAATTTTATTTCAAAGAAACAATAGATTGCAAAGATTGCAAAGATTATACAAACAAAAATAAATTGAATTTCAGTCTTTGTTGGAAAGATACAGGTGAGTTTCGGTAAAACGACTTTAAGAAGAGTCGTTTTACCGAAACTCACCTATTTATAAAAGTCGGCATTATTTAAAAGATATTTTTTTGCATGAATTAATTTTGCATAGGTGCTGTTAAATTTTAAAACCAAAAGATTTGTTTCAACGTTTTTATTTTAAAAGTTATGAGTGAGTTCTGGTAAAATATATAGTTCCTGACATAAAGTCGTTTTACCAAAACTCACTAAAAAAACAGCATGATTCACTCAAATACAATTTCAATTTTATTTCAAACAAACAATAGATTGCAGAGATTATATACAAACAAAAATAAATTGAATTTCAGTCTTTGTTGGAAAGATACAGGTGAGTTTCGGTAAAACGACTTTATGAAGAGTCGTTTTACCGAAACTCACCTATTTTTAAAAGTCGGCATTATTTAAAAGATATTTTTTGCATGAATTAATTTTGCATAGGTCCTGTTAAATTTTAAAACCAAAAGTCTTATTTTAATGTTTTTATTTTAAAAGTTATAAGTGAGTTCTGGTAAAATATATAGTTTCTGATATAGTCGTTTTACCGAAACTCACTAAAAAAACAACTTGTTTCACTCAAATACAATTTCAATTTTATTTCAAACAAACAATAGATTGCAAAGATTATATAAACAGTTTCAATTTTATTTCAAAGAAACAATAGATTGCAAAGATTGCAAAGATTATACAAACAAAAATAAATTGAATTTCAGTCTTTGTTGGAAAGATACAGGTGAGTTTCGGTAAAACGACTTTATGAAGAGTCGTTTTACCGAAACTCACCTATTTATAAAAGTCGGCATTATTTAAAAGATATTTTTTTGCATGAATTAATTTTGCATAGGTGCTGTTAAATTTTAAAACCAAAAGATTTGTTTCAACGTTTTTATTTTAAAAGTTATGAGTGAGTTCTGGTAAAATATATAGTTCCTGACATAAAGTCGTTTTACCGAAACTCACTAAAAAAACAGCATGATTCACTCAAATACAATTTCAATTTTATTTCAAACAAACAATAGATTGCAGAGATTATATACAAACAAAAATAAATTGAATTTCAGTCTTTGTTGGAAAGATACAGGTGAGTTTCGGTAAAACGACTTTATGAAGAGTCGTTTTACCGAAACTCACCTATTTATAAAAGTCGGCATTATTTAAAAGATATTTTTTGCATGAATTAATTTTGCATAGGTCCTGTTAAATTTTAAAACCAAAAGTCTTATTTTAATGTTTTTATTTTAAAAGTTATAAGTGAGTTCTGGTAAAATATATAGTTTCTGATATAGTCGTTTTACCGAAACTCACTAAAAAAACAACTTGTTTCACTCAAATACAATTTCAATTTTATTTCAAACAAACAATAGATTGCAAAGATTATACACAAACAAAAATAAATTGAATTTCAGTCTTTGTTGGAAACTCACCTATTTTTAAAAGTCGGCATTATTTAAAAGATATTTTTTTGCATGAATTAATTTTGCATAGGTGCTGTTAAATTTTAAAACCAAAAGATTTGTTTCAACGTTTTTATTTTAAAAGTTATAAGTAAATTCTGGTAAAATATATAGTTCTTGATATAGTCGTTTCACCGAAACTCACTAAAAAAACAGCATGTTTCACTGAAATACAACTTCAATTTTATTTCAAACAAACAATAGATTGCAAAGATTATACACAAACAAAAATAAATTGAATTTCAGTCTTTGTTGGAAAGATACAGGTGAGTTTCGGTAAAACGACTTTATGAAGAGTCGTTTTACCGAAACTCACCTATTTTTAAAAGTCGGCATTATTTAAAAGATATTTTTTGCATGAATTAATTTTGCATAGGTCCTGTTAAATTTTAAAACCAAAAGATTTGTTTCAACGTTTTTATTTTAAAAGTTATAAGTGAAATCTGGTAAAATATATAGTTTCTGATATAGTCGTTTTACCGAAACTCACTAAAAAAACAGCATGTTTCACTCAAATACAATTTCAATTTTATTTCAAAGAAACAATAGATTGCAGAGATTATACACAAACAAAAATAAATTGAATTTCAGTCTTTGTTGGAAAGATACAGGTGAGTTTCGGTAAAACGACTTTATGAAGAGTCGTTTTACCGAAACTCACCTATTTTTAAAAGTCGGCATTATTTAAAAGATATTTTTTGCATGAATTAATTTTGCATAGGTTCTGCTAAATTTTAAAAACAAAAGTTTTTATTATAATTCTTAAATTAATGTTGGTTCCGGTGAGTTTCGGTGAGTTTTGGTGAGTTCCGGTGAGTTTCGGTGAGTTTCGGTAAAACGACCTACCGGTTTGTGAAGAAACAGTTGGTAAAAGCAGTTCACCTATTTGGCATTGGCAAGTGTTATAATTGTGTGTTTGCCTAAGTCATGTAAAATAATCTGTAAAAACACGAGGCAGCATATTATTAATATATTTGAACATAAATTTAGCATGATCAATTTTTATTAAGTCATTTATTTTCAAGACATTATGTTCATGAAAGAGATAATTTATATTTGTTGATTTTGATAAAAATGAACAGGCATGAATAAACTTATTTTGTAGAACTTTTAAAGAAGCTATCAGTGTTTTATTAGCTCTCCCCCAATTGAGAATTGAATATTGGACTTTGGATTGAAATAAAGCAAAGTAAATAGTTTTTTAAGGTTTATAAAGGAGCACAATGTCCAAGTTTATATACTATGCCACAAACTTTAGCCAGCTGTTGATGCAAATTTGAAATAGAACATTTTCATGTCAAGCATTCATTTAAAGTCACCCCAAGGTACTTAAAGTTGGATTTTCTTTCAATACAACAACCATTTATTGTCATTTTAGATTGCTTAATTGCTTTTTGTTTATTGTTAAACAACATAAAGATGGTTTTGGAGTAGTTCATTGATAATATGTTTGATTTCATTCATAAGTCAATTTTACAGATTTCTTTATTTACTTTATTTTGTAGAGACATCAAACATTTGTCAGCCATTTTAAAGTTTGAGTCGTCAGCAAACAGAGTGGTTTTCATATTAGATACATTTGGGAGATCATTATTATACAATAGGAGTAACAAGGGTCCAAGTTACAATCTAAGAATCTTGGGGTACTCCACATTTGACTGTAGTAAAATCAGATGACATATAATTAATTTTGGTGTATTGTATTATATTACTTAAGTATAATTTTAAAATGTTTAAAAATTTGCCCCTGAAACCGAAGTGTTGGATTTTTTTTTATTAATGTGTCATGATTAACAGTGTCAAAAGCCTTATTTAAATCTAAAAGCACAGAACGTGTTAATTTGTTGTCATTAACATTTGATAATAGTTTATCATAGATAGTTACTAAAGCCAGTTTAGTTGAGTCTCTTTCTTGAAATCCATGTTGAGCTGTATTTATAAATTTGAATTTATCAATAATGCTTGTCATTTTGTTGTGTATAATTTTTTATAAAATCTTGGCAAAAGTTAATTGGAGAGATATTGGTCTGAAATCTTGTAAGTGCTGTGGTACATTTACTTATGGTATTGGAATTATTTGGAATATCTTAAAAACATTAGGAAAGCACTTGTTAAGTGATTTTGTAAATATAGCTGGCAAATAATGCAGCTATTTTAATAAATTTATTAGATATTTCAGATATACCAGAAACTTTATTTGTTTTCAAATTTTTTATTGCATCATAAACTTCAGTTTTACTAATTTCTTCAAAGACAAAGAAAGAACTTAACAAAAATCTGTTGGTGGATCTTGTGATAGGTTCTTTATTCTTTATTAAATAACCTCGATAAAAAAAATCAAATTAATCAATTGCTTTCATATTTCATGGTAAAAAACAAAAGACTGTTTCTGCAACATGTTTTTTAATTTTTTTTTGTGACCATTGTGCTGTAGAAGATGGTTAACTTTGCATGTAATTTCATTTCATCTCTGTATTTATGCTTTTGACTTGCAGAAAAGTGTCAGAGGCACTATATATAGGGCAAGCAATTACCCTGACTTGTTCACAGAGATGCCAAGATATTGCTGTGTGATTAAAATTTTTTATTTTAGTTTTTTAGTTTTATAAAGATACGAATAAAATTTTAATGGTTCAACTTGTTGCTGTATTACATTCAATGCCATTGGTGTTTATTTTGTTTTTGGTTGCATTTTTATCTTTATTCCATTACACCTGACAAAGTGAGCATAGTTTATGAAACCTTGTGTGATTAATAAAACCTCAGTCAAATTTAGGGCTAATTTTTTATCCTTTTCTGATTGATTTCACTAGTTGGCACAGCTTTCTCACTTTTTTTCTTTGATAAAAAAGAAACAAACCTTAAAGTTATTATTGCTGACACAGATGTTGAATAGTTTAAAAAAAGCACCTAACTTTATTAGCCCAGTAGACCAAATTTAGAAAGTCTTGAAAAGTTTATAATATGATACAATAATGTTACTTATTTGATAACAAACTAGAATGTTTTGAGATAAATAATTGGGTTGCCAATATCCATACAAGTTAGCTAGTTGGCATACTAACAGAGATGATTTGACCAGACATTCTGGTGAGGTATATAGACATTTTTCATACATGGTATTAGTGTACATTTACACTAAATTTTTTAAATAAAAGCAAATATTATTACACATACAGATAGTACCATTTGAAAATTATTGTAATTTGTGATTAATTTCTAACAACTGCAATTCTAAGATTTTTGTTAAAGAAGCAATACCAGGTTATTTTGCTGATAACTAAATGCATATTTTGCTAAATGCATGTTTTAAAAGATTGTATTTTGGTCATTTGAATGCTTGCTGGTGCCTGTGTGGCTGCTTGTTATCTTTTTTTTGACTATTTTTTAAATACATCAACATTTATCAGCCCTGTTTCTGTTTTTTCTTTTCAGATGTAATAAAGTAAATTAATGAAAAAAAGTTAAGTATTTTGGTCCCAAGTTAAGCCCATTCCTATTTATGTGAAAAAAAAGAATGGAAAGAGCTTTGTGACATAAATGTAATTTAGTGCATTTTCAAGCTTGTATGGTAGTAGATGTTTTGATTAAACATGCTGTGTAAATATTGTTTAAAGTTAAATATTAATTTGTAAAGAATTTTCAGATAAAGTTTATCATACATTTTTTCTGCTTGTACTATGTTTCATCTAGTTTAACTTTTGTCTTGTCATTTTCATTATTTATTATAAGATTATTTAAAAATACTTGTAGTTGCAAAATTGAAAATAATTTTTTCCAGTGTTTTGTTTTAATTATTGGGTTGAGGAATATGTTTGTAGCATTTTTATATTTTCTTTTATTTTACAATGATTTTTTACTACTTGGCAAAATGCATATATTCATTCAATAGAGCTGTTTCTACTGTAAAAAACTGTGCTGATCGTCTTTTTGAGTATTTTGAGATTTTATTATTTGTGAGGCTTACATATGGAATATCCAGGGGGTAAAAAGCAACATTTCAACACCTGCTATTCTTTGCTTTTCATCAAGGCCAAAAAGCTGCTGAAGCAGCCCAGGACATTTGCATGGTATATGGGGAAGGTGTCATAGGCAAATCTATGGCAAGAAAATGGTTTCCAAAGTTCAAAAATGGCAATTTTGACATCGACAACATGCCCTGCAGTGGGAGACCTTCTGAATTTGACAAGGACCATCTCAAAACACTTTTGAAGGAGAAAAGTCACCAAACAAGTTGTGAATTGGCCGAAAAAATGAACTGCGATCAAAAAACGATTCTCAATCATCTTCATTCAATGGGATTTGCTGAGAAATCGGGAGTCTGGGTGCCTCATTGGCTTAGCGAAAACAACAAAAAAAATCGCCTTTAAATTGCTTTTCAACATCTCACCCGCCATCGAGCAACACGCGGTCACAAACAGCACTTTTTGTATTGAATCGTCACAGGAGATGAGAAATGGTGCCTATATATAAATATGAAGCAAAGAAAGGAATGGGTGCCTCCTGGAGATACGCCAAAGCTGAGAGTTAAGTCTGACCTCCATCCAAGGAAGACCATGATCTGCATTTGGTGGGACTGGGAGGGCATGGTGCACTGGGAAATGCTCAAAAGGAATGCCACAGTCAACAAGGAGCTCTACATAGCCCAGCTACATCCAGTAAATGAGGCTATTTGACTGAAAAGACCTCATTGACAAAGCCAAACCATACTTTCACAACAATGCCAGGCCTCATGTTGCACAAGTTGTCAAAGCCATGCTCCAAGAGCTTGAATGGAAGGTCCTTCAGCATTCGCTGTATTCTCTGGACCTTGCACCCACGGATTACTATTTTTTCTGCTCTTTGTCGAATTATATGAGAGGTGTTACCTTCAACAATGAAAAGGATCGCAAAAACTGGCTCAACAAATTCTTCAATACCAGACCTGGAGATTTTTGGCAGAACGGCATCGACAAATTGGTTGAAATGTGGGAGGAGGTCGCAAACAGCAACGGAGAATACATAATTTATTAATTTATAGCCATAACTTTTCATTTTTGTTTAAATAAAAATCTTTGATAAAAACGCTACGAACATATTCCTCAACCTAATATAACAACAAAAATCTAAATTTTTGTTATTATGGCTAATGTATCTATATTCTATAAAAGTTTCATAAAGAGATAAAGTTTGTGATTTATTATTTTTGCTGTAAATATATTTTTTTGTCAAAATTATTACCATCATCATCATCATCATCATTTTCAGGGAAAACATTGAATTAGTTCAGTGTATTTCCCTTTGCCTTCTTGTCCTTTTGAAGGTGCAGGGGTAGCAGCTTGAGTTGGGATCTCCAAGTATCTTGATCTCCTGCAACTAGCAGCAATTTTGCTGGTAGAATTCCAAGATGTGACTAGTCCAGGTCTTCAACAAAATTCCACCAGTGAGTTCTGGGTCACCCTCTAGGCCTTTTGCCACTTGAAAGAGCATCCATTAGTTGCTTTGTTGTTTGCTTGGGGGACTTTGTGTCATGTGGCCATACTAGTGCAGTTGTGATTGTTCTATACAGAATAGTTGTGGTTTGATGTTGAGAGATTGATGAATGTCAGTGCTTTTAACCTTGTCAAGTAAGGATAAACCTCTGACTTTTTGCAGGAAACCAATTTTGGTTGCCTGTACTCAGGATCTCACACTTTCAGTCATTACCCGAGACTCATGACCATAGGTGAGGATAGGAACAAAAACTGATCTGAAAACAAAAAGCCTTGTTTTTGTACACAGCTCTGGTTTTAGTACAACTGATCAGTAAAGCTGGCACATTACTGCACTTACTCTTCTGATACATGTGTCCAGTTTGTTGTCCTGTCTACCATTACTTGAAACTGTGACTCCAAAATACTTAAACTTCTCCATCTGCTGGAGAGTTACTCCTTTTGTTTTGAAAGAACACTGGACAAGATGCCTTGATAGACACATAATCTCAGTTTTAGCCATACTAATTTTCATTCCAACATCCAAGCATACATCAGAAAACTAATCAAGTGCATATTGGAAATCACTTTTGCTTGAGCTTCAAGATCATCTGCAAACAGCAGTTACTGAACATTACACTCTCCCAATGTGACACCACTGCTGGAGGAATTGTCTCTGTCTATCTTATCCATGTATATAATGAACAGAAGAGGAGAAAGAACACAGCGCTGTCATAGTCCAACACTGACACTAAAAGGTTTTGTTTTCATGCCATTGACACAAACACAAACTTCTGACTGTTTGTACAATGATTTGATAGCAGCTAATAGCTGATCCCTTATGTCATACTTTAGCAGTAATGCCCACAGCTTGTCTCTTGGGACGTAGTGATATGCTTTTTCTAGGTTTACAGAGCATGTATACACCTCTTTGGCATATTCCCATGATTTCTCAAAAACTAGCTGAAGGGCAAAGATCTGGTCCATGGTGGATCTGTCAGGACAAAATTCGCATTGTGCATCCTGAAGTTGAGGTTCAACTATTTCATGGCATCTCTTTTTGAGGCACTATCCAGAAAGACTTAATAAAGAAATGCCCCTGTAGTTAGTGCATTTCTTGTCTCCTTTTTTTTTGTGAATAGGTATCTGGTCTGCTATTGTTTTGGTACCTTACCAGTTTTCCAAGCTACTTGAAACACACAAGTCAGCCAATAAACCCCAAAGTTGTTCATAACCCTCAACATTTCAGGTCAAATACCATCTTCACCAGAGCCTGTGCCAGCTTTCAAAAATTTGATTGCTGTGCTCACCTCTGCTTTAGTTAGATGAATTTCTTTATCAATTTGTTCCTTGGATGTTTCCAAATGTTGTACTGTTACTGGATTTAAAAGCTCAACAAAAGTATTCTCTTCAACAATTTAGGATGCCCTTTTGATGCTTTAGAAGCACACTATTAGTTTTGATGAAGGTGGCAACTGGTGCTCATTTGCTGTGCAAACGATGTACAGTTTGCCAAAATACTTTGTTTGCCAATCTGTATCCAACTTTTGTCCAAATTCTTTTCATGACTTTTCTTTAGACTGTTTGACAAGAGTGCTGCAAAGTTACTGCAATCAAAGCTGCTCAGATAACTTGTTTGTTACCTAAGTTCTAAATGCAGTTTTCTTTGGATGGATAGCTTCTTTAACTTCCTGGTTCCACCAAGCAGTTCTTTTCTCATTACCCATTTGACCTCCCACATGTTAGCAATCGCAGCTAGCAGCTGCAGATGTAATGACTGCTGATTTAAATAAATCCCACTTAGTCTCAATGTCTTCATTATAGTCAGGGAGTTCTCTGAACAGGAAAGCAACTTTGCTTGCAAAAGTGTGTCTCACCTTTTTGTCAGCTAGTAACTCCCACTAAAATCATTACCATTCAGTCATAAATATGTATCAGAACAAATTTATGAAAGTTAAATTAGGAGTTGTGCTTTGTTACTAGATTTGAGATTGTAGGTTGTAAAAAATTAGTAGCAATATTTTAAAAATTCAGTGCTTGACTTTTGATTATTACCCAGCTGAACGTTAAATTTCTTTTGGCTGGTTTGCAAGATTGTTATTATCATTAAGTACAAAGAAATTCTTTCATTTTTTGGTATTGTGTTGTGGAATTAGCCATAAACTTTCCATAAATTAATTTTTTAAATTATTCTTTCATTGTTTGTTTGATTTTTTTTGCTATTTGTCAACATCATTGTGCTGCATGGGATAACTATATTACCATTGACAAGAAAAATGTCAAATAATTAACTTTTTCTCTGTCCATGCATCACATGTGATGCAAATGTGTGTCTGCTAAAATGTTTGTATATCATATGTGATACCCATCATAGGTTCAATTGTAATACAATTTTTTTTATTTAAACGTTTCTGCAAGAATTCTTTTTTGGTTCAAATGTGTGAGTTAGTAGACCAGGTGTATGAATATGGTAATCAAGCAGCATTTTTTCACACTTTTAACAAAAATTTATTAATCGACTTTATTCAATTTTGTTGCTCAGTTTTACATTTGTGTATCAATATTGTTCCATTTTGTTGCTCAATTACTCACTTTTGCATATGTTAAAGAAAATATTGTCTTTGTAAGTCTTGCACTGCAATTGCATTACTTGTTTTACTAGTGCTTGTTGTTGAAACAGGGTAAACAAAATGGGTACTTGCATGCAGTATATTTAATGGAAACTTGTTTGGCTTTTTTTCATGGCTTCCTTGTGATCATATTGCCTGCTCAGTTTCTCATAGCATCCATGACATTGTTTTCGAGCAAGTTTTTTTATCACTCTTCCTTAGATTTGTCAAAAGTTGATGTGGGTAACTAATTGGTCTTCTGATATGGGCAACTGTGGCTTGGTCTTCTATCTGAAGTAAAGACAATAAAACTTCCTTTGTGAATGTTCCCAGTGGCAAATTCTTTCAATTATTTTCATTTTAGTATGTATTGTAGAGAACCCAGCTATTCACCACTCCCATCCTGATGCATTTCATAAGAACTTTTCGATACCACTTTACAGTTTTGTGTACTAGTGCATAATAGGCAATCATTTAATCTGAGAAGTCGATACCTCCTTTCACTCAATTGTAATCCAAGATTACAGAGATGGGTCTTTTGGATTGACTCCATGAAAAGTGAAAACTATATAAACATCTCTTTGATCTTTGTATTTTACTACTCTGATTCCATCAGAATTGATTGCTCCTCTTTTGTCACCAGTTTTCACTTTTGTCGATTTTCACTGAGATGGCAATCCAGATCTATTTTTTTGCATGGTTTCACAATAGTTGGTGTTGCATTGCTGCAAATATTTGGCCAGCAGTATATTGCTTTACCAATTATCAGCAACTAACAGGCTGCCCTTATTCAACCATGGTGCAGCCAGGGAAACCAAAACAGACCTGGGTGGTCTAATCCATCAACAATTTTACCAGTGCCTTTGCCACAATAAATAGAAAAATTCCAAATGTATCCTGTTATTTTGCACAATTTGAACAGCTTTATATCATACTGGTGGTCTTTTCCAGGGTTATACTGGCAAAACAAAATTCTGCCCTGGTGTGATATCATGGTTTCATTTGCAGCAACTTCTTGACCAGGATGGTAGACTGCTTGAAACTTTGATATAAGCTTTTTTATAAAATCTGATACTTTGTAGAGTCTATCATCAGTTGGAGCACTTTCATTGTCTGCAATGTGCCAGTTTTTTTAGCAGCAATGCAAACCTATTGTAACTCATGCTTTGTTTGTGAAACATTGGATGAAAGAAGTTATCAGTTTTCCAATAATTTTCTATGATTGAAAATTGCATCAATCCTGTGCCAAGGATAATTGCCAAAAATTTTTCCATTTCATTTGATGTCATGTCTGTCCATGGTTGCATTCTTGCACTTTTTTGAAGCTGATGTGATGCTACAAATTGTTAAGCATATTTGTTGGTTTCTGAGATGATTAGACCAATAACTTCATTGTCAAAAAATGGTTGAAACAATGTAATGGGAACATGTGCTGGATTTTGAGTGGTAATTTGCCTTTTTAAATCTCTTGAAGATCCCAAAAATGACACTTGTTTTCTAGCATCAAAGTCTGAATCCCATGGATGACTGTGCTTACCTTGAAGCAGGTTGGCATGCTGCCTGAATAGGTGGTTGTTGCTGGATAGGAGCAATAGCATCACTGGATCTCTCTGATGGTGAAACATCCTTTAATGAATGCTCTCTTGAATGGTTACTTTCATCTTCATATGGCAAATATTCACTGTCAACACTAATATGTATATCCTCAGATGACAAAGATTCTTTGCTATTATGAGAACTTCTAGTAGATAAATCACCTCTACAGTAAGAAGTACTGGGATTTATTGTTGCCTTAGCAATCAAACTAGTTTAAATACCATATATTTTGGTGTATAAGATGACCCTTAAAGTCAAAAAACCACCCTTAAAAATTGGGGGTCGTCTTATACAACTGATATAAAAGTCAGACCTTAAATTCTACATGCAGGTTTTGTGATTTAGCAGTCGTTTTATACAACCAATATATGATAAATTTATAAAATTTTGCTCTAATTTTATACCTTGTCTTATTTGACAGTTGCCTTATACACCGAAATATACAGTATGTCTGAAAATAAAAAGGAAAGAATGTTATATGGTATGTGAAAAAAACAAATGCATTAAATTTCAAAAACCTGTGCATCATATGTAATGCGCAGAATGCACCAGTTGGAAGTTTACTGACAAATGTCCTGCGCATCACATATGATACATAAAAGTTCTTTTTATAAACAGCATTGAAACAATTCTATAACAAATATCATACACAATTATTAAAATTTTGTAACTTCATAAAGCACATTTAGGGATGGGCTTATGAGCATTGATCTGAAATTACCTTGGACAGGAAAAGGGTTGGTTATAATTATTTGATTTCTTGCTCTTGTTTGGTCATGGTTCAACTTGCAAACCAGCAAATGTAAAACAATTTTGCATTTACTGAATAGTAATCAAAAGTCAAATATTATATTCTGACTGCCAAATTTTTGTTTGCCAAGTTCTTTGACGTTTGTGTAACATATGATCAAATTTTTTAAGTCAAGTTAAATTGAAAATAATTTTAAAGTTATTTATCTTTTTGATTTTTAACAGGCTATTACTATAAATGTATATTTGATTTGAACTTCATGTAGATCTAAAAAATGGATGCTCTTGATTTAAATATGTTGGATGCCCATGATGCAAGTATTGGAGAAGCTTCTTTTAAAAGCAATAACATCCATAAAAAATCAGTAACTGGCATTAAAGAAAAAAAAACTTCTGATTTTGTACGTTCAAAAGCTGTTGTAACCTATTCTGCTGCTAAATATCCAGCATTATTTTCTCAATTAGCTCCTTTTACCAATTTAAATTTAGCTCCATCAAATTGGCTTCGTAGTGCACCTGGTCTTCGTCCTAATGTTATTTTATCTGGAAGTCGTTCAATGCCAACGTACAGCCACAATGATCGGCCTTTATTTACTAGTTTTCAAATGGCTGATAGTCATCTCAATTATGTGGGTGAAATTGATGTAGTTTCTGATGCTGAAAATTTAAAAAAACTTTTAAAAGTGCCTTTTAGCAAAACTCATGTTAGCATGGCCATTCATCGAATAGGAAACACTCTCTTGCTGGAGCATTTTGATATTGATCATATTGCACTAAAAATTCATACTTGGAACTGGTTTAGAAGTATGTACAAAAATAATACACCCACATCGTCAATGAAAAAAAAATTACCTTCAGCTCAGCATAAAAGACTAATGCTTTCTAAATTTTTGTATTATAGTGTTAGAAAAGGAAATACTATTGATAAATGTGAAGATGTTGAAAGTGATATTAGTATTGAAGAACTATCATCTGCTCAACAACATTCTACAGTTTCTTCATCTACCCACAACCAAACTTTATCCAAAAAAGCATCAGAATGCTCTTTGGTTCCAGCAGAGACAAAATGGAAATATTGGACTCCTTTAGAAACTGGTGAATCACAGTGCTATGATATACGTAATACTTTTGAACGAACAATATTTTGGACATTTGAAGATTTGCAAATGCTTCTTGGAACAAATATGCCTATATTTGGAGGTGGTGAATATCCAGCTGTTAGTCTAAGACTGAAAGACTCAAACAAGCCCATTAATGTTTTAACTGGTATAGATTATTGGTTGGATAATCTTATCTGCAATGTTCCAGAAGTTGTAATGTGTTTTCATGTGAATGGTATTGTACAAAAATATGAAGTTATTAAAACTGAAGAAATTCCAAAAATATCTGCCCCAAAATTTAGTCCTCAAGTAATAAAGGATATAGCTCAAAACATTCTTTCCTTTCTTAAATCAAATTGCACAAAAGAAGGTCACACTTACTGGTTATTTAAAGGAAGCAATGATGATGTTGTTAAACTTTATGATCTTACTTCTCTTTGTAGTTCACAATCTTCGAAAACAGTTCCGCAAAATGATTTGCATAATCCTTTTACTATGAGTGTTGCAACTTTGCTCTTTAAAATGGCAGTCAATTTAATGAAGCAACAGCAATTAGTAGCATCAACTGAGCAGAATAAAACAATCAAAAAACTTCTCCATAATTGCGTGAAATTACTTGAAACCCAAGCTGAGTTAGCACCAGTGATGTTAGATGCTGCTCTTTGTATGTTATCAACATTATGCTTGCCTGATTTTACTGATGATATTGTGTCCATCCCATCAAATACCTCAAAAATGAGATCTCGTTCTGTATCCTCATCAGAAAAAACTGATGTAAATTTGACAAGTGACACTGAGTTAGATAGTGCTGAAATTGCAGTAATACCTTCAGTGAGTGATCTGTACATACCAGAAAAGTTCACTGCTTCAGCAAAAAAGGTAACAATGGCTAATAATGTTGAAACAAATTCTTCCAGTTTTAAAAAATCTAGAAATGATGAGTCAGACGATTATGAAGTTGCTTTATCATATGTCATTAAAGGCTTAGATGTGTTTGATCGCTTCAGTTCTATAAAACAAGGTTTTTCAAATACAAAAACCACTGACATGCTTTTTGTTCACATGCAAATGATTCGAAATACTGCACTATTGTATTATAGTATTGCAAAACAAAAGTTTGCTGCTCAAAATTATGGAAGAGCTCTTCAGTGTGTAAAAGTGTCATTATTGAGCTATGAGTACCTTGAACAGTTGCTTGATCTTCAATTACAACAAAATGTAGTTAACAAAGATGAAGAAAATAGTGAATATGACATTGCTGCTGTGTTAAAAAGCACCACGCCCCCAGAATTTAATTTATTTTTGCCCAAACTTTTAGCTTTAAGTGGTGATATACAAATGATGCAATGTCAATGGACTTCAAAAAAGAAGGCTTTGTTTCAAGCTGAATTTAAGGAAGGCTGTGGCAATGATACTGCTATTTGTAAAGCCTTGGAGAAAAATTTTACTGGTGTTGGTGAGAAATATAAAGATGCTATAAATCCTTCAACCAACTTGGAAGAGATTCTTATTGCATGTCGTTTTTGTTTTGAAACTGCTGTTGAGAAAGTTAATTCTAATAGCATCATCTTGACCCAAAACAAGATAGGTAATGAGTCAAGGTTTAAGGATAGCAAGAAGAAAGGAAGAGAAACAAATAAATCTGAGAATCAAAAGTCTCTTGGCTTTTCTTTAAACAGAAAATTAGGCCATGTTGCAAATGAGCAAGGTGCTCTGATTTTAGACAAAGCTGTTCAAATGTTAAATGATTCTGACAAGGCCTGTGAAAAAGAGCAGAAAATCTGGAAATTATCCTTTGGTCATTTTGAAACAGCTTTAAAATCATTCAGTGATGCTGGCGATTCTATTAACCAAGCGTTAGTTCAATCAAACTTGGGTCGTCTTATGCGTGTGTGTGCCCAAGGAACAGCTCAAACTGAAAAAGAAAAATTTACATTGAATGAACAACATTTATATGATAATGCAATTGATTATTATAAAAAAGCTTTGGCTTTACAAAAACAGACAGCAAAAAATAGAAAATCGGTTAGTGCTGAAAAATTGAATCAACAAGTTCCAACTGTTTCTGATAATATTTCTTGGGAATTAAGTGGTGCTTATTTTGCTTTAGCTAAGCGACTACAAGATCATCCTCCACTCTATATAAAGTCACAAAATGAAATTGAAAAGATGATCTTAGATCTTCTAAACAAGTCATTAAAATGTTCTATTGATATTTGGAAAAACACTGAAAAGCGCAATTGTGCTCTTCACCACTGTGCAAAAATTCACTATCGCTTGGCTTCTCTCTATCATAATACTTTTCGCCAAACTGATGATCCAAACAAAAATCGACAAATTAGAACGCTGGCAGAAACACATTATGAAAAGTCAAGTATGTTGTATGGCAATTTGTCAGATATTCATATGTGTGAGTTTTTACGAGTCATTTTAGAACGCCTTGCATTAAGAGAACAGCAGCTGCCTTTCATCACAAAACAATCATCAAAAATAAAGCTTATTCTTGATGGATTCCAAATTATGTCCCAGTGTGTTAGGCCATTAAATGTACTTTCAACATTTTTAAAAAAGTATTTGAAAGGTGTTGAAAGTGCTGCCTCTACTCCTGTTGATCCTCAAAATCACTCAAGTGAATTTAATATCCTTGATCTTAAAGAATGGAAAACATTGCTTGATATTTTATGCACTATTCATAAATCATTTTTACTTACTCTTTTGAAAATTACATCTCCTACTTCAGCAAATACAAAAAAAAAGCTATCAAATTCAGTAAGTGTTTCATCTGAACATTCACACTACAAGCAAGTTTATAGCAAAACTATTAGACTTTTACAAACTGTTGAAGTTCCAAATAATTCTGATCAAGCAGTTTCTTTTTCACAAAGTCTCTTAGGGAAAGTGGAAACAATTTTAACCTTACTTAAAGATTTATAATGTTTTTTTGCTTTTTTTACCAGCTCATTTGTTGAATGGTAACTGTAATTTTTTATCTTTGAAAGAAACTGACATTAATTTGTACTCATAGACTTCAAGATTTTACTTTTCCTGGAAAGTGTGTATTTGTTTATTTTAACTTATTTTAGCTAATAAAAATTAAACTTATGACAAGCATTATTCAGTGATTTCTTTTTTTGAGTTGCATAAAAAGCATTTTCGTAAGGTAATAACTGAAGGACTTAAAATTTTGGACAAAAATATAAAACTTATAAATTTCATTAAGGTTGTTTTGTTGTTGAAAAATGCAACTGATATTTAATTTTTTAAAAAGTTTTGTCACATCAATAGTACTAAAATAAGCTTATGACCCAATATTGCCATAACAAGCAAAACTTCAAATTTTTAATTCTGTTGAAATACATGTATTGCAAGCTATATGCTTTGATTCTTTTTAAAATGGCATTCTTTTTTTGATACATTGTTTCTTGGTTGTTTGCAGCCTTAATTTTGACTTTTCTTTTATAGTATGTTTTTTCTTTTATATTTTTACTGCTTTGGGAAGATATCTTTATAGTATTTTAGGTGAAATAAGTGTTATAATGTTTGCTATGATTTCTAATTTTGTTTGATAAATATTATTGATAGCAAGGGTAGTTGTTATTGTAAATAATTGTTGTAGTAGTGTCTGAAAATTTATAAAAAGTAGCTAAGGTGATTTTTGGGTTTAACTTACTTTATGTTACATGTGAAAGTGAACTGCATGTAAGCATACTACAGATAAGAACAGAGGTGTACAAATTTTAATTAAATTAAATTAGCTTTCCAGGCATTGCCATTATACAATTTTTTGGAAAGTCAAGCATAAAAAATACAGTTAGGAAGTTTGCTTTTTAAAGTTGTATGATCTGGGTTATTTTTTATTGCTAGTTAATTGGCTCTTGTTGCAATATATTGCAATTAAAAAAAACTTATTTTGCTACATTATGTTTTTCTGGTTATAATAACTTAGTGTTATGGTTTTTATTTTTATGTGTGGATGTTTAAGATGTAAAAGAAATCAAAATTAAAAAAGTGCTAAAAAATTAGCTTTTTTTTTTAGTATTATTTGATTTTTATCTAAATTTCAGTTTTGATTTTTTTATTGTCTAAAAGTCACTGATGCTTTTAAATTTGCCTAGCTTATTTTTTGTGGTAATTTTTGTTTGATTTAAAAAAATACTTTTTGTATGAATTTTTATACATGTAAACAGTCTTGATACACTGATAGTTTGACCAAATAATTATTATTAAATATCTACATATAAAACAATAAATGATCAACTGGATTGCTGTTGTTTTTGTGCCATATTGCAGGTTGCAGCTTGCAGTAGAAATTAAATTGCAGCTCTTTTTGAATGCTTGCCTTTGGACTGTGTTGCAGTAATTTTTAAAAAATATACTTTTAGTAGATAGTGCTTTTTAAAACTTTTATGGTACTTCACATCTAATAAATTTTTAGTATTGCAATATTATTTTCATTAAGTAAGTAAAAAAAAAAACAATCTTAAATATATTTTACAAGCATCGGACAGAAATATGATGTAAAAACTGTTTATTTTATTTCACTCATTCAGTCAAAAGTGTTTTTTTACTCAATAGCATAATTGATAAATGTAAGCTTAAACAAGCTTGAATAAGTATGGTAAAATTGTTAAATTACTCTTCTAAACTTTTATATGTTTAACAGTAAAATCTAAGTGATGTTTAATAGGCATAATTTTTACATTTAAGACTGCATTATTTTGTTGCCATTTTATAGAACTATGTATGATGATTAATAAAATTTTCTTCAATGTAATAAATGTTTTGTGATTTCTATTATATTTTGCTGTGTTTTTACTGTAAGTCAAAGATTATTGTACTTGTGTAAAAGGTATTTTGTTGAACCTATAATATCATGAAAAGACTTGTACATGTGTATGTTTTTTTCACTTTTGTTTTGTTATTTATCTATCAACTTGGATTGTGACACTTTTTGCTTATTATACTGATGTTAAAAGTCGCCAATTTTATTTTGTTGTTTATCTTTTTTCAGGCCCTTTCAGGAAATTATGTGCTATTAATATTAGCATAAGCACAATTTGATGTATACTCACTCTTTGTGCAAAGTAAGTTTTTTTTGTAGTTGCTATTACTTGACTTAACACACTCAGTTTTTTCTTATAAACAACAAAAGAAGTCTATATTAAGTAGCTTTCACAGTGGTATAATTCTGATGGTACAACTGCAAAATTCTTAAAAAGCTTTCTTACTTATAACAATTTTAATTCAGAGCTAGTTAATTATCTGCAAAGAGTTAATACCAAAGCTTTATTAATTTTTCCAAGTTAAAACATTTGTCCTTTATTGAAATTTACTGAACCACAACTAATCAATGAAAAATTACTTCAATCAAAAGAATCAAATACCACTTTGTTCTTGTTTGCAAATTCATTTTATAATATTTAATATTTAAAAAATATGATTTTTTAATAGCTTTAGTGTTTTTATTTTTTTTAGATTCATCCCATAAGAAAAAAGTTAAACAGCATGTCAATGGAGAATGAAATGCAACTTGTAAATTCTGATATTAAAGAAGTTATTTTGGTTAATGAAAATCTGTCTGACATACCAGCTCAGTTTTTGAATGAAAAATCTGATAAAATTAGGTTATTAAATTTAGGTCACAACAGTATTCAAAGGTTGTATGGATTAGAATGGTTTTCAAAACTTGAAGAATTAGTTTTGGACAATAATAAATTAGATGATTCTTGCTTGTTTCCTTTAATAGCTACTCTTAAAAGCTTAACATTAAACAACAACAAATTAGTTGATTTAAATTCTCTGATTAATAAGCTTTCAAAAGCTTTTCCTTCATTAACATACCTTAGTTTATTGGGTAATAAAGCCTGTCCTATAAATTTTTCTAGTCCTGATTTTACGGTTTCTGAATATGAACATTATAGATGTTATATTGCTTGTCTTCTTCCAAGTCTTAAGTTTCTTGATTGGAAAGCTGTTACTACAGCTGAACGTTGCAAAGGTTGCAAATTACTAAACAAACCAATGATTAGCTTGTGGAAGCTTCCAAAGAATTTTTACACACCATTGCCTAAAACTGACAATGTTGTTGTGGCTGAAAGTAATGCAGTTGTTGGCACTTTAAAACATAAGTATATTGGCAAAAGATCTGAAGGCAATCGTTTTATTTGCAATAAAGATCTTTGAGTAAGCAAATTGTTTGTCATAAAAAAATTTGAAGATACTTTAATGTAAAATCATTCTGTAAGCTTTTTTCTAACTCTTTTCAGGAAACATTATTGGATTAAACCAAATTTTATTCATTTAGGGCAGGGTTGTCAAACTCATTTGGTGCTGTGGGCCATATTTGCACACTTACATTTATGCAGGCCAGACAATTTATCAAAAAAAAAGGTCTTTATTTTGAATCTGTCTTGGATTTCTTGAATTTTGTCCCTAAAAAGTAGGTACAGGCCTAATATGGCAATAAAATTTGAAAAAGGAGGCTGCAAAATAGAGCATGGCAGGCCAGATTTGCCTGCAGACCACCAGTTTGATGCCTCTAATCTAGGGTTTAAATCTTTAAACTGAAAAAATTGCTCACAAAAACAAACTCACTAAAATGGCCCGAATTCCAAAATGTAAAAAAAATTTTTCTGAAATTTTTTTCTGATGATTGTCATATAAAAAGCTTAAATATTTTTTTCAGTTTGTACTGTTTTCATGTTTAAACATCTTATGTCATATACTTTTTTTTATATATTGAAAATAGTATTATAAGTCAGTCAGTTTGATGTTATTTGTAAAAATTTCTTAAAAAAAGAATTACTTTAAATTGTTTAAATGGTACAATTATGTTCTGTTCTTCTTGATTCATATTTTTTGTTTTGTTGGAAACATATTTTCAATTTAATTTGGAATCATTTGCAAGATTTGAGGAGTTAATTTATATTCAAGTTAAAATAAAATTTCACTATTAATCTATTTTGTGAAAATGATATTTGCTGCATTAGAGACAATTCTCTGAAATGAGTAGCTCTAATTATTCTGATTAGAGTTATATACAAAGTTTATTTTGTTTAGTTATGTTGTATAATATCATGTTTTTAATGGTTTGATGTTAGTGTATTTCTGTTTTGCTAAAATTTTTATCTAAGATTAGTGTCAAATAAGTTTTACATTTCTAATCATATTTTTGATTTTTTTTTTTCTGCTGTTAATTAAGAAAATGTGAGTTTTGTGGTAGATTTTTTAAATTGCTTTTTTAGCATCTTGGAACTTCTTTGAAAAACAATTGCTGTAAATTTTTAAACCCACTATATTGTGCTTGCTGAATGCTTTTTTGTTTTTTACAAAATTTACTATATAATAACTGTCTTATAATTAATATCATGAATGATGTTTTAAACAAGTATTACACTACTCTTTTATAAATTTGAATTTATTATGGTGCTGATATAAGAAAATCTTAACTTAGTTGCTTTATTGCTAATTCTGTTTAATTTGCTGCACTAAATACTTGTTCTCCACTGTGCAATGTAAAAAAAAATGAACCATTTAAAACTTTGTATATTTTTTATTATTCATTTTTGTGCAATTTTTCTTGTATCATATGAAATTTTATTTAATGTTGATTGAAGTTGGATATGATGTGCTTTGTTGCTTTTTGGCATAAATATTTTTTGTTAGTTCTTGAAGTTGCCAAATTTATTTTATCAATGTTGGTAAATCAGTTATTTTGTACCAATATGAGGTGTTTAGTGCAATATAGTGAACTGTACATGTGATTAATTTAATTAATTTTGTCACTTGCTTCTTTTGCTTTTTAATTTGTTCTGATAAACTGATTTTTTTCCAGAAATTAAGTATAAAGTTAAAAAAGCTATGGATAAAGAGGATCAACAAATGCAAAATCTTGTAGTTGAAATTTTATCAGAATTACTTGAAAAAGTAGCTCTTGGGTTGGAAGATTGTCTCCCATCTGCTAATTTTAATTTTTCCACAAGTGATGATAATGATGTTCAACAAGTAGTTAATTCACTGCTTCATAAAGTAACTGAACAAGTTACTACTGCTATTCCTTCAATTTCAAGCAAAACTACTTTTAAAAATCCATCTAAAAATGTTTTGCCTGAAGTTAAATGGTCTACTTTGGGAATTAGTCAGACAGGAAGAGTTATGGATCCAATATGTCTTCAAAAAAACATGTAATTTTTGTTAAATTTTAGTTTTTGCATCAGCCATGGAAATGCAATTTTTTTTATCATATAAAACAAAGGTGATGCAGCAAAAAGTAATAATAAGTAGACTGATTGAATTTTCTCATTAGCCACAATAATAATAATTTACTTGAAAGTAACAGATAAAAGTTTTGAGCAATATTATTTAATAAGTTTTTGTATTAGTGATTTTACTCTTGGTTTAAACTTGATTTTTTTCCCAAAGATTCAGCTCAATATCAGCTGAGCAACTAGTTGAATACCAATGGCCCCCAGGAAATTCTGGAGATTATTATATGCTGCAAGAACAAGTCAGTACATTCCTCAATATAACATCCTTTAAACGAAAATATCCTGGTGAGTAGATATTGATTAAATCTGTAAAGCTAATTGGCTGTTTATAGAAAATAAATTTTACTGAAATGAGAACATTACAATAAGTAGCTGTTTTAATCTCTGCAGGATCCAACATCCAAAGAGAGCTTATCAAACTACTGATTAAGCCTTTTAATGCTACACTAAGACAAAAAAATGTTTTGCTACAAAATCTCTGATGTTATTTCAATTAAAATAAAAGTCTGCTGTTGCAGAATTACAAACTAGAAGCATTTTTGCTTGGTATAAATTGTTATTTTGTAACTAAATATCAAAATATTGTAATATTTTAGCAATAGAAAGAAGGAAACTTGACCCAGCTGAAGTAAATCATTTGTTGAGCACTCATGTTATTAGTGAAGTTCAAGTTACTCTTGGTATGTTATATCTTAGTTCTTACTAATTGTTTTATTTGTAGATAATTTAATCATATTAAAAGGATTTTTGTTGTTTTTCCCTCTCTTTCAAATATATCTTATAGTGGCCATCCCTTAACTTCTCAAAGAAGTCAACCTAGATTCCCACTTTTGGATTAACCCTGCTGCTTCCAAAGGTTTTTCCACACGCCAACGGCATGGTGTTGTGTTTGTACTTGGTTTCAGTTAAGGAGGTGATTAGTGTTATGTGTGTGTGTTAGGCATAGTCAGCGTTGTGGCGTGTAAGTATCTGGGTTTGCTGTAAGTAGATAACTTTGAATAAGTGGTTATTTGTTGGCTCTGAGCTGTGCTAGTTTGGTATACATGTGATGCGGTAATGTTTGTTCTGATAAATCAAGGTCATAAGGTGCAGTGTTAATAACTTTTTTCTGGAATTATTTAACTTAACTTAATTTGACTGTAGAATTTTTTATGGAAAGTCTGAGGTATTGTGAGGTGATGGCAGTGTGAATGTTATTAAAGAAAATACTATTACCATAACATTTGAGATAACAGTAGAAAAAATGCTATTACACATAATACACATAACAGAAAACATTTCTGTCATTTCTCATCAATATCAATTCAAACATAAAATCAACACACATTGCTTTGCACAACATCTGTGGCTAAACCACAAGAGGATTCAACAATCCAAGGCTTCCACAATGCACTGCAGCTGTAGCTTTGGACATGAGCTAGGTGTTTAATACAATGAACATTTACAAACTTATACACAAACTCACACCAACTAATATTCCTAACATCATCATCAAGTTCATAGCAAACTACATAAAAGGACAAGCATGCACTCAATACAATAGTACACTCTCAAAACTCAAATGAATCAACACTAGAATACCACAACGTGGAGTTCTGTCTCTGATATTATGTAACATTTACACCTCTGACATTCCACTCCCTTCAAAAGATGAACAAATTCCAATATATGCTGATGGCATAGCTATCACAGCATCTCACACTAAGCACTATAAGGTCAAACAACTCATTCAACCATATCTTCACAAAATATATAAATGAGCCATCGCTAATAATCTTTATATAATTATAGACAAACTACAATTACACTTTTTACACCAGACCCAGCTGAATATGGCACAACCCTATCACTTAAATTAAACAATCAAACACTACTAACAACAAAATATGCAAAAATTCTTGGAATTACTCTAAATCTAAAACTGACATTTTCACAACATGTTACCATTACTAAAGCTAAACGAACGCTTAACATTCTGGAATCACTCACTTCTATCAAATGGTTTAAAAAAAAGGAATTAATTGTCTCTACATTCAAAGCTATCACTTGCTCCATTTTGGAATATGTAAACACCATATCGAGTTCTATCATCAAATACCAACATCAAGAAACTGAAAATCATTCAGAACACAGCTTTTTGAATTGCCACTGGCTGCACATGAGATGATGACGAAATGAAAGTGTTTTCAATGGGTAACCATCTCAAACTTCATTCTACTCAACCTAAACAACTTAGTCAAACACAAACACACCCTTTTCATGACTTGAATGCACATGCAGATCCACCCAGAAACACGAAAGCCACAATCTTTCTTAAGAACAAGCACACTAACATCATCATTGCATATTTAGGCATAACATCTGAGGAATGTAAGAAAAACCTCAAAACATTTACATGAATATCACTTCACAATGGCACAGTTCCAGAAAAAAAAAAAAAAATTAGAAAGATTCATAGAAAACCTCTACTGTATCTTAGATGCTCTACAGTTGGTCTAAAGTTTTCCAATTTTATAAATGTTCTATTATTTGTAAAACAGTTTGGTTTTTATTCTGTCCTAAAACAGGCTTCAATTATGGTTATGGACTTATTACATTGCATTTTGTTTAAGCCTATGGTAACTAGAGATGTGCCGGAACTCAAATAATCAATTCCGACTGGAACCAGAATTGGCTGGAATTGCTACATAAAATCCAGCTGGAATTCTAGCCAGAACTGGAACTATTTGGAAATGCAATATTAACCTTGATAATACATGAAATTGCTTAAATACATGTGTTAGATTGTCAGTTGACAATAGTATTGTAAGTGCAGATGATTGATCACTTCAAAAAATACTAAAGTAGAAAGTTTGTAGTCAGTTTTGTTTGAAGTATACATTAAAGCAATTTATGTGAGTACTCCCTGCTGAGCACTGGATATTTGAAGCATAACGACAAAAATATTATAGACACATTTATTAAAGGTGTGGCAAAAGTTCCCAGACAAATTGAATTGACAATATTTCAATTATGGTAAAGGAACATTAAATAAATATATTATAATATTATTACTAGGACTATCACAAAATAAAATATGTGTCTGTATTTCAATATGTCCTCCTTTAGCTTTTACTGCTCTCTTGAGTCTTCCTCTAAAACTCTCAACTGAAACACGGAGCTTTTCTTGTGGTATTTTGGCCCAGGCTTTCTTCAGACACACCTTCAAACCTTCAATGATGTTGTGTGTTTTAGCACAGGCTTCAGCTTCTAATATCAATCAAATATTGAAATCCAGAGGATTCAAATCAGGTGAAGCAGGAGGCTACTTTCCTTGCTCCAAAAATTTGGAAAATTGGCTCTGCACCACCCTTGAGTTTTTCTGGATGTGTGGGAAGGAGCACTGTCTTATTGTCACCCTCTCATGAGCCGCCTTGATGATCTTGAGTGTACGAGCTGTGCAAGGGTGTCCACTTCTAGGACAGTCTTTGTCATCACCTAGCTCTTTAAATCTTGCTACAGTGTTGTACATAGTTGATTTTGGTACTTTAAGCTGCTTGATGATCATCAAATTGGACACTCCCGTTTACTCATTTTTGACAAATTTTATTGGCAACCAAAATTAAAAAACCAAACTGTAAATAAAGAATGATAATACAGCTTTCAATTGATCATCAATTTATGCTTTAGAGCAATTAAAATTTGTTTAAATTTAAAGCTTAAAAATAATTCCAGGGACTTTTTCCCCACCCTGTACAGTGAAAAAGTTCATTTTTATGTTATTGCAGCTTTTCAGCTATTTTATGTCTTTTATCTTTGTAGAGTGATCTTGAAAAAGGCTAGTAGATAAGACTGATGCTAGATT
Organism: Diplosoma virens; assembly: GCA_963680785.1. Classification (NCBI taxonomy): domain Eukaryota; kingdom Metazoa; phylum Chordata; class Ascidiacea; order Aplousobranchia; family Didemnidae; genus Diplosoma; species Diplosoma virens. The sequence goes on from OY796889.1 coordinate 18,284,491, forward strand.
GAGCAAACTGCAATAAAATGTTGCCGATGATTTGCTGTAAGGTTAGGTTTTGCTTGTGCTATTAATGCTCATAACTAGGTGGACTCGTGCCCCAAATTTGTTTTCAGATCAATGGAATTAAGTGCTCTTATCATCTGACCTTAGTTCCTAAAATGAATTAGTTCCAATTTATGCTTATGGCTTTTGCTCATATGACACTCTTGTGTATAAATTTATTTATGTATTTAGCGGTAGTGCATTGTAGCTGATTTAAGGTTGACCTAATATATTTAATATATATTGATATGTCAATGTCGTAATTTGTGTGACGATTTTATTCTTATTAACTTTTCAAATTAAAGCAGCAAAGCAGCTTCAATTTAAAAATTTCAATCGACTGGATTTCCATGACTGAGAAGTGTGTAAGTGCAATTTAGCAGGTTCAATCTTTGAGTAAATGACTGCCTTACATCAATTTTACCATGTAAACTAAGCGTAAATACGTTTCTAAATAAATCAGCCCTATTGGCTACAATCACTTTAGTTCCGGCCGGAATAGAATTGATCCGGTCAGTACCGAAACCGGAATTAAATATTTAAATCCGGCCGGAATTCCGGTACATCTCTAATGGTAACTACCAAATTCATTTCGTATTTCTATTCTTTGTCTACCCTGCCTCTTTTTTCAACTATTTTGCCTTCCAGTAATTGCTGCATTAGTTCTCTTTATTAATTGAATTCCAATTCCATTTTTCTTTTCAATCTTGGATGTTTCAGATCAGTTTCTGTTTATTTTTCCTTGTCCTTTGTAATGATTCTTCATTTCTGATTTTGCCCTGCTACCATCTCCCAAGTGGTCTTCTCTATATCGACCTTTGAAAACACCAAAGCTTTTCCTTTAGCCTAAATGTCCACGCTTTACTGTACATCGTAGATACATATGTAGCTATACTCCATATGTAACACTTAGCTAGCTTATCCGTAGAATCAAATTCAATTCTCCGAGAATCGATGGTTTGTTTTTGTAGAAAGCTGCCCTAGCTAATAAGCTTCCTCTACACTACCTTTCATACCTACTTTTTTATTATCTTGTTATTATTTACCATCAGTTTATTCGTTTGTGATTCAGATGGCTGCTTTTTACCTGAACCTTTTCTATGTTGTTACTGGTAATCAATTATGAAGAATTATAAACATGTCGGCAGCGTGGTCACGTGGATAAGCGCGCCGTGATTGTGATCGATGTGGTCTCGGTTCAAAACCTACCCGCACCATTCTTTTGCGCCTTTAGGAAAAATACTTCACCGCTCTTTCGCCTGATATGTGTATCTCTAAATAAAAAAAAAGAAGATTTCAATCAGATAGCAATGTCTTGGCATATCCTGAAGCAGGTCTGAGAAATTGCTTGCCCTATGCATAGCGCCTCTGACGCTTTTGCGAGTCAGGAAAATAAGTACAGAGATGAAATAAATTATTCAAAAAGCATCAGTAACCACCTGTGGTTTGTAGTGCATGCTACAAGAATTTTATAAACCAGTTTTTCTGCATATACAAAATGCTTGAATCTATTGTATTTTTTGAACCTCTTAACCGGCCAACTATGCATAATTTGACAGACTAATTGACTGACGTTTTTTTTGATTGACAGGTTTGACGGCGCTTCGCAGCTCAGACGTTTGCGATCTTCTTGTTAAGGAATACCCAGACAAGTATGTCGAGTATACTAATGTCATCCAAGAAAGAGAAAAACAGAAGATGAGAAATAAGTACAAGCAATATGCATCGGTGTGTAAAATTATACCCGTTCTCATGTCAATTCCCATTATTAAGCCTTGTTTCGTATTTACATAGAATGTAATTGATGCTAAATCGAAATTATCAATTTTTTACTATGAGATTAATCGTTTGAAACCTCATAATCAACAAGAATATAAGGCTTTGATTGTACTGCATTAAAAACTTCACCGTAGAAGTAACCCATTGTGACATTGCGATTTACACGAGATCATCAGTAAAACCGACATAACATCGCTGATAAAACCAGTGTTTCAGGCTTTTCCAAGAGCGCTACAACTTGGAAATGCACTTCACGATCAGTCACTTCATCGGCTGTACCTGAAACCCCTAAAAATTCATTACCATTCGACAAATCAAATATCCTGATAGGCCGAATAATGACGGAGACTTTAAACTCGCACAACCGTCCCTCAAACATCCGCCTCGACCTTTTTTCGAAGGCTGTTTGATATCAAGAGTCCAAATCTTTTTTCAGTCGGCGAACGCGAGCGTCGACAAGTCGCTGGTGAATAAGAAACGAGCGATCAACCAAGCTGCAGCATACAACGCTCACTTGAATCGTCAGCGTCGCGAGGACTTTGCTGTTTACTACGACATGTCTACCAATGCAAGTAGAAGCGCGATTTTGGTTTAAACTTGTCGCTCGTTCGCATGTTCACGCTGCGAATTAAGTAGATGTTGTCACAATTATAAAGGTTTCACTTTTAAACCTTTTCGCTGTGCTTTAATTTAGAAATTGGCATTAAAGTCAGCCCTGAGCAACGGGCATGTCTATTTGTCATATATTGACTGTGATGGTTGTGCACATTTAACATATAGTAAAACTAAAAATGTTCGCATTTTATATTACCATAATAATGTCTTTTTGCGTTTCTTTCGCCTTTATATCGTAACAAAATGTGAATTACTGAAAAAAAAATTATTGTTTAGGTTCTTCAATATCCCAAGCGTAAAGTTCGAAAAGTCGACCCATCTTTAACTAGACCCAGTTTATATCCTTGTGCTTTGATACCCGGACAATTTCAAGAATATTATCACAGGTTAGGCTAGAGTTGCCGATAGAAGTTTGCTTCAATAATTTGAAAGAGAAAAGTTGATATGTATGTGTTAAGTGGCCTGGTATTTGGAGACAATTTTGATAAACATTTTTGACTTCACTTTGTCATCATCTTATCCACTATTTGCCCCTGTAATTTGCAGGGCTTCGATGTTGTTTAAATCCTTATAAATCTTTTTAAGATTTATGCGAAATGATTGGAATAGCGAAAAGTTTTTGCAATTTGAGAGATAAACTGCTCGTCTTAAGTGGAAGTGAAATAGTAGTAACAGCAAAAATAGAAGTTGTTTGAAATAAATTTAGAAATGAGAAGGCACCGCTGAAAACAAGAAACAAACCGGATAAAAAAACTGAATAAAACAAAGAAGTGCCATTTTTAAAGGCTTTTACAGTACGACAGATGAAAGGATAAAAAAGTTGAACAGAGTTTGTTATCTAGATTTAAATTATACAAACCTCTTAATTGCCAATGCATTTTATGTAGAATAAATATAATAGGTTGCTTTTGGTCACAGGTATACAAAAGATGAGTTGATGTACTTGCCTCTCAACAGTGCCCTCTACGGTCCACCACCACCGCCTCTTGTTTCCGGAGATGGCGCCCTTTCCAGTTCTGAATCGGATTCGGTAAGTTTAGTGTTTCGTCGATTTTCAGAAGTAATCAGTTTTAGTTTGTAAAAATTCGTTAATAATTGGATTTTTTTGGATCGCGCAAGGTTTTTGATTGTTTAGGCTGTTGATTCGGATGCGTCAATCACGTCAGTTCCTAGAAGCGTCAAATTAATTGGTTCGAACAAAGGAAAGACCAAGATCATAAAATCAGATCAAAGTATGCTTTTGGCTTAATATGGAAGTTTTGCCTCACGCTTGCTGTTGTTTAAGCAAATAATAGAGGCATCAAGCTTTATTTCCTTTATAAAAATCGTGTTGTTGATTTAACTAACGTCAAACTTAAAACACCTGCATGCGTTTTCTCAGCGCAATAGCTTGTGTTCACTAAATGACAATGTTAAAACAAAAAGCGAGTTCGACCTGCAAAAGTGTTTGCTTATTTACCTCTTGAAGTAAAAGTTCCTAATAATTGTACGCACACCTGCATACAAGCACACTGTATATTTTACCTGCTTTTAAATAGTAAATTAGCTTGCGACAAAGCTTAAAATAAACCTTTAAGGTTGTGCTGATTCTTTAGTAACGTTGTGGATGATTGTAAAACGAGCATGACATGATTTTTTAAAAAAGAAATGGAAACATCGATTACCGTCAACCACACGACTTCCGATAACGCCAACTCTACCAGCAAGCCTGATGAAAACGAAGCCAAGCAAGAAGTTCAAGACGTGGAAATGTTGGTCGGTTCTGTTCGCTTAAAGTTCGATTCAATTGTAACTAAAAGTGCTAGTTTTTCGGAAATGCGTCGAGTTTCTTTTTGTAAGGTGATGAGTTCTTCTGCAAAAGTGCGCAAAATCTCTCCTTTTGGGGTGTTCTTCTGCAGAAGTGCGCCGAGTCTCTTGTATGGTGATGATTATCCCAAACAAACGAAGAGCGTTTATCTTGCTCAAAGTTAGGCCTTCGAACATCTATTTGTGCAATGCTAAACCTTGGCCAAAATACGACAATATGACATGTATCAGCTTCTTAAAGGACGTTTACCGATTAAACAAAAACCCGGCCGAACATCAAACATCGGCTGTTTCGGTTATACAGGAGGGTCCAAAAGTAGGTGGATAGAATGTAGAATAGGTTTATGTATATTATTATATTATATTATTTCAATTGTGTTATTATAGCTTGTTATTTGTGCAATATTATCGACAATTTTATAAGCACAATTATTTAGATTTATTTGTCAATGTAATGATTGTGTTAGTAAATATAATTGTATATATATGTAGTCTCAAAATAAATGTTATCATTTACTGTTCACCTACTTTTGGATCGGTGCCGTTCAAAATCCCGAATGTCAAAATCTCGAATGGAAAATCCCGTTCACATTCAGCCACTACAGTGTTTTTCACCTTTTGAAATTATTTGATGATCTTGTAAGGGTTGGGTTGGGAATTGCGACATTTGGGATTTTGAGTTTCGGGATTTTAACATTTGGGATTGTGAACTAGACCCCTTTTGGACCACCCTGTATATCAAAGTTTAGATTTCCTTGTTAAATCTATCAAAAAAGGGAAAATGACGTAATGTGCCTTTCCAAGGCCCAACATTATGACCGAGTAATTGTTTAAAACCCTCGAACAGGACGGCCGACCACGGTTCCCATTAAAAAGGCCCTCCGTACCCCTCTGCCGCGTCGCCCGGTTATATGTCGATATTCACTTCGAGAAATTATATTTGATTGAGATTGATGTTGAGACGATTTAGGATTTTGCACGGGACAAACTCATCCGTGTCAAAATTTATGGTTCCGATTTAAATCCTCATAGGATTCAACTATTAACAGGATCCGGATGTTCCGACTTGCGGGATCTGTTTAAAGGATGAGACGTGCAACAAGAAGGGCGTTCCGGAGGATTTGATTAAGTGCTCGCAGTGCGATAATCATGGTAACTAGTTTTCGTTTTGGTCGTTGTTGGTTGAACCATGGCAGCGTATTTTTATGTTTCGATTGTTTATATAACAGATTGACAGCGGTATTTTTGTTTTTTTAAGGTTTTCTTATTATCTTGCTCAGTTTACAGGCAATTGTTTTAGATGTGTGACAGTTTTGGGTTTACAAAAAATACTCGATCTATTTTCAATTACAGTTAACCAATTGTGGATCATTAACGTAACAAATAGAGTTAAAAGCGAACGGTTCTTATAAAGATTTGCGGCTGACAGCTGAGTTAATTGTTTAGATCAGTGGTTCTCAACAGGGGGGAATTTTGTATTTTCAAGGTGGGAATTATCAGTGGTTCCTAACCGGGGGACCACAGAGTGATTTTTGGGGGTCCATGAGTTTTTTTATGGAAAAAATGAAAGAATATGTCATAGTTAAAGCAGTGGTGGTTATTAGGGGAGGCGAATTAGGCAGTTGCCTAGGAAAATAAGAGATCGATTCAAGGTAAAGACCTTTTTTTTTTTTTTTTAGAGATCACCATGTTTCTGGGAGAAAAAACAGCAAAATTGGAAATAAAATCGAAGTGAAGACCTTTTTTTTTTTTTTTTTAGAGATCACCGTGTTTTTGGGAGAAAAGAGTGGATTTTATTTCCTTTTTTATTTAAGGGGTCCACAACTTTCAGAAAAATCCTCAAAAGGGTCCATGACATTAAAAAGGTTGGGAACCACTGGTTTAGACCAAAATTGTGAAAACGCAAAAGCTTATTCTGTTTTCGATGCAAAAGAGTATTTAAGGTTATTTTAAATGTCGAAAACCAATTGTTTCACCATACTCTCTTTGTGTATCAAAGCGTGCTTCGATTTTTCTCGGCCCTTTGCGACAACGCTATGCCTCAGCAGCAACAACCACTTGTGATTGTCCGAATAGATGACAAGGCATTGGCAACATTGTGTCGGATCTGGTCCTGTGCTGCTAAATATCGAATCGATTAACTAATGCTTGGGTGGAAGCAGGATTGCGGAGTCGGAAGATTTAAGATCCGACTCCTAGAATTTTAGGATGCCGACTCCGACTCCAGCTTCTAGAATTTCAAGGATTCGGACTCCGATCCCTCAATAAGGACAATAGCATTATGCAAAATACAATTTGCTTAAAATTAGGGTGGCCAAAAAAAGGTCTTAACTTTGAATTTGTCACGGATTTCTTAGTTTTTGTTCCTAAAAAGAAGTGTTCTCTAAAAAAAAAAAAAAAGATTGAACATCAGGAGTCGGAGTCGGATAAAATATTCCAACTCCGACTCTTTGTACTCTTAAGAGCCCGACTTCGATTCCGTCTTAAAACCTCCGACTCCACAACTCTGGACGGAAGACCTCGCAATTGCGATCAGCGTAAAAATGAAGAAATTGTGAACTGGAACTAAACATTTTATTGTGAAAATTTGTCCGGGACGAAAGTTTTTTCATCTAAGTAAGCTTTGTAAATAAAAAAGGGGACTCAAACCTAAAAATAACCTCAAGGCGTAGCTTCAATTCAATACGGTTTGTATTTGAATTCCCAACCATACGCAGGCCGCAGATTTGCCCACCCTGCATTAATGTTTTATTGCTTTTTACGGAGTATTAATGCGCGAAACCCGATTACTAGCTAGACAAGTAAAATTTTATATGCGCGTTTGTTTCCAATTCGATTTATAATCATCATCCTAATGTTCGGGGGCACAATCTTCCTCTATGGGGTCCACAAAATAGAAAACCTGATCTCTTCTCAATCACTTCTTCGCATCGTTTTCAAACCTTCGCTTCGGCTCCCTTTCATCCTTTGTTTGTTCTTTTCCGGGCTTCAACTGTTTCGACATTTAAATTGAATATCACAAGCATGAAAGTTTACAAAACGACGATGAATCGAGCTAAACAAAAGTCGATTGTGACACAGGTCACCCTTCCTGCCTCGAGATGTCGGACGACTTGGTGGCGGTGATGCAGACTTACAACTGGCAGTGCATGGAGTGCAAGACCTGCACCATCTGCAGCATGCCTCACCGCGAGGACCTGATGATGTTCTGCGATCGTTGCGACCGTGGCTACCACACGTTCTGCGTCAGTCTTCGGGCGATTCCATCAGGTGCGTTTCATCGTGCGTCGTCGTGTGATCGATGACGTTGTACTCTCGAGCATTTACAGTATTATTTAAATCGTCGAGTTCTTTGTTTACGCTTTTAGTCTAAAGCGTTTTAAGCCGAATTGATTTATGGCAGCGCCGTGTTTGTTCAAAGCTGTTTGTAAAAAATCCTGATTTAGCTAAAGCTGTTTAAGTTGCGTTTCGTGTTCGGTTTAATGGAAGCCTTAAAGTGTCTATTTCATATCTGGAGTTTCGTCGATCGTTTTTAGTTTTTTACGTTTAGGAAACTATTTGAAAGACTTTTACCAATAACGAATCAAAAAATTCCGTCCGCAGATTTTATTTATAAACCTTAATTCTAGCAAATTCCATTAACGCTTTTATTTATTCAAAGAGATCATGAAATCGACTTGTTCAAGAAAAAATTTGTACAATAAATAAGGAGAGCGTTTGAAAGCCGGCGTACTTGCTTTGTCAAAATTCCTTTTTTAGGTGTTTGGGCGTGCTCGAGATGCACGTATGCGGATCCTGATTTTGTGAAACGAAAGCGGAAACAAATCCGAGCCCTAATGTCTCCTGGAGGAACCGGCAGGGGTAGAGGAAGACGAAGAAGACATCAGCGCCGCACTGACTTTCAGCCTACCACCCCTAATCAGTGCGCGGAAGAACTTTCGAATCCTTCGACAGATTCTGTAAAAAATGATACGGCTTCTAACTCCGATTCTTTAGATAATGACAAGACTCCTATTACGGATTCTATTAATAATGACAAGATTTCTATTAGCGATTCTAATAATAATAACAAGACTCCTGTTACGGATTCTATTAATAATGACAAGACTCCTGTTACAGATTCTATTAATAATGACAAGACTCTTATTAGCGATTCTAATAATAATGACAAGACTCATGTTACGGATTCTATTAATAATGACAAGACTCCTGTAACCGATCTTATGAAGAATGATGAGACTCTCTCCACAAAGAATCCAATGAAGAACGATGGAGCTCCTGTAACGGATTTCATAGAAAGTAACAAGACTCCTGTTACCGACTTTATAAAGAATGATGAAACTCTTGCTTCTGATTTAATAGAAAAGAATAAAACTCCATTGACTAATTTTTTAGAAAATGATAAGACTTCTGTTATTGACGCTATAGAGAACGCTGAAACCCCTGTTTTGGATTCGATAACAAACAATAAGATTCTTATAAAAAAAACAAAGGATAATAATGAAATAACAGTGTCTGACCATAGTGAATCGACTCCTGCTCCAGAATCTGTCCTTGAACCTGGGGTGCCATCGATTCCCCTAGATGAAGACAACCCACTTGTTACTATCAAATCTTCAGCAGAAAAAAATTAAGGCAAATTATGGTGGTGCTTGGTTTTATTGTGTCTGATGCGAAGCTTTGCTTACTGGGCCGTTCCAAAGTTAAAAATGATTTTTCTAGTTTATAGCAAAAAGCGTATTTTTGGTTCGTTTGTGCTAGTTATCAGCTCTATCAAATCGCTTTTCTAATTTTATAAGTCCCAAGACATCCCCTGGGTTAGGACCCACATGTGCAATGTCGTTTAATTTAATATTCGCATCGACATTGATACAGTGGTTCACCAAAACCTTCCAATTCCTACATTAAAGACGCTTTTTCTTTTTACTTGATTTTCAAGAACACAAAGTTCTGTTTGGGCTCTTCAGAGTTTGCCAGAGTTTTACAATTAATTTACGCATATAGCTTGAGGCGCCGAAACAAGGAAGCTTGAAAAGCATTAAGAGAACTTTTGCTTTGATTGGAACTTATGACAGTGACGTGCATGGGTTTTTGATCGTGAGTAGTTGCTATGGATTTTCATGCTGACTTTGACACTGCCGACTTGAAATTGCAATTTTTTTATTGTATTACACTTCTTAAAGAAAAAACTAATGTCTTCATTTTCTTCATGAGGAAACAATACTGTTGTGTAAAAAAATAACTTTTTAGCTAAAGTAAAATTACTGATGCAAAAAACATCAATGTTTGGACTGGGCAAGACGACGGCAGTCGCAGGCCTGGGTGGATCGTGCTTCATTAAAATGAGGTCAGTCGTCACATTAATTGGAATCGCTCAGTTTATATTCTTCTTGCAGTTAAACGTTTGCCATTATATAAGACCACTACGAAGATCACCGATTCTTCAATTCGGAGTTGCAGTTGGCTAAGACAGTGTGGTTCGACTTTTACCCCGCGACGTAATTTTTTGTTAACCGCAGAAAAACTCGTACAACATACCAGTGAGAAAAGTTAACACAATAAGGCTATTTGAAGTTATAAAGTCTACATCGGGGATAATATCAAAAAAAAAAGCGATGCTGTTGGTCAACGAATGCGTGTATCATTTTGAGGGGATTGCTGTGGGTTTGTGGTTGATTTAAGTGGAGAGAGGGGTTAAAAATATATGAACGCTCTTTTTGCCAAACCGAACTCAATTACGTCACACAGTAAGTCATCAACGTTTCTTAATTGCTTAAACTACCGGTACGCTAAAAAGCGTTTAGCTAATAACTGCCACCAAATTTCAAGCACAATCTACTTCATTGACTCTGACAGAAATAGTCGATTGTGTAAAAGCCGTCAGATAGCCCAGCTTCTGTCGCCGGAAATGATGCAAACGAAGGAAATTAAACTCGCGAAACGTCAGATTCATTAATCGCAGTGAATTTTTAAGGCGAGATTGCTAAATACGAAGGTTAAACTATTCTCAAAGGAAACAAAAAACTAGCCGAGAAAACGTCCTTGAAAAGACATTACCATATGGTAAACCTATTTTTTAATAAGCTAAAAGCGCCTGCTATGACGCAATCATGACTGCACTTACAAAGATGGCGACAGATTGCTAGCTAAGTTTTTGCAAAAATTTCTCTAGATAAGTGGATGTTGATGCCATTAAAGTAATGAAACTTAGTCAATCCAAAACAGATTCGCTGACTCACAATGCAACAAACCTTTAGGTTTGGGTCATTTTTTAAAAATAGTACAACTTAACTAATTTGTAAAAATTTGGTATTTAACTTCTTCAAAAAGTGCACAAGATATCATTGAAAAAATATTCAAACTTGGTTTAGGTTTAGGTTTGGGTCATTTTTTAAAAATAAGTACAACTTAATCTTTAGGTTTGGGTCATTTTTTAAAAATAAGTACAACTTAAATAATTTGTAAAAATTTGGTATTTAACTTCTTCAAAAAGTGCACAAGATATCATTGAAAAAATATTCAAACTTGGTGGTCAACATTTTAAATTTTATTTATAGCGCCTACAGCATTTGTCAACAAAACAAAGGCGATTTACGAATTGAAACAGGATTTAGCAGGTGGAACAGTGACATTGCAAATTACAATAACTATTACTAACAACAAAATCCCGGAAGTCCAAAAAGTTGTAACAAAAATGCTAAACAGCAATTAAACACAATTATTTTAAACCACTTGTTGCAACATAATAGCACACCAAAAATGTAATTACCTCCCAAGAAAATAGGTAGTGGGAAATAGTATTTCTAACTAACTGCCCATATTTCATTAAATACATTACAATTTGTTGCAATAAAATAATTGTATGCAACTTTCAAATAACATCACAGAAGAAACTCTAAACAAAGTGAAGTAATACAAACACAAATACATATATTTATATTTATTTGATTATTATAATTTAAACTGTAATTTGCATTTTTGTATGTTTGGGTCTCATTTACTGTTTGCCGTTATTAAGCTTGCAGACTTGGGGGGTTTCCCAAAATTTATAAGTTTAACAAGCAAGCTCGGTAAATAGAAAACGAGAACCACATTTCTTTTCATGATTAAAAACACTAAAATTTATCGAATTAAAACTTAGCACATGATTAAATGTAGCCATTAATTATATTAAGTTATGGCTTAATCACTTAAAAAATTAAACATAATCAAATTTGCAAACTAAATGCCCTACAAGTAGAAAATTTAAAATAACCTAACTTCAATAAAACTTACCACATAGCTATGAAGCAAAAATATTATCTAAACAACAATTATATAACATCACTGTGGCGCTTAACAACATGCATAATTGTGACGAGCTCATTATTCGTAAAGCCAACCTCCAGTACAAGAGGTGTAACTGCAAAGTTCCCCTTCTTTAAACCACAAAGCAATTTCTTTTTTGGCTGTTTCAACCGAGTCAGACCCATGACAAATATTTCGGCCGATGTCGATACAGAAATCTCCTCGAATTGTGCCGGGCAACGAATCAGCTGGGTTAGTTTCTCCAAGCATTTTTCGACCGGTTTTCACGGCACCTTTACCTTCCCATACCATTGCTACAACGGGACCGGAAGACATAAATTTCACCAAACCAGGAAAAAATGGTTTTTGGCTTAAATCAGCATAATGAAGTTTTAATAAGTCCTCACTAGCTGATATCATTTTCAGGGCAACAAGTTTAAAACCTTTTTCTTCAAACCTTGCAATTATTTTTCCAACAAGACCACGCTGAACACCGTCGGGTTTAACAGCAATAAAGGTTCTTTCTTGGTTTGCCATTTCTTCAGTAGAATTGCTAGAGCTGAATTGGTTTTGAAACAAGAAAGAAAATATTGACAATCCAGTAATAATCATATAGAAAAAAATTTGGAATCCTGCCAAACAAGCGCACACGTGTCAAATAATAATTGTTCCAAAACCAAAATTGAACCAAGATTTTATAAAATTATGTTGCCAAAATTTTTATTTTTTTTATGTATTTATTCATTTAAATCAGACTCACGGTCCAAAACAGAAAAAAAAAAACAAAAAATAAAACATGACAGCAAAAACTACACGGAATAAGAGACACATACAAAAAACAACATTTAAAAAAAAAGTTACTAATATCGATTGCAAATAAACTAATGCGTTGTAGTGTTTATACTGTAATGTATTAAAATAACATTCCGAAGTCATTAAAAAAAAATTAATTTATTATTAGATTCGTAACAACGACAAACAAAAGAGCACGACATTTTTCTTAGAGTTACATCAAATGTTGTAATGTTATTCAACACCTGGTGTTCACGGGCACTTACATACCTAGCCAATCCATGTAAAAATCGAAAAGAATTATTGTAGGCTACACGTATTCTTTTTAAAGTAGAGGACAAAAAGTTATTCCATAATTGACATGCATACATAGACAAGCAATATGTGCAAAATAATAGATTTTTTATTTTCGTCGAACGCTTATAATACATAAAAGCATGTTTTTAACCCATTTGCAGTTTCATATAAATAACGAACCTGTCTATTTATATCTTCATCATCACGTAACTTGGAGTTAAGAAATACCCCAAGATATTTAATTTCATTTACAAACCGTATCTTGAAATCACCAAGTACCACATTAGGTTTAATATTTAATTTAAAATTGCTAGATGCAAAAGATAAGTCTAGTGTTTTTTGACAATTGAATTTTTATTTTTTTATTTTACATGTATCTCTATATTTATCCTCTTGACTCGCAGGAAAGCGACGGAGGCGCTAATACATAGGGTAAGCAATTACCCCGACCTGCTTCCGGAGATACCAAGATATTGCTGTCCGCTTGTAATTTAATAGAGATATGACTGTAATTTAGAACTGCTTGCCAGGATCACCAAGCAGAGGAATGTGCCATAAAGTGTCTTTCCCAAGGACACAACAGAGTGGCACGAGTGGGTTTTGAACCAAGACCTTGTTGGTCACTAATAATGATGCGAACTAAATATTTTAGTTTGTTCATTTATTTTAAAAAATTAAACTGAAGTTTTCTAAAAAAAAAACTAAGAGAAATTTTGTATTACTGACAATTAAAAGCTTACCATTTCAAAACCTATTTAAAGAATTTATTGTTATATTTAAAAAAAAAAATTTATAATACTTTTTTAGCATCGGCAGTGTGGTCGAGTGGTTAAAGCGCGGTGATTGTTATCAATACAGTCTCAGCTCAAAACCTATTCGCGCCCAGTGATGGCTTTAATAGGGTGCGAACGGTGCGGCCGCACCGAGCTCCCTAAAATACATCAAAAGTGGCCTCCCCTACACAAAAAATTGCTCTATTTCTTCATAGTAGCACCAGGACGTTGAGGGCATGTAAAAAAGAAAAGAAAAAAAATTTTGAAAAAATAAGGGGCATCATCATAGCGTAGTAGTAGTATGATTTTATTTTAGGGAACATTTAAAATTTAGGATGAAAAGTGTAAAATCTGGGACTGATTACAAGTGAAGACTTCTTTTTTTAATGATCACTTTGCTTTCATATACTAAAAATGGCTTCAGCTACCTTTTTTTAGTACATTAAATAGTGGCTCCTCCTTAAGTTTTTTGCACCGGGCCCCCTTTTTGTAAGACCATCACTGCTCGCACCATTTCATTATGGCCTTGGGAAATGCACTTTACGGCACTTTCCCCTGCTTGGCGGTCTTGGCAAGCAGTTGTAAAATATAATCATATATCTATAAAACTAAAATTATTTTGTTTTGTATAGGACAGTAGCATTTGGTATCTCCTGAAGCAAGTCTGGGTAATTGCTTGCCCAATCTATTGCGCCTCCGACGCTTTCCTGCGAATAAAAAAGATAAATATAGAAATAAAATAAAAATGAAAATGCTCTTAAGTCATGAAAAATTTTTTATCTTTAGCCAAACAATAATTAACTTTGAAAAAGTAAAAAAAAACTGCACAAAATTTTGCTTAAAATAAAAAAATCTGAATCTGCATTTATCTAGTAGGTTTTCTTTGCTTTTATCAGCGATATTACCAGCGATATCTTTGTTATCACCAGCTATCACCACCGGATCAGATGCTGGCTTAACACCATCACTACCAGCATCTGATCCTAGCAGCAGGCCTACAACAGCCAGGAATAGTAAGAGGATAAACTCTCGGCCCCAATTGCTTGTAATTCGTCGTCGTCGTTTGAAGGGTATCCGCTACAGGTCAGACACAAACAGGACTGGGGCCGAGGGTTTATCCTTTTACTACCCCAGACTGCTGCACTGCCTGGATTAGATGCTGGCAGTGGTGTCATTAAGCCAGCATCGAGTTTCGTCATCCAAAAACCGTCAGACCTCGTACTCCATGTGGTGCCCGATGTAGAGGGCACGCTGTTAGAACATGGTCTGCGGTTTGTTCAGGGGCGCCACACTCGCAATTCGGTGAAGGAGCGAGACCCCATTTGTGCATGGACGAATGGAATCGCCCAACACCAGTCCGCAGGCGGTTGAACTTAATCCAAGCTGCTCGGGGTAAGCCCATCCCAACAGGCCTGGCACCGGTCTCGGGCACAAAAACACGGAGCCTGGAAGTATTTTCACAGTACTCCGTTTTCCATTTGTGATTTGTCCATTTGAAAGCGCGGATGCCAAGTCGGGCAAGGTTGTCCAAAAGATTCCGCGCACCTGGCACGAACGGGCGTCTGGATCTTAGTCTCACTTGGCGAGTATCTGAAGACCCACTTAAAAGACCATCCAAGGAGAGTGTCGCTCCCAGTCGGCGAAGCTCAGCTGGCTCGATGCCTGAGAGTACAGGTAGGTGGTCCGTTGGAGTGGGACGCAGGCATCCAGTGACTATGCGCAAGGCGTCGTTTAAGACACTATCGATGGGCGAGTGTGAGCACTGCGACACCAGACTGGCGCACAGTACTCAGCTGTTGAGTAGACTAGAGACAAGGTGGCTATGCGTAGTGTTTTAGCACCAGCACCCCATCCCGAGCCCACGAGTCGCCTCAGCAGTGTGACGCGCGAGGATAGTTTTTTGCGCAATGCCACTAAGTGATGACGAAATGTGAGCGATCTGTCCAGTTTTACCCCAAGGTAAGTAGGGATTGGACAGAACGGTAAAAGTCTACCGTTGTTGTAGACCAATGATGGCCAACCCACGGCCCTTTTAAGGTTTCTGTGCGGCCCAGTTGATATATACTAATCCAGGGGTGGGCAGACTACGGCCCGCGGTATAGATGTGGTGATATGCACTCACTTTGAACCATAGTTGGATAGAATTATGTCCGCAATAACCGATTTTACCATGTTAATTACTTGTTTTTAAAGATCACCACAATTTTGGGGGAATAACAATCAAACTAGAGATCAAATCGAAATAAAGACCTTTTTTTTTAGAGATCACAACGACTCTGGGAGAAATATAGCGAAATTTGAAATCAAATCGAAGTGAAGACCTTTTTTTTTTTTTTAGAGATCGTTCTTGGCCCTCGGTCACTTTCACATTATCAATCTGGCCCTCCTAGAACACCCCTGTTGTAGACCTTTAGCTCACGTTTGGCCTCTCGGTTATTTAAGTGAAAGGCTGTCGTCACCGTCTTAGTGTGACTGAGCTTCAACCTCCAAGTCTGGAGATACGCTGAAAGCGTGAACATGTCTTGGCTTAAAGTCCCCTCCATGTCCTTCCAGTTTCCAGAAGAGTGCAACAATGCTAGATCATCAGAATAAGCAAACTTTCTGGAAATCATGGAAGGAAGATCGTACATATAGATGTTAAATAGGAGGGAAGCCAAGACCGATCCCTGAGGAAAGCCGTTTTTAAGACGGCGTAGCCTGCTTTGCTTGCTGTCACCGGTGGTAAGGGTGAAACTTCGATTTCGGACAAGCTCCATAATCATTTTGACCATGTGCTTATCCGGAAGTAGTCTCAGCAGCTTGCAGGTAAGGCCACGGTGCCAGAAAGTGTCATAAGCAGCTGTCAGATTGATAAATACGGCACCGGCCTTCTTTTTAGCATCAAAAGAATCCTCGATGTTCTGGGTTAGCAGCACAACTTGATCTACGGTTGACTTCCCGCGTCGGAACACAGCCTGCTCTTTAGGGAGCAGTGGATCGATTAATGGCTCAACGCGGGCGTACATAAGCCTCTCGAGAATTTTGTAGAGGACACAGAGCAGAGATATCGGTCGATAACTCTTTGGGTCCCCCACGAGCTTTGCTGGTTTTGGGATCGCGACCACAAGCGCTCTTCTCCAGATCTTGAAAATTTTGAGTCGGCGCAAACAGGAAGAAAAGAAGTCACGTAACCAGGACTTCAAAGCAGCTGCAGCATGGAGTATAAGCTCGGGGTAGATGGAATCAGGTCCCGAAGCTTTACCTGGTTTTAAATCTTGGAGGGCAGCAGTAAATTCTCTCTGTGAAAAATTGTCAGAGATATTTACTGCGTCTGGTGTTGTGGCCCTCCAAAGGTCAGACATTTCTTGAAAGACAAGTCAAGATGACTTGCGGTCAACAGCCTCGTATTTCCCATTTCTAACCAGCTGAGATGCAATAGCATCGGCTGAAACAGGACAGTGACGAGGAGAGTGTCGTGACCTACCAGTAAGGTTGTTCAAAATACTCCATGCTTTTCGACTAGAGTGTGAGAAGTCAATGCTCTGAACTGCTTCGGACCATCGATCCCTCCGCTTCCTGTCAAGCTTGGCAAGCAGAGCTGTAGCAGCCAAACTTGAGTCGTCTCCCTGTGGAGACTGCAGAAAGGTTTTATAGAGGGATTCACACTCTGCATCCCAACACAGAATATGGTTGTTTCAATACCCGCGTGGGATAGTCTTTTTGGCTGCTTTCTTAATGGTGTTACAGAAGTCCTGGTAAGCCGCATCCACATCAAGTGAATCAGGCGGCAACAAAGTCTTTGCGAATTTATTCGTCAAAGCAATGTAGTGACTCCATTTGGCCTTGCGGAAGTTCCATCGCTTAACAGGCATGCTTGGCACTGCCATAGCAAACCTTGGTGGTGTAATAAGCGAAGGTCGATGTTGTGACCTGGGGAACTTGTCAAGGACACGTCTATCCGGTAAGCGACTGTTTGGACCTACACTAGCGAAAGCTAGATCTGGATTGGTGCCAGTGTTCCAGCGGCCGAAATAAAAACTGGCAGCGTCATAAGGACATTTTATAAGAGGGCAAGACAATTAATACTTGCCCAGCCAGCCAAGCACTCACCGTCCGGACTGTTGTCATCGTAACCCCAGTCAGCATGACGACAGTTAAAATCGCCAGCGTACAGACAAGGGTGAGGAAACACTGGGAGATCCAGGGTTCGCAATCACGTTGGCGGTGGTTTGTAGACGTTGACTATTTTATAACCATCAACGTCCACACACAACCACTCGATCTCCGATGTTGGTGGAGATTGGTCCAAAAGCGTGTATCTCAGTCGCTCGTGGACAAACGTGGCAAGGTCATGCTTCCTGCTTAAAGAAGACCCAGCTAGTTGGTAATTTGGTAGCACCAACTTCTCTGCATCAGTGCAGTGGGTCTCCTGCAGTAGGATGACGAGTGCCTCAGACTGCATAGCAAGGTGATGAAGAACGTTCATCTTGCTTGCAGTGAGGCCTTTGATGTTCAGCTGAAGAATAATGGGTCTTTGGAACTTGTTGGCAATGTGCCCTGAAAAGGAAAGTTTTATCCTAGCATTGCCCCGTCCTGAAAAGGACGTTTGCCGATTAGCAGACCCACACTGAACATCAAAATGGGTGGATATCCTTCCGTTTTGGTAGGTTCGGTTTCGGTCTGTCGTTTTTAAAATCAATGAACAGACTTACTCATGGCCCAGGCTGCGAGAAAGCACCTACCATCTGGGCCTACCTGCTTGTAACTGACCCGGATTGAATGCCTTTCCGAACGAAGAAGATGATGATCAGAGGTAAAAAAATTTTTTTTTGCACAGATTCTATCTTATCACACGGTCCAGTGTTTTTCAACTATTTTTCTTACCGGTTCGTGACTCACATAAAATTTAGTAAAAATTTTGGAACCTTCTATTATTATTAAAGTTAGTTACGTTAGGGATTGCAATACAAAATGTCAAAAGCACTGCAGTGTTTTCACGATTTTGGAAAACACCAAATGATTGGAAGATGATGAAATCATCTTTATAACTACTATTTATCCTCGTGAGTTGTAGAGAAACGTTGCTAAACATTAGGCAACGAGCAAAAGATTAACCAGGCCGGCTTTGGAGAAGGCAAGATATTGCTGTTCGGATAAAAGTTTCCTCATTTGCATATTATTTTTGTTTATTAATATCATTAAAATTTAGAACTGCTTGCAAAGACTTTAAGCTCAGAAAATTGCCGTAATTTTTTTTCACAAAAATACAAGTAGAAAATATACGAGCTAAAAATTTAGATTTTAGAAAAGTTATCCAGCAATTTGCTAGTGCAAAAGCAAGACGAAAAAATTTCTAGTCTCCATCCACCCCCAAGCAAACTACTTAATTTGCATTAAATTATAGTATTTAATTAGTTTGTGTCTTTTGGGTTGATTGTCAGAGCACTTTAGTTTTTATTGGGCAGACCAATTATCTGCATTTCACAGTAATATCATTAATAATCGCTTTGAGTTTCGTGCCCAGAAATTTTTCCATAAAAACTTCTTACTATTTTGCTAATCAGCAAATGACTCAATTGAAAAGTTTTTTCATAAAGCAGAGTCGTCAAAGAAACAACACAATGATTCCTGTGCTGAGAAAAGTATCCCAATTAAATACTCTGCACAGGAAAAAAAGGGGCCCCCATAATAGTGCTTACACCAAGGCCTCAAACGTTGAAGTTTTGGCCCTGGGAGGGGCCGCTATTTAGTGTACTAAAAAAAAGATAGCTGAAGCCATTTTTAGTGTATGAAAATAAAGTAATCTCTAAAAAAAAAGGTCTTCAATTTAGGGGGGCCACTATTGGGTGATTCAAAGCATGGAGAAGCACTTTTTCTGTCTCAAGACGTTATGATCTCTAAAAAAAGGGTCTTTACTTTCACAAGCACAAGTGACACAACAACTTAAGGAGCAGAAGCCTGCTGATCATAAAAAAATTTTTTTTTCTTTTTAACATACATGCCATCGACGTCCTGGTGCTACTATGAAGAAATAGACCAATTTTTTGTGTAGCGGGGGGCCACTTTTTGATGTATTGTAAGGGAGCCTGGTGCTTTGCCTGATTTTGAAAGTTTAAAAAAATTTTGAAAAAACTTTGTTGAAAAACTTTGCCTGATTTTATTAGGTTTTCGTTACATTTGGTGCAAGCGCTGATTGTATTCATTCCAGCGCAAAGAATTATTGCTGTTGCTAACTTGCTGTTTTAGGAGCATGAATATTAAAGTCATATTAAAATGCTTTCCACAGATGGGGCTGGGTTAAGGTAGAAAAGTTGTGTGGAAGTAGATTTGTGACTAGCTTTACGCTTTATGCATTTTCTATGATGCTTTAGATGCAAAAACGATCTTGATTCTCCTTATCTTTATTAAATGACTTCAAAACTTGACAGTTTTAAATTCTTTAAGTAGAACGAGAAAAAATGTCAAGATTAACTTTGTTCTACTTTCGCTTGATTTATGTTTATAATTTTTATATAAATAACTGAATAAAATCAAAAAAATTATCTGCAAGTAGACAAGCAAAATTAAAATTACAACATTATTAAGTAGAACTGAGTTATGATACAATTGTGCAATTGTAGAAACAAAGTCTGTTGTCCGTTAGAGGAAAAATGCCGCAAAGGTTCTTTTGTCTATAAAGCATGCTTAATATCAGGCAACGTCGCCAACAATTATTATGGTTATTGTGAAACGGAGTTCAAAGCCCGTTTCTACAACCATAACCAAAGCTTTAAATACCGAAGAAAGAGTAACGTACCAAACTCTCCAAAGCTTTTTGGCTGGCCAAGACGCGGAAAAAAACCCCGCATAAAATGGAGCATCGTGGTCCACACAGCTCCATACCGACCGGGGGCAAGATTTTGCTATCTATGCCTCACAGAAAAACTTGCAATTTTGCAGGCGGATGCAAACTCAACCCTCAACAAAAGAACGGAACTTAACGGAAAATGTCGTCATGCGAACAAATTTAAATTACGCAATTTTTGTTAAATCTCTTTGACTTCGCTCTTCCTTTTTTTTTCTGTGTCACCAAGCCTTACTTCTATCTCTTTGTTTTTTTGTTATTTTTACCGTATGACGTTTTTATGCAGTGTTATTGTGTTTTCTTGTTGTTTTCAATCAGACCAATTTTTTATGCTCAGCACAAATTTAGCCGACTTGCGTGTGCAACTGTTAGTGATTTCTCAGAGGTTCTTTGTTTTAGTGGATAATATAAGTGACAATTAATATAACAATAGTTTTAGTTTTTATATTTTTTATATTTTTTTATATTTTTTTGATATTGTTTAATATTTTTAAAAATATTTTTATATTCTACGTTTTTTTATTACTTCACAGATTCCACCTGATGAGCCGTCTGTGGCAAAATATGCTGTTGTGGATTTTTAATTCTTTAATTTTTTTTCTATTTTAGTGCTTTCATTAATATATATATAGTATATATGCAATTTTATTAACACGGAGTCAAATCGGAGTCGAATCATGGGTCACAGAAAATTCTCGGAGTCAGATCGGCGTTGGAGTTTAAATCAATAGAGTCGGACTGGACTTGGACCCCAAAAAAATTACTCCGCTTATCTCTGCTTTTTTATGCGTGTTTTCATTTGTGAATTGTAATGCGAAGTTAACAGCTCAATTTTGCTCAAGAACGCCACAGTGCTCGTTCAGTTGGAAGACCACCTGCTTTCGGCGTCGTGGTCGAGTGTTGAAGAGCGTCATTGTGATTGACATGGTCGCGGTTCAAAACCTACTTGCGTCATTCTTTGTTCTTGAGAAAGAAACTTTACGGTACTTTACCCTGCTTGGTGGTCTTGTCAAGCAGTTCTAAATTTTAATCATTATCTGTATAAAAACAAAAAAAAAACAAATAAAAAAACAAATAAATTTCAACCGGATTGCAATATCTTGGTATCTACGGAAGCAGGTCGTGTTAATTGCTTGAGAGTCGCCCTATGTATAGCGCCTCAGACGCTTCCCTGCGTCAGGAGAATAAATATACCGTAGAAATGAAACGAAAAAATTACTCTACAAGGTAATATGCGTGATTTATTTATTGGTATAGATAGCCAGGTTGATTCTAATTTTATATACATTATGATTTTGGCGTATAGGTGGTAAGCTGTTGACTTATGCTTGTTTATTATTGCAGCTTACCAACTGTTCAGAATATATTGCTCTTGCTATTGTTGTTGCATTGCATTTATTGTCTATTGTCTTGTGCTGCGATTGCCGCCGGAGATAATGTTTAGCTTACACCCTTTGTTTTTTCGGAATTGCGCTAAGCTTTTTTTATTTCTCAATAAATCATTAAATATGAACAGAGCAATTAAATTCTGTGCAAAAGAATTACACAGAAGCCTACGGTTGTTTGATAACTTTTTCATTTGGGCTCAGTCGGCTAGGGTACTAAGTTTAAAGTATTCAAAATAACTCTGATATAGAAAGTAAATTTAAAATGCTCTATAAGTGCCCGTAAATATGCCTAATTAAGTAGAAAATATATCCAAATATTCCAAAAATATATTAAACGCTAAACAGATTGGCACATGCACTTTATTTATGAATCTAATCTTAATCTTATAACTCTGTAGTTAATTTTCAGCCTTTTACAGCAATTTTTAAGCCTTTATGACATTTCTTTTTTATGGTTACGTTGTGATTGTGTGATCGGTACACCACCCCCTACTTAATTTATTTTGTCTGCAAGTTGTTCTTATATGTTTATTATAAAAATTTGTTTTACCGTTTTAGTAATTCTAGCGGCAAGCGCATTGATTGTACTTTTAAGGCATTGTGACGTTTTGTTACAGATCTAAGTAATCGTTTCTAAAGAGTTCTAGAAATGATTGACTGGTATCTTCTGCCATTATTAACAGCTGATCTGACATTTCTAGTTAAGTAACTTGTTTACTACCGTGTCTCTGGTTGTATTGTAATATCATAGGCCGCTTTGTCCGATTGCAAACGAAATATAATAATTAATTTGAGAAATCTGCCCCGATCTAGTAACTTGGATTGTTATCTCGTAACATGGCAGATTTATATAATTAACGTCGTAAATTATTTTATTCATTTTAGTTAAAAGTGTTTAGAATCGTTTTGTGTTACAGTTGTTTGTGTGGAGTTGTTTAAGGCGTCAACACTGACCCCTGGAAATTAATTCTATAGTGAGATAAAATTGTTTTAGCCTGTGTAGGGGAGAACTATTAAGTTTAATACTAGCCTGGGGTGCAAATTTCTTTTCATAGTTAGTCAGTACAAAGTTGTTGAGTGGTTATTTTCAGTTGCTGGCGCTGAGAATTACTTTGAAGTTTGGTGAAGCTCCAAAGCCAGTTTTACAAGAATTGATCAAATTTTTTATTTGTTAAATATATTCTTTATAGTCAGAAACCGTGATTTCTTTCTATATGTAGAGAGAAGTTTAAAAGCAAATCCATTCGTATTTAGCCAGAACAATTACTGGATTGAGAACTTTAGTCTTGCGGCAAGCCATTTCTAGAACGGACGTAAATAAAAATAAACACAGCTTACTTCAACGCAGGTATTTTGGATTTATTTCATTTCCTTTCTCTAAATTTTTGATCACTATTAAATATTAATAGTTCACATAAAAAATCATAAATATTAGAAAAGATCAAGATGAGGAAGAAACAGCACAACGTCAGACGTTAAAACATGCATAAGATAATTAAAAAATGCAAGTACAAAACGGTAAAAAGCATGGCCACAACATCTTGATCATTAAAAATAAAACAAATGAGAAAAAAAAGGAAAAAAGAAACAAGAATATACATTATATCAAATCACAAGAAAAATAATCAAACAAATTAGAAGATTGTATAACCAGTGCTTGGGTAGTCTGCATAACGATGATGCGTGGTACAGCTAGTCAAGATGGGATTTTAGCTCAACTGAGCAAGGTAAGTAAAGAAAATTTTATTTTATTTATTTTATTTTACTTTATCTCTATATTTATCCTCCTGACTCGCAGGAAAGCGACGGAGGAGCTAATACATAGGATAGGCAGTTACCCCAACCTGCTTCCGGAGATGCCAAAATATTGCTGTCCGCTTGTAATTTAGTAGAGATATGACTGTAATTTAGAACTGCTTGCCAAGACCACCAAGCAGGGGAAAGTGCCATAAAGTGTCTTTCGAATAAACATTTGGTGTACAGAATTTGAAGATTGCGTGAAGTAAAAGATTTTTCTTCCCAAAGCTTTTCATCTGACACTCTTCAGGAAAAATCGTCAGAATGAAGCAGAATTGAAAACTAAGTTATAAAGGAAGAAAATAGAGTTCTCATTGACTGAAAGAAGTCAGCCAATGAGAGAAAAGATTAAGAAATTTTTAAAGAGTAGACGAATTCTTTTTGCTTACATAGAAGAGGATTGAGAGATTTAATGAAAGTCACTTCAAGAGCAGAAAGGTGAAAGGAAGAGCGACCTCGAGCGAGAATAGAAAATTTTTCGTTGCTGTAATGAAGGGCGCATTGGGCGTTGTCAAGAAGATGTTGACCAATGGCGGATTCGTGAAATGGTTGTGGGCGTGTGTTGTTCTTGCAAGAGCGGGAAAGACTTTGGCGGTTGGCCGAGGCACGAGGATTGGTGATGGATCTAGGAACGTGTTGTTTAATTCGCTCTTCTAGCCGTTGAGACGTGCGAATGAGAACTCTACTTTCTTCCTTTATAACTTAGTTCGGTTTCAATTCTGCTTCATTCTGACGATGCCCCTGAAGAGTGTCAGATAAAAAGCTTTGGGAAGAAAAATCTTTTACTTCACGCAATCTTCAAATTCTGTACCACCAAATGTTTATTCAAATATTTCCGTTAACGGTACAGTGATCAGCAGCTCAAATGCTTGAACAAGTTGATCAAAACACGTGGAAGAATCCGAACTCTTCTCTCTAAAACAGCCTTTCTTAAGGCTAACATTTCTCAGCGAACTTTACCGAAGTCGGTTAGATTTCGCGTAGAAAAGTCGCGCGCTACCGTAAGCCCAAACATTGAGCGAGCTTTCATGCACGATGAAATTGAGAAAAACCAGTCAATGGCTGCTTTTCTCAGAACTAAATGTCGCTCACAATGGCAAGAAGCTAGACAGTTTTTGTCTTTCTTCGACCTGGTACGATTCTGTCGTTACCTGTCAGTCATAGATGAACAAAAAGAAGCCGTCAACCAAAAGAAGAACAGCAACAACCTACGTCTTCTTTTTTAACATCGTTTTGGCAACCAGACAAGTTTTAAGCAGAACAACATCGTAAACTAGTCCGATTACAAACTATCAGACACTGAACGGTTTGTATTGTCCCACGGACTTTCTTTTTGTTTACCGCCCGCTAGTGTCAAACGTGAAGAAATACTAGCTGACTTTGAAGTACTCTACGCTCAACTCGTCCTTCACAAACCTCGGTCTGAAGAGCAGCTTGCTGCTTTAAAGGCCAGGTTGAGTGACTTAGCTCACGCTTATTGTGGAAGCCCCATTGACTTGGGTGATTTTCTCATGACAAAAGAGTGTTTTCAGGCCATCAAGTCCCTTCGGACGAATGAAGAAATTCTTATAACAAAGCCTGATATAGGTGCTGGCGTTGTCATCCTTAACAAAAACGATTACAACAACAAGATGAAGACGATTCTTAATGACACGACCAAATTTCTTGATCTTGGACCAGTCACCAACAAAGACAACACTGCTAAAATTGAATCACGGATACAACGACGGTTACTACAGCTGAGGAAAGAGTACCTAATTTCTAAGCAAGTTTACGAAGCAATCCGACCCACTGGCTCTCAGCGACCGCGCATGTATGGTCTTCCGAAAATGCACAAAAAGGACATACCCTTACGTCCGATTTTGTCTATGGCCGGATCGGCCCAACATCAGCTAGCTAAATGCCTTACTTCTCTTCTTCAACCTGTTCTCCAAAACCTTTCCTCTAATTGTGTGTCTGATTCTTTCACTTTTGTAAAAGAAGTCAGAAAATTTACCTTTTCTCTTTCCTCTGTCTTTCTTTGTTCTTTTGATATTTCCAGTCTCTTCACTAATGTTTCGCTTGCTGAAACCATAGAAATCTGCGCTGATGCCCTTTAATGACGACTCAATGGCGCCATCCTTTCCACGCAACATCTTTGTCAAATTATTGCAGCTAGCCACCTCCTCGGTGGAATTTAGCTTCAATAACAACATGCATCGACAAATCGACGGCGTCGCTATGGGCTCACCGCTTGGTCCAGCTTTAGCAAACATTTTTGTTGGCTACCAAGAAGCAAAATTTTTCAACATCGCCAAAAGACCGTTGGTGTACTTCCAGTACGTTGATGATACTTTTGCCGTATTCAACAATGAAGAAGACTGCAACACTTTCTTCATCCAGCTCAACTCCCTTCATCCCTCACTTCGCTTCACCTATGATAAGGAATCTAATCACTCTCTCCCTTTCCTTGACGTGATGGTAGAAAGGCATGATTTAGAATTTCTAAGTTCAGTATACAGGAAACCCACCTTCACTGGCCAATATCTACGTTGGAACTCTTTTAGTCCCCAAAAACGGAAAATCAATCTAATTGGTACTCTCGTTCACAGAGCTTTTATGATTTGTTCTAAAAGCAAACTGGACCAAGAGCTTGGCAAAATTCGTTTAATTCTTTTGGAAAATGGCTACCCGGAACGTGTAATCAATTCGGCTTTCAAGCGAAAACTTCAACAACTAAATTCTAACCCGGTCCACACAGTAAAAAAGTGCCCTGTTTACCTACACATCCCATGGATTGGAAACGTCTCGATGAAGTTCGAAAAGCAGATTACGTCTGCTGTAAAAGGCTGCTTTTTCTCCGTCGAACCACGTGTTATTTTCAACACCCGACAGCTCCTTCCAGCGATTAAGAAAGACGTGTTACCTTTTCATCATCACAGCAATGTTATTTACCAGTTTTTGTGCCACTGCGATAGTCGGTACGTTGGTCGCACGTCTCAACGGCTAGAAGAGCGAATTAAACAACACGTTCCTAGATCCATCACCAATCCTCGTGCCTCGGCCAACCGCCAAAGTCTTTCCCGCTCTTGCAAGAACAACACACGCCCACAACCATTTCACGAATCCGCCATTGGTCAACATCTTCTTGACAACGCCCAATGCGCCCTTCATTACAGCAACGAAAAATTTTCTATTCTCGCTCGAGGTCGCTCTTCCTTTCACCTTTCTGCTCTTGAAGTGACTTTCATTAAATCTCTCAATCCTCTTCTATGTAAGCAAAAAGAATTCGTCTACTCTTTAAAAATTTCTTAATCTTTTCTCTCATTGGCTGACTTCTTTCAGTCAATGAGAACTCTATTTTCTTCCTTTATAACTTAGTTTTCAATTCTGCTTCATTCTGACGATTTCCCCTGAAGAGTGTCAGATGAAAAGCTTTGGGAAGAAAAATCTTTTACTTCACGCAATCTTCAAAGTGTCTTTACCAAAGACACAACAGAATGGCGACCGAGACAGTGTTGGTTACGAGCCCGGCGCTTTAACCACTCGACCACGTTGCCGACAACCATCCATTAAAAGAAAACTCACTACGTCCGGTAGCAATTTTCAATTTTGTTCCCAAGGAATTGTATTCTACATATTTTCAATCTATCAAAAATCCAAATTTTTTTCTCTGCTCAAAAAATTCTCACTCAGCTCTTTATAGTTCAATCATATTTATTTTTCGGTACATTTGCAAACGCAATATAAGAAACAGATTGGTTTGTTTATCATCTTAAAAAGTCGCTAAAAAAAAGCTTTGCTATGATAACTAACATAAAGTGCTCCTTGATCGCTCCAAGAGCTGAGTGATACAATTTTTATGAGCAGAGAAAAAAGTTTTGGATTTTTGATCGGTTAAAAGTATGTAGATCACGATTCTATAGGTACAAAATTGAAAATTGCGGTCCGGAATGCTTTTTTCAATTTTATACCGATGAAACCGAAATCCAGAAATTTAAACCAATCAAAATTCTAAAATTTTTTTTCTGCTCCTAAAATTTTTCACTCAGCTCTTGGAGTCATCAAGAAGCATTCTATGTTAATTGTCGTAGCAAAGCTTCTTTTTTTTAACTTTTTAAAATCATAGACAAACCAATCTGTTTCTTATATTGCGTTTGCAAATGTGCCGAAAAATAAATATAAAGCTTTGAAACAAACTGTTTATAACATATCATAAATTTTAATAACAAAATTTTAAAAATAAGCAAATAAAATTGTATTTCAATTAGAGTCTTCAAGAGCTTCTTGATTCGGCTTTAGCCTGCAAAAAACAACTGTAAAACGGCACATTGATTCAAGAGTCTTGTAATAAAATAATGGCTGAATTAAAATGCTATTTGGTTTGAGTTTGAGCCTGTTAAAAAAAAACAAAAAAAACGAGTTTTATAATACATAATTGGGATCTTGTTCACTGTTTGCCGTTACTAACCCGTTGGGATTGGGGATCCTTTGGGGATTTGGGGGATTGGAATCCCCCTAAATTTTAAAAATAAAGAAGTCGGAAAGGCGAACAGTGAACGAGATCCTAATTATGTACATTTATTTTAAAAAAACGTTTTTTTTCTTTTTTTGACGGGCTTAAACTCAAACCAAATAGCATTTTGATTTAGTTAATGTTTTATTACAAGACTCTGGAATCAATGCGCTATTTTACAACTTTTCGCGCTTTGGGAATTTTCGAAAATTTAAAAGCTTTTTAAATCGGCAGGGCAAACAGTGAACGAGATACAAACTTTTTTGATTGTAAAATTTACATTATCTTAAAAATGTTTTTGATTTTTACTTTTTTTTTAAGTTGGCATTTTGCTACAAAACTAGATCATTAGAAACTGAGACCTTTGGATCAAGATCTATTGATCCCTTAAATAACTGATTTATTCATACCGTGAGATCACTTCAAACATTTTTTATAAATTAACACTGATAGGTATTGCTACAAGATTGAACTTACTTGGCATAAAACTTAGAACGTTTAGCAATAAACCTCATACAAAACATAGTTATGAGACATAATATTTCTTGGTTAAAATCTTTTCGATTTAAGCTAAGAAAAATTTTCTTCAATCTCGGTAAAACAATTTTTTTTCTCCGACACGCTTGCTTTATTTTGATAGCATTTTTGAAAGCCGATAAAAATCTAAATTTTGACTCTTACAACAATTTTTAGGAGTTGCTTTAAAAAATGAAAAAATTGGACTGATGATCTATTGACCCCACTGATCCAAAAATCCTACATTTTCCCTACGTATAACAACATTTTAAAAAGTTCCCCCGTAGTGACGATGTAGATAATAAAACTTCAACCGACAAAAAAAAAAAAAAACGAAAGCGGTAGTTTGGTGCTATATTTTGCCTAACATGATTGTGATGAAGTTGAAATTTTTTTGGACAAGTAGTCTTTTACTTGGCGATTTGCCAATTTTATCATATGATCTGTCCGCCCTACTTAATATTTTTAAAAAGCAAATATAACCAAATCTTAAAAACTTTTCCTGTTACGAACGGTGTGACCAGGTACAACTATTCGGACAAAAATATAACAATAAATTGAGCAAGCTTAAATAAATCAAGATAGGGTCTAGAAATTGGAAAATTTTTCAATAAAGGAATTTTTACAAAAAACGGATTTAAATACTGGTAAACAATACAAACTTTTACTGACACATCTGAATTACGGCGAAGGCAAGTCAAATAGTTATGAACAAGTTTGAAGACCGCTTGTGGTTGCAAAACAAAATTGCAGGCCTACTTTCCAAGCGTCACAAACGAAGTAATGAACACTATACGGCAACTAGCAGACTCACATGGTTTCAGCTGTCAAAATGATTTCATTACACTACTTTGCGCGGATGTCATTTACAGTGCCCCCCAATGAGATTGCAGTAAAGTTAATGCAACTTTACAGCAATTTCGAGTTAGTCCAGGCACTTCAGCGGAAAAGATCATCGGAGTAAATTTTTTTGTTTATGAGTCCCATCTGCACCTCTATTTAGGGATGGATGAAATCGCGTCCATATTCCTTCCCAACGCCCCCTGAAATGTTTTTTAATAATTGTTTGAACGATGCAGAGTGAATGTGTTTGGCATCTTTATTCTGCTCTGCACTCATTCCACCGATTAACAGATTTTGTTTTACCTAATTTGTTTGGATTCAGTTATAACCTGTTCATAGGATTAAAGTTTTGAGTGGGACAGGGCTCTGTACATCTAATTTTTACTTTTTTTTGTTGCGATATAGATTTTGTCTTTCCTGCGAATTCGCAAAAGCGTTAAATTAAAAGCAAACTGTACAAAATATTATTCTCTGAACAAAAATGATATTGTTGTTTGTTGTTAGTATTTTTTTAGATGTCAATAAAATAGGTTTTCCAAGCCTCAATAGTTTGTAATTGTTTTTAATAATAGTTTCATCATTAACTATTTTTCTAAATTTCTTATTTGAAGGATTTTTAATTTGCCTGCATTAAAGAAGATACCCGATGATCCTACTAATAAGATTACTTTCTGTAAGTTGAAAATTGCAAAAAATTGGAATAAATTACTGTGACACTTTTTACACAGGATTCTTGTAATAAATCTGTGTTTTGATTGTTTTCAAAAAAAAACTTGAATAAAAATTTTCTTCTTCAAAATACAGATTTAAAAATCAATTACAAAATTGTAATACAGTGGTTGCCAAGTGTTAAATAGGTTAAATGGGTTAGTTACGGTTAAATAAGACAATCCAAGGGTTGCAAACTCGATGCATTTTTAACCGAATTCAAGTTCACAAAAAATTTGCAAGTTCGAGTTTCAGTTTACCATTTTTAAATCATCGAGTTTAAAAATTTTCTATCTCTGTAGTGAAAACCCAAAAAAAGTTTTTTCACTCATCGACATTTCTTTTAGTTTGAGTCCGGGAAATCTTATTGTGGAGTTTAAATTTGGCAAAAAATACCAAGTTCTTCGATTTCGAGTTGGCGACACAGAGGACAACTCAAAGAAAAGCAATGTCAAAGAATCAATGCAATAAAAGTGAGAAAATTAAAAAAATTACAGTCCATTTAGTTAAAAATAGTTCACATAAAGTGAAGACCCTTCAAATAAAATCTAAATAAATTTCAAATAAAAATAGTACATTTTTTGAACGGTTTTTGTTAAGTAAAAACAAAAAAAAATAAACTGCTTTTAAAAAATGCTCCCGTTTTTATTCTAATTAAATTATTTAAAAAAACATTGTAATTAAATTTCAACTAACTAAACCAAATTCGAAGGCTTTTTTTGCAATACACCGTAGAGCTGCTAAAAAGACCTTTGCTTGCGGCCTCGCAACGAATGTCCCGTGGCTCCCTGGAAGGGCCAAGAACCCCGTTGGGAAACCCTGTCCTGATAGGTAAAACATTTTTCTGACTAGTAAACTGTAATTTAGGCATAAGAGAGCTAAAAATATTTACGAGGGGGCGTTCAAAAAGTAATATAACTGATTTAATTTCTTGCAACATTTATTTAACTAACCTCTGATTCTTTTACAGATTATAGATTGGTAACTAAGGTTTACAGATTTTGTAAAAAAATAAGGGTTTGAATTACTGCAATCTGCAATTCAAATTTTAAGCAATCCCTCTATGTCTTCTTCGTTAGAAAGCAAAACTGGTATGATTGCCTCAAAGCAATCTCGGCAGAAGCAAAGAGTTTTATTGAATTTCTTCTGTCGGAGGGAGAAACAGCTCAGAACATAAGCAGAAGGCTAAAATAAGTGTATGGTCACGGTGCGATAGACTACAGCACAGTGACGAGGTGGGTGAAACGAATCAATGATGGACAGGAAGAACCTGCTGAAAGCGATCTTTGCGATAGGCCAAAAAGTGGTCGGCCATCTTTTGCTCACAGTTCTGCTTACATTGAGTAGGCAGATGCATTGATTAAGGAAAACAGACGCATGACCATTAATGAGCTTGCTGAGTCATTAGGAGTAAGTGCAGGGAGTGCTGTAAAGATCATGGGGTATTCAAAAATGTGTGCAAGGTAGGTGCAAGGTGGGTCCCAAGATAACTCACAGAAGCTCATAAACAATCCTGCTTAGAAGCTTGTTCTGAACTTCTGGAGTATTGCCACAGTGACAAAACCTTTTTGCAGCGAATAATGACCGGAAATGAGACTTGTGTTCACCACTTTGAACCAGAGTCAAAGAGAGCATCAATGGAGTGGCACCAATCCCACCTCACCTCGCTCGAAGAAGTTCAAATCTTAGCAGTGTGCAGGAAAAGTGATGGTGACTGTGTTCTGGAATATTGTTAGTGTGATACTGGTAGACTTGATGTTCAAAGGAGCAACAATCAATTCAGATATTTACATCGATACAGTAAAAAAGTTGAAAGCAAGAATACGAAGAGTTCGACCTGCTTTGGAAATGTCTAAGGTTTTATTGCAACACGACAACGCTAGCCCTCACACCAGCCTCAAAACCCGTGAGGTCATCAGCACCTTTGAATGGACAACAATTTCACATCCCTCATATTCGCCAGATCTGGCACCGTCTAACTTCCATTTGTTTGTGCCCCTCAAAGAAAGTTTGAGGGAGCAACATTTCTCCAGTGATGGAGAGGTCAAAACTGCTGTTAGGAAGTGGTTAAAAACGCAGCCTGTAGAATTTTACCATGTGCACTCGTTAAAAGTTGGGAAAAGGCGGTTCGAAAAGCGGGAGATTACATAGAGAAGTAATTATGAAATGTTCATGCTATATACTTTCTTGGGATGCACGATTTGTGTACCTTTAAAACTTAATATCATGAAAAGAAACCTGGTTGCATTACTTTCCGAACGCCGCTCATATAAAAATCTATAAGAAAGTTGTAAGCGTACCAGATATTTTAAACTTCCCAGTTGTAGAAAATTTCAAATGTAGATTATATGCCGTAAAAGTGTAAATAACTAGTAATGACTTTAATAGGGTGCGAACGGAGCGGCCGCACCTGGCTCTCCCTAAAAACATCAAAAAGTGACCCCCTTCCACAAGATATTCTATTTCTTTATAGTAGCACCAGGACGGTCGTCGTCGTCGTTTGAAGGGTATCCACTCCAGGTCAGACACAACCAGGACGGTGGCATCTCTAAAATGAAGACTTTTTTTAAAGATAACTTTGTTTTGATACACTAAAAAGTGGCTTGCCCTAAAACAGGGGTGCCCAATCTTTTACTCGTCGCGGGCCAAAAATTCGTCTGCAAGTTTACCACTAGCAACAATCGCTGCAGTCATCAAAGTGATATTCTCATACAAGTTATTTAGAAAATTTTACGTCACGGTGTACTTAGACCAGATTACTTGATTTCCGTCTCCAAAACAGGTTTTTCTAAAAAAAAGTTCTCACTCAGAATTAGGCTCTGATATTTTAATTTTCGTCTCCTAAAAAAAAAAAAAAAGTCTTCACTCCGATTCAGACTTTATTTTATCGATTAAATGTCTATAACCGCAGGTTGTACGTCGCTGGACTAATGTTTTTCAAAAAGTTTCGGGGCACACAGGTTGAGAAACACTGGTTTAGTGGCACTGCGATAATTCAAGATAATTGAGCATCTGATTAAAAATTCCTTGGCGAGCCGCACCAAACGCATTCGCGGGCCGCGGGTTGGGCAGCCTTGCCCTAAAACAATGACCTTTTTTAGAGATCACTTTACTTCGGAACACTAAAAAGCGGCACCCCCTACTTTTCTTGCACCGGGCCCCCCTTTTTGTAAGGCCATCACTCTAAGAAAACAATAGTAACATAATAAACAATTTTCTGTATCATGGGGTTGGGCTATATTTTTTCAGTTTGAAATTTATAAAATGGAAAGCGCTAACTTTAGATTGTATATTAGAATTTCTTCGTGGCCAAGTTTAATAACTTTTATTGACCTAATTGCTTCTTTTTGTTCTAAGCGAATTCACTATTGTCAGCAAAATGACCACCTGTAGAGTTTGTTTTAAAGTGTTTGAAAACAGAATCAAACTTCCGACTTTCTTCTCACAAGTAAGAGTGTTAGCACCAAGTCATTCCGCCGATCACACTGGTTCGTGTGCAATTGGTAGAAGAGCATTGACTGGAAAAGATTGACGAGAACATTTTGTACTTAGTTTAACGGGTAAATTCTACTCGTATAACACAGCCGGAGTTCCAGCGCGATTAAGAAGAAAACGGATACCTGCAATAGCACTCACATTGTAATGTGTTTCAATATCATCAGAGCACAAGAACTAACGTTGCACTGCGTAATAAAGATATTTCTCTGCCGCATAACGTGGTCAATC
This sequence comes from Diplosoma virens, assembly GCA_963680785.1. Lineage (NCBI taxonomy): Eukaryota > Metazoa > Chordata > Ascidiacea > Aplousobranchia > Didemnidae > Diplosoma > Diplosoma virens. The sequence goes on from OY796889.1 coordinate 18,318,172, forward strand.
GTACTCAGTAAGATTGAGATCCTGCTTTGCGTCATGCTGAACAGAAAAAATGTTTAAAATATTTCGAAAAAGAATTTATTGTTTGTGGTTTTTGTCTTACACACACGAAAAATAAGCTTTTTTATAGATTTTGCTATTGTAAGTAATTGACACAGTAAATTATAAAGACATCATAGATAAAACAAATTATTCGTTCACTGTCATAAACAAACAAAATTGAAACAATTTAAATACAAACAAGAGAGTTATAATATTTGGAAAAAAGCCATTATAAGATTTCGCTATCAATTTGTAGCATCTTTAGTTTTTTATTCAAATAGAATGATTTTCATGTCAAAATTGTTTAAAAATTCTTCTCATTTACTTTAAAGTTTAAACAATTAACACAAAAAAATGCAATTAAAATTGTAATGCTAAACAAAAAAGGTTAATGTAATCGTACGTAAAAAACACATTGAAATTAACTGTTAATGCCCTTTCTTTTAAAAATCGGATTTTTTATTCTTTGCCAAACACAAATGACCTTTTTAAAATGAAACTTACAGCGTTGTAGCCTCATTTTGTTGAATTTAGAATTTCATTTTTAATTAAAAAAAAGATATACATAAAAAGGCGTTTGTTTAGGTAGCTTAAAAGAAAAGCTTTCGTGTACTGGTGCAAAAGCGTTGCATTTTCCCAGCTATTTTACTTTAGTATGGCGCTACTCAACCAAACAGATTGATCAAAGAAACTTCAAGCCACTGTCTAGATTTAAACTAAGTGTGAACTTTTTTGGTTGGAAATAATATGTGAAAAAAAAGTAAATTTTTCCAATTACGAACGTGTTTTTTCTCGAACTTTAATCGATAAATTACAGCATAGGCCTATTCAAATTGATTAAAAGTAAGAATTAAAGGTTTAAGTACCGTATTTATCCGATTGTAAGCCGCTGCTTACATTGTTTTCTGCTTTTATTTTGTGCGGCTTACTTTCACGCGCGGTTAACAATTTTCTTTTATCGCAACCTTTAAGTGAAAATAAGAATTACACAAAGTGTAAAGGCCCGTTTCCACTACGAGCGTGGAAAAAAGCATTCTTTGTTTGTTTTATTGATTTTTTTTTGCGCTCACTTCAATTTTAACCGCTCGCTTCAATCGAAGATCAATAAAAGAGAGAAAGAATGCTCTTTTCCACGCTCGTAGTGGAAACGGGCCTTAACCACCTCAGAAGTGAACATTCTAAACACTCAATACGAATTGACAACTATTGAAGCGTAACTACCATTGAAAAACTAGGTTAATTACCGGTAGTTTTTATTGTTTGAACTAAACAAATGGCCGATGAAAATGGCTTGACCGATTTCGTAGCATCTCGTGGGTGGTTGCACAATTTCATGAAACGATTTAATTTGTCCTTTAGAAGACGAACGACCACCGGACAAACAGTACCATGTGATTTACAAGAATAAATTAAAAAAACTTAAGTTTTACAATTGTAGGTGCGCCTTACTATCAACGGCGGCTTATAATAATTTCCTATTACCATTTCGTGCGATGTACTTTCAAGGGTGGCTTACATTCAAAGGCGGTTTACAATCGGATAAATACGGTATGTACTCCACTGCAAATCGATGTAGTTGTGACAATTAATTAAATCCAATAAAAAAGTTAAAAGCTTTTAGAACAATAGCACGTTTAATAAGTAGGTTTCCGGAATCCTAGGCTACGTAAATTTGTGCTAAATATATATGTTTGTTTTATTAGTTAAAAAATTTTGTTTTTGGTGAAGTGCTGCAAATTCCGCATAAACATGGTTTATACTTTTGACATACAGGGAATTGATACGTAACTCTCTATTTTAAAATAAATATAATTTTAATCAAATGCACTATTTTTCTCAATTTTTTTGGTATGTTCCATGATGTATGAGAATCAAATCTATGTTCTTGTTTCCTTTTCATATCTATTGTTTCGTTGAAATTTCGAAGCTTTACAAAAATGGCTGGGTGTGTTATCCTGCATCAGTTGTCCGCAAACTTTTTTTGCGATGGCCCAAATTCTCTAATCAGAATTAATTGAAGGCCCAGGATTACACTTGAAACATAGTGTAATTATTACCATTATACTTAAAACATACAAAAATTGAAATATATGCTGTGTAATATAAAAAGCGAAATATAATACAAAAGACTTTATTTACTAGTTTACTTCATCAATCAGTGTGATTTGCAAAATTACATAGAGTCATCTGTTTCAAAGTTAGGAATAAAGTTAGTTATTGCAGTAATAAGCAAGTTTCTCGCATTTGTATCCTTTCCAACATTTGAAAAACACTTTATTACAAGATATATTATGCGGCCCAATAAATTTTGCTTGAGGGCCCACAGTTTGCCAATTTCTACTCTACATCAACGTGCTCGTACAATGGCAACACGTAACGAAGTTTGGAGAGGTATTGTTCAAGAGCAATGTTTAAAGATCGTGGGTTCATAAAGCATGTTTTTCTTTAATGGTGCTCCTTTAATAAATATCCACAATTTTTTTCCTTGAAAATTGGATTTCCAAACTTCATTACGTGTTGCTATTTATGAATGCTTTTGTAGGGCATAGGCAGGTAACTTTGTCGGGGATAGGTAGGGCATATTCGGTAGTGCATGGGCGTAGTGCGCCGAGTGTATGGGCGTCAAGGCTTAGATCAGGTTTTATTGCTTTTTCTGCTGCAGATTTGAAAAGCAGATTTTTAAAACTTGACTGCAAGTTTCGCAACGTGTCTCTGTACAATTCTGAGCACACATTAGTAGAAGTAACTCTACTTGATTGATCTTCTAACGTCTCGTGCCGGTTGTGCGTTCTCATCAATTATTTAAAAATTGAAGAAAATTATCTTTTTTCTGTAAATGTTGGTACTTAATTTACCATAGTTAGATCAATTTAAAGAAAGCCTTGAGAAAATAAGAATCGGAAATATAAACCAAACATTAGCTTTTGTTACATTTAGAATAGATTGTTATGTAAGATTGTTACATATAGAAACTTCTATGACATTTCTCTTTACTTTACTTACGAATATGTATATTTTTGCTGATATAGCCGAATACCACATGAGGATTTATTGAAAGATAATGGCAAGACAAAGTTCTAATAAAAAAGAAAGTTATTTTTAATGACTCTTCTCATTTTAGTTAGGCCTGTATCTAATGTAGTATTATAGACTATAGATACATTATCATTTTCTGAGTCCAAGTGCGAGTTCTTGAGTTATCATTAGGAGTAGGTCTACAAGTTCGAGTACAAAGACATCAAAATAAGTGTTACAAATAGGCCAATGTGTGTGCGTGCCATGAGTCCGAATGCCATTTTTAAAAATCGAGTTCAAGAAATTATAAAAATTATATTCGTATCGTGGACAGCGTGATTTTATTATGGACCTGAGAAAGACTTTTTACGTTATTTTTCTTTGCTTGAAGATTTAACCCAGCCAATAATGATATGCGGGCCAGCAAGGGCCCATGTAAAGGCAACCTGTACGGGGCTCTTACTGGTTTGGCCGTGGGCCTACAGTGCCCCCAAATGGGTTTACCGCAAGATACAAGTATTAGTATAAAATGTGAGTTTCAATCTGAAAGATAAAGATGCCAATAAGTTTACCTTGTTAAATGTTCCATGAACGGAATACTATGCATTAGAGTTAAATCACATAAAACCCATGCGTTTAGCCTGTTCGGGGCCATTGCAGTGCCCGCGGCCAAATCAGTTCAGACCCCTTACATTGCCTTGGAGGTCTTGCATGGCATTGTGACCTGGAAATAAGCAGCTCTACATCAGAACTGTCATTTCACGTTATAAATAACTAGAAAAATAAATATAAACCATCAACTTGACTGCTGAAATGGAATAATTGTTTCGTAATTGATTTTTTGTTTCATTTTATCTCTATGTTTATCCTCCTGACTCGCAGGAAAGCAATGGAGGAGCTGATACATAGGGCAAGCAATTACTCTGACCTGCTTTCGGAGATGTCTAGATATTGCTGTCTGGTTGAAATTTTTTATTTTGGATTTTTATTTTTAAAGAGATATGACTATTTTTTATTTTTTTATTTATTTTATCTCTATATTTATTCTCCTGATTCGCAAGAAAGCGACGGAGGCGCTATCATAGTGTAGGCAATTACCCCGACCTGCTTCCGGAGATACCAAGATATTGCTGTCCGCTTGTAATTTAATAGAGATATGACTGTAATTTTAGAACTGCTTGCCAAGGCCACCAAGCACGGGAAAGTGCAGTAAAATGTCTTTCCCAGAGGTACAACTGAATGGAGCGAGTGGGTAATGAGCCGAGACCATGTTGATCGTAAGCACGGCGCTTTAACCACTCGACCACGCTACCGACAAATGATTTAGAATTAACATTTAAACATATGACTAAAATTTAAAACTGCTTGTCAAGACCGAACCGAGACCATGTTGATCACAATCACAGCTGCCGATTTGATTGCTCTAATTTCTATGCATTCGACGTTATCGTAAAAGTCAGGAGGATAGGCAGTCGGCATAATCCATTGTTGGTTGCTTGTTTATAGCTGACGGTCGACAAAAATATCTTTGCAATGAGTGAGATAACTTGAATTTTGTAAACTTATATGCCATCATTCACAATTTTAACATTCCGTACTTCGTAAAACAAAAATTTTTATGTATGCTAGAGATTATATTTTCAAGTACTTGTTTAATTTTAATTTTAGCACATTTTTTTAAAAATTCGTAATTGCTTTTAAAATTGTTAAGGAAGAAAACAAATCAGTTTTAATGCAGGACCCGTATCTGCAGCCCCAGCAATAAGCCCTCCCCCCGTGCGGGTTGAAAACTGTGGTTTGAGCAATTGAAATATTTCAATATTCGAACATTCTTATACATTCATTTTTTGAAACTCTTTCTTACAAGTTCAGCTGCATTCATGTGCATTAAAAATTTTAAATTTTTTCTGGAATGCTGCACAACTGCTGGAGTCCGAAAGTGTTTTTGATAACAATAATTATTTTGTGCACTAATAATATTTAAGCTGAACGCTTTTGTCAGAAATAATATTGTAAATATATTTAGGATTCTAAAAGTATCTAATCTTTATGCAACCTTCGCTTTCCCGATTTCGAAATATGCAAAAACCAAGTAAATAAAATGTGAAAAAATAAAGCGTTTCCCTCTCTCTCTCTCTCTCTCAAGTATAAAACCCTATCATGCTAAACACCTGCATCAACACACTAAAAACCATTCAGAACGCAAACCTGCTCATTGGCATTGGCTGAACACAAGACACAAACACTCAATACCAACCATGGATGGGTTGATCGCATGACAAATGTAATCGATTAAATTATTAGTACTTGCCCATTCTGCAATTACGATTATTCAAAATTTGAATGTAATGAATTACGATTACTTACTCATTCTGCAATTACGATTACCATTACTCAAAATCATCAAGTGTTTATTACATTTTATAAACATAGGTTTTGAAATCATTTTTCTGAAAGCAGACAACATGTGAAGTCACAAAAGGGGTTTCCGCGCTTGAATACTTGCTCCATGTAATCGACTACATCTAAGTTTTTGTCAATGTATTCAATTCTGATTACATGAAAAAGCGTAATCGATTGCGATTGTTGATGGCAATTATCCCATGTCTGAAACCAACATTCTGAAATCATATTCTTTCAATGAGCACCCATCTCAAGCTTCATGTAACACATGTAGTTTCAAGTAGTTTCGCCGAATAATATTAGTATTAAACTTAATTCCAGTACAATTGCAATTTCAGACAGTATTAATTATTTAGGCATCCTAATTGATTCCAAATTATTGTTTCGTGATCATATTCATAAAGTTCAAAACAAACTCTCTCGTGCAGTTGGTATTTTGTGCAAATTAAAAAATTTATTTCCTTCTTGTTTTTAAAAAAACTGTACTGTGCCTTCTTTCATTCGCACTTACTGTACTATATGGAGTGCTACATATAAAAGTTATCTCGAACCTTTAAGAACACTGCAAAATAAAGCTATGCGAGTCATTTTTTGTGCGTTAACTTTTATTTCGTCTTAAATATAGGGATCTCTAAAAAAATGATCATCATGCCCAAAATCTTGATTTTCGTCCCAAAAAAATAGTAATCTCTAAAACAAGGTCATCACTTTAATCGAGTACATTATCCCTACTTTTGTCCTAAAGTTGAGTTGTAGACAGGGAGGGCCACTGTCATGGTGCTACTATGAAGAAATAGAGCAATATGGTAGAACTCGGTTAATCTCGATTCTGTTAATGAGCAAATTCTAAAAAAAATAAATAAATAAAACACAAATAAAAGATTCAAATGCAGTCTTCAGTTTTTGCTTATATTCTGCCATGTACTTCAAAATAAAAAATAGGTTCCTTTTTCTTTAAATTTTGCCATAATTACAATTTTAGAAAATTTTGTCGCTCGCAAACATTATCAATTTATTGAATACGCCTGATTAGTGAAAAACTTTGGCCATCTTTCGTGTATTGTATGGTTAATCTACATCACAAATATTTGTTTATTTCAAAATAATTCAAATATTCGGTCGTCACAAGTTGAATCAAGGTGGTTGTTATCAATATTTTACAATTCTGGATAACTAAATAAGAGAAAAAGTAGTCTTTGTATAATCCGGACCTTCGCCTAATTCAGATAATTTTGTCTGACAAATTATATCTGGATTAACCGAGGTCTACTGCATCTAACTTAGGGGGGGAGTACGGTGCGGCTGCTTCGACCACTCGATACTAAAGCCATCACTACATATGTACAAGAAATTGAAACTTTTATGTGACATCAAATTATCTAAAAGCGTCTGGTAGTAACAAAAAATTTTTATGGCACCGATGACAAACTATTTGTGCAGGACAAAGTTTCCAAACCTAAAAAACATTGAGAATCAAGAAACGCTACTATAACTAAATCAACATAATTAATGTGAAGAAACATTTAAAAGAGATCCAGACAGAAGCGGATGGAACATGTGAAAAATCAATTCTCAACAAGTACAATATATTCTCAAAAAAAATCATAATGCAACCGATCAAATGTAATTTTAACAAGTTAAATAGGAACAGTAAAAAAAGCAACTAAAATAGGGTTACCATATTTGAATAGGCGGAATACCGGACAGACACTAGACGTACCAGTCAAAAAAATTTTTGGAGGGGCAGACAAAATAAAATTGTCTTAGAATCAATCTCGGACTTTTCAATTTTTGAGACAAAAATCGTGGTGTTGTCAAAAAAAAACAAGGCCTTCAACCAACTAAAGGCAGCAAACGAACAAGTTTCATGCCCATTTCATGTCATTTTTAATATCTTTATTATAAACTCTAAAATTCGGGACATGCAAGAATTTTATACTAAATACCGGAAATGTCCGGAATTTTTCGGTCATGGCAACCCTGAACTAAAACAAATTAACAAAGAGGCCAATCATTGTGCGACAGGCCTGTTTCGGTCTTATGGACCTCATCAGACATAAGCTATCGTAGCCTCTAAAGCGAATGGTAGCACGAAAAGTTAAGATGAGAATTCTATGAAATTTTTGTGCTACCATTCGCTTAGAGGCTACGATAGCTTATGCCTGATGAGGTCCATAAGACCGAAGCAGGCCTGTCGCACAATAATCGTCCTCTTTGTTGATTCATTTTAGTTGCTTTTTTAATTGTTCCTATTTAACTCCTAGAAAACATGTTTAACATTTGAGGTGAAGACCTTTTTTTTAGTCATCACTAGATGTTTTGGACGAAAACGGAGAAAATAGACACAGCTACAAAATGATGACTTTTTTTTAGTCTTCACCAGAATTTTGGGACGAAAATGTATGAGTTTGTATCTCAACTTTTGCAAAAGCGGTACTGATTAAGAATGCAGTGTACTAACAATCGTCTTGTTAAATATGCGATCTACCATATGCCAAAAAAACTGTTGACTAACTTCAAGTTAAGAATGCGGTCATTAGATCTGGTAAATGGTTTTAAAATTCAAAACTATTGTAACTACTAAACAGCCCTCAATAGTTTATACAGTGATGGCCTCACAAAAGGGGGGACCGGTGCAAGGAAAGTAAGAGGGAGGGCACTACTTAATGTTTCAAGGCAAAGCAATCTTTAAAAAAGGTCATTGTTATAGGGGGGGAGCCACTTTTTAGTGTATCGAAACAAAGTTATCTCTAAGAAAAGGTCTCCAATTTAGGGAGCCACCATTCGGTGTTCCAAAACAGTGTGGTCTCTAAAAAATTCATCGTTTTATTTGGAGGAGCCAGTTTTTAATGTGTTACATTAAAGTAATCTGAAAATTAAAAAAACGCTTTATTTTAGACATGCCACCGTCCTGGTGCTACTATAAAGAAATAGAGCAATATTTTGTGTAAGGAGGGGGGCATTTTTTTGATGTATTTTAGGGGGCCCAGCGCGGCCACTCTCTTTGCACCCTACAAAAGCCATCGCTGAGTTTGTACCGGTATATATATATTTAACCAGTGCCGCAGATGGTTCCCGCATACATCAGGTAAACTACATGTTTAACCAGTACCGCAAAATTTAAAAAATCGCGATTCGGACAAACGTCATTAAAATTGGGGAAAAACTGTATTGCCTCCCAAATTTTTTATTCTGATACGGCTATGATTATCAGCAAAAGGATTTGATGCATTTTATAAATTGCTATTATTTCTTTAATAACATGCATCTAGTGGTCATTTTTTCAGTAAGTTACTATCTGGATTTTTTTAAAATACTGTATTATTCGGCAGCTCTAAGTTAAAAAAATAAAAACAGACAAAAAGCCGCATAGAATGAACTTAGTTTTGCATAAAGTTATGTCGACGTCATGTTAAAGATTTTTTAAGTTGAACATAATCAAATTGCCGAGGGATATGATTTTTAAGTGGTTTAATCAAACAAATTAGGTTTGATATTGACTTATTGATCAAAAACCTACTGGTTCTAAAGAAAAAAAGCGTCTATCTTTGAAATGGTTTTCTTTTTCTTTTTTTATTTACTTACCAAGACTTTAGATAAGCGAACTACTTTTTTCCAGAAAAAGCTTTTTTTAATTATTCAATTGCACGCTTTTAAAATCATTGCAAAACTCTCTTTCTCGTAACGATTTATGGGGTTCAGATCAATTCGATCAATAACTGATTTTGGCTTATCGGCCAACACAATTGAAATTTTTCTTGTTAGATCGATAAGCTCTCTTGCTCAGAGCAAAGAGCAAATGAGTTAACTGAGAAGAAAAACTTGAAAAATTAAATGTGAAAGACAAGTTAAGCTGTTACAAATGTGACTTTAGTCAGTCTTTTCCCGAAAAAATTTTTTATCATTTCATTCCTAATTTGTATTGAGTTTAGAATTGTTAATTAAGTATAAGATGCTCTTTCACTTCAAGATAAGATACTAATATGTTGATTTAGCGATTTTTCAATCAATCAAAGTGCTAATAATAATTACGAAATCGAGGGTATTGAACTAAAAGTGAGCGATTTAATGACTGAAAACGAAAAAGTAAGAGAAAGACTTTACTGCTTAACGAGATATTGCAGCGATTTTTATAATTAACATGGATGAATTCACAATCATCAAGAAAAAATAAAGGTTCAATTTTTTATACAAACTCAAATTCCTTTATTCAGGTCAACAAAAACTGTTTGAAAAACAAAAAACGCTAATCAAAAAACATATGCTTTGCACCCTTAAAGGCTTTTTTCCCAAGTTTTAATTTTTTTGAACAAATTCAATCCTATTCGTTTTAGTAAATTCTAAAATTCTAAAAGTTTTTGATAAGTTAGGTTTTTTTCTTTTTTTCTAAAAGACGGTCTTATTAGCAGAAAAAAATACACCTGTTTAAGTTGAGTGAATTAAAAATCTAATGCTCTTGTGCAATGCTACAATGCATTAAGAAAAACAACTCCAATCTTATTTTTTCAAAAAATAACCAGACGAGGATCTTAAAGTTTTCTTAGGGTGTCTTCAAAAGTTTACAATTGCTGGTAAAGTACATTTAAAAGTAGGCAGAAATGTAGTGCATAAAAATGAAGAATGGAGGCAAATTTTTAAAAGCAATAGCAAAGTGGAAAGCTCCCAAAAATAGTAAATTTTTATAGCACATTTGTGTTAAAAATTAGCGAAAAGTTATTGAATGCAATAGCCAGCAAAAATTTCTACATCAGATCATTTTGTTTTGTTGTTGACTTTGACTAGCGGTGGGTATCAGTGTCTCTCTAGCATATCTGTAAGTGCTCAACCAAGTTAAATTTACCTGTTAGAATTTGGATCCCACTCTGTCATTCTGTTTTCAGCGCTCAAAAAGAATTTCATAGCTTTTTTATATAGTGCAAAAAAATCATTTTATGCCTCCCCATACATTTATTTTCCCCGATTTAGAAAATATAATCTATAAAAATTTCAAAAACAGCAGATACTAATAAATTCCATTGCAAAACGATTGTAATGAAATAAGGGTAATTGCCTTAAATTGGCCAAACCACTGCATTTTTTGTTTGAAAGGATTTAAAATTGATCGCTTTTAATTTTCTTTTTAAATTATATAAAATAACCTAGAAAAATTCAAAACAAGTGAATTGCAATTTTTTTAACTAAATAAATACATTGAATATGAAAATTCGTTGCGTTTGCTGGGTAGCATAAAAACATATCTTTGTCTTTATAAATAATTTAATATACGGTATTCATCTGCGCAAAGCTTCTTTTGCGCAGCTAGCAATAAGCTTAATGGCGCATTAGTTTGGATCTTCTAGAAGCAAATTGTTCTTCAAAGGGCAACATCGATAATTTCACATTTAAGTAGTTTTACGACCAATATCATAAAAAACTTTTTACTTTTTAAATGTATCAGAAACCATTTTTAACTCTTTATCAAAGCTGAAGTCAGTGTAAAAATTTGCGTTCTTTCTTTTACTGTACCTGCTGCATAAAGTTTAATTTGACTTGACCAGGATCTGTATAAAGAGAAAAGTCTTTTTTATTCTTTTTGGCTTTGTGAAAAAATTATTCCCAAACTTATTGCTGCTTCACGGCACTAGAAGGATCGCCGATTAGAATCCTTTTTGTACAGAAATCGTTTATATTTGAAATTATGCTTTTACCGGGTAAACCGACTTGATTACGTCAAGGTTACGAACTGTGCAATGATTAAAATTGTCGGCAGAGCAGCCTACCGGCTAAAAGCACCTTATTGATGGCAAATGTCATCGACACGATTGCAATTCAAAACCTACTCGAGCCATTCTGCTGTGTCCTTGGGAAAGACAATTTACGGCACTTTCCTCTGCTTAGCGGTCATAACAAGCGGTTCTAAATTTTGGTCGTAACTCTAAATAAAAAACTAAAAAACCAAATAAAAACTGTAATTGGATAGTAATATCTTGGCATCGCCAAAAGCAAGTTGGGTTAAATCTCTTTGACGGTTGCCCAAAATATAACGCCTCCAATATTTTCTTGCTAGAATATGTATACGAAGATTTCAGTTCGGGGATTTAATGTCTTTTTGTGTTCCCGTTTCCCGCTTTTTCTGATGGTAAATAATACATTTTTGCCTTGCTGATTTTACATATTTTGCTCATTGTGTTTTATAGGTAAAATTCCCGGTTTTTTTTCGATCCCGGGATTGGGTAAAATTGTTTCCGTTTTCCCGAATTTTTTTTAGAACCAAGAAATTGGAAACCCTTTTTCCCACCAATCGGGAGGATAGATGTAGAAATGAAAATGAAAAAAGAAATGATAACGATTATGGCAACACTAATCTTCGTCATCGAAATTCTTCTTTCTTACAAATGTCGGATTAAAAAGAAAAGTTTTATTGATTTTTCGATCTGCATACCATCTAAAAATCTATGACATCGATTGCGCGGGCTTAAATTACAAACTTAATCTTGGTTGTATCCTAATATTTTTCATATTCTCGTTAATGCTACCAAAGTAATAGTAAAAGTATTATAAGTAATGCCATTCTGCTTTTATACTATTTATGTTAAAAACGATAACCAACATTCATACAGCTTTGGTTAATCTTTTCAAGCAGAAACATAAATTTGCTACATTAATATTGCATGCCTTATACTGTTTAAAGTGAAAACCAATGAACCGTTTGTTAAATGCTTTAAATATTTGTGGTTAGGATTATTTTTATTACATTTAGTGTTTCTACTTTGTATGCTGATGAACTATATCCATTGTTACTAGAGTAGAATTATTATTTGTTTTTAAAGGCGCTTTGAAAACTTCTGCATATTTTTAAAAAAAGCAAAAAATTTCAATTACAAATCTACAGAATTTACGTAGCACTCCATGTCAATTGAAAAGCGCGGAAAAACTTCTGAAAACTCTTTTCCAGAATTAAATTTTTTTTTAACGAAACGTGTCATGAATTTGCAGTCTTCCATTCCCTAAACATTGCGGTCGGGTTCGGACAGCACCACCCATCGGTAGAGAGCTGTTGACAGCGCTGTCAGATCCGGCTATATCGGAAATGAAATCCGAACCTTTTGCCGTAGCGGTCAAAAATTAAACCAGTGCCTGAAATCAAGTAGGTACCGGCTTGTGAGCTCGTATTCCGGCGCTTGAGAGTCGTTTGCTCTTTTTCCCAAGCGGCGTCACTTTGTATTAGTAGACCATGTTATAACCTGTCCATCGCTGAAATCGTTATAAGGCTGAAAGGGAAATTGTACCGGCCCGAGCTTAGAATCAAGAAAATCGATATGCCAAAATTATAACTGGTCAACTAGTTTTCAATAAGGAATTTATACTTAGCCTAACATTGAACTTTTTATTTATACAGTATTGTGTTTTGGTTATAAAATCTTTAATCATATTCTTTAGATGCTATTTTTGCGGTAACAAAACTTTTTAACTTTTGAATAAAATAAAAAGAATTAAACTAAAGATTAATGCTAACTTAAAAATGGGTCCTCTTTTTCGATTTCAAAATTCCGCAAATTCCGCAAATTCCGCAAATTCCGCTTCACTTGGACATGATTCCCAAAAACCTTTCACATTTGAAAGCAGTGAGCAACTTTATCAAAATATACAAGGTGAGTTCAGCTGATTTATCTTAAAAGCACACAAGTAATTTTATGAGGGAAGAACAATCATCAATGGTTTTGTCCACTCATATCCTCATTTCGGTAAATTTCAACTTGGTTCCTTTTCAGCTATAAAGTTAAATAACAAAATATCGCGTTTTATATCTTTTGCTGAAAGGTAAAACTATTTGACCAACAGTTTACTTAATAAATAAATAAAATAGCAAAATGGGTTAGCGAAATGGATGACAAAGTTTGATAGAGAGAAAAAACATAGTTTGAATCAAGTACTAGCTGAACATAAAACTACAAGGTAAATGGTGCCGCCATTTCACACACAAAATAAGGAGTTCATTATGTAATAAATTTCAATTAAACTGGTTAAGGTGAACAATAAAAGTTTAAATTAAACTCGTTTTTAACGATTTTAGGTCCGGCCGGGCTTCAAGCTGAAGCAACAGAAGTGATTGTAACCACGACCGGATCAAAGAACCTTGCTGACAAAGCTAAGGATGCTTTAGAAAAAGGAATCAAAAATATTTACAATAAACGTGAGTAATAAGAATTTTTTTAAAAAATCAAGTACTTCTGAATATACTGATTAAAAATTAGATGTAGCTTCTAATATTTTTGTTATATTGTTACTAAGTGTTTAAATAGAAATTTATTCTACTTAATGGATTAAATTAACTATTCTCATTTTCATACGACAAAACATTTATAACAAGAGAAAAAAGAGGGGTTAATCTTGTGACTTTCTTTTAAGGAGCTCTGGTATTCTCATAAGTAATTTTACATGACCAATTAAGTTGATTTAAACCCTGGGTCGAAAATTTTCACCATTCAAAGCCCATTGAGACTAATTTCTTACGTAAAAAAACATAAAAAGTTAAAAAATCTGTTTGGCATTTAAGATGACATAACATTTCATGTAACTTTTTTTCATTTTTAGTTCTGCTATAATTGCCCAAAAGAAGGCAATAAAGCTTTATAGGTCGAATAGAGAAACATCAACTATTTGAAATTGTTTTATTTCTTCATAGCAATTCATAGCAATAGCAATTTCTTCATAGCAACAGAGATAAAATTACAAAACAAGAAAGAGAGCATAAAAGTAGTGGTAACTAATCACAGATTCTGGTTCAAATCAAAAACCTTTCACATAATATTTTACAATTCATGTATTGCTTATTATTCTATTTAATAATTCAATTTTTGCTACCTTATTTGGTAACGTTAGAGTAAAACGTGATTTTTTTGCACATGGAAGGGAGCCACAGCAGAAGAATAAAAAAAGTCTAATGTAGATTCGGCGCCGAAAGTTGGTCTAAACCAGGAATGTCCAACCTGCAGCCCACCGCTTAATCAAATTTTTTGTTCATGTTTTCATAGCTGTATTGCAGGTTTCTCAAAACTGTATTCGGCAAACTTACTTTTTCGAAAAAATTGAGAAGCCAGAGTAAGATTCAAAGTGAAGACCCTTTTTTTAGAGATCACTACGTTTTTGAGACGAAAATCGAGAAACCAGAGTCAGATTTAAAGGGAAGACTTTTTTTAGAAAAATTGGTAAACCAAAGTCAGATTCAAAGTGAAAGACCCGTCAATTCGGTGCAATATAGATGGACTTAAACTCGGACTTGAACTCGACAAAAAAGTAGCGAGTCTGGCGAGTCCAACGTCTAGATTTCATGCAGGGTCGACGGTTTAAAGGTTTCGCAGTTTATTGTTATCAAGAATTAAAAAAAAGCTAAACCTTGAATAAAAAATGAAAGAGAAGTTATAATATAATTTCCTTCATATTATTTCTCTTCACTAGTCTAAATTTTATAACTGTATTTAACCATGTTGTGCTCAAGGCTGTCACTTTTTTGTAATACCGAGTATTCAAATAGGGGCGTCGGAAAGCCGTTTTGGCAGTGGGGCAAAATTAAAAAAAAGGCACCTTATTTAAAAAAAAGTTTTATGGAGTTGCCATTTCGTATTGCAATCGTTTTCAGCGCAAAAATCTAGTAATGACTATAAAAATCTTCACTTTTAATCAATGTGCGAAATCTCCATTTTCGTCCCAAATTTCAAGTGAAGATTAAAAAAAAAACCATCACTTTCAATCAAGCCATGGTTGCTAATTTCGTCCTAAATTGACATTACCAAAATAATAGCATTTACTTTAACCGATATGATATTTTGATCGAGTTTTCATGATTGTAAGAAAAAATCTGAACTAACGCTTTCGTATCTCCGCACCAGTAGACAATACTCCTTTTTTTGAAAAGGGTATAGGAAATTTAAAGGGGTCAAAAAGGCAGGGTTAATAGCTTCTTGCCTCCCCGCTTTCGGGCGTCTCTGGTACTAAATATTTTTACAGAGCAAAAATATTGTCAGTTAGATTTTTTTCAACTTATGTCAGTTCTTGGCTGGCTTCTTCGATAAAAGTCTAACGGACAATTAGACAGTTATGCGGACTCCGGACTTGAACTCAGACTCGTCCTTTTATCCCGGACTCGGACTCGGGGCTCTGACTCGCTTCAAAATTTTGACGAGCTGCATCCCTGGTGAAGACCATTCTTTTAGAGATCATTACGTTTTTGAGACGAAAATTGAGAAACCAGAGTCCGATTTAAAGTAAAGATTTTTTTTAGAGAACACTAAGTTTTTGAGACGAAAATGGAGAAAGTGGAATCAGATTCAAAGTGAAAATTTTTTTGCGGCCCACCGAATATACTTAAATTTATAATTTGGCCCATTATGAAAAAAGGTTGGACATCCCTGGTTTAAACTAACAAAAAATCCTCACACTGTTGGCCTTTGTGTTGTCATTTTTATGGCTCTAAAAGTTTTTAAATTTAATCATAATTAATGAGTCGTTTTATTTCAATCTATCAATACAATTTAAGATGACGGTAAGTTTATTTGATTGTCCACTACGTTTTTTTCAACTTTAGATGGATAAATTTTTTGGCATTGAATAATTTTGGTTGTTTTTGTTTAGTGCCAGTTGGAGCGTGGATATTGATTGGAATCGGAGTCGTTCTTATACTTCTCTGTGTACTCTACTGCTGCTGTAAACGGTGTTGCCGTAAAAAGAAGAAGAAACAAGATAAAAAAAATCTCAAAAATGCGATTGATATGCAGTCGGTGAAGGATCTCGCCGACTCATTCAATCAAAACGTAAAAGTTCTCTTTTAACTCTCTTTTTCATTTTTGTTTTAACTCTTATTTTTATTGTTTAATGACAAGTCTAGATAATTCTTAAAAGTCGGAACATATTTTGATCCGTCAAAAGTTGAGTTTGTAGCCAGATTTTGTTCTACCATCATATCTGAAATGAAACAAACATTTCGTTATACTGACTTGACATGCCCAAATAAGTCACGCATGCCCGGAATTCATCTTCACAGCGTTGCCACACGGTAAACCACAAACTACTGACGTGGTCCTGTCGAAACAATACCAAGTTCTTGGCAATATTGTATCAGATTCAACCGGACCGGGAATCGAACCCGAACCCGACTCATTATGATCAAACTACTACATCATGGAGTTCTTTGTCGTACTATCTACAAATCAGAAGAACGAACTTATCCTTTTGACTTGCGGAATAAAGCCACACTTAATTTTTGTTCATCTTTAATAGATACTAAGATATTGGTGTCCAGTTGAACTTTTTTGTTTAATCTTTTATTTTTTATATTAACATGACTGTTAATTTACAAAGCAATTGGCAATCCAAAGCATATACAGATACAGTATATATGTATGCTTGTATGTATATACTCATTTTTATTTTAATTTGTAAAAATCAAAAAAACATTTAAATCATTTCATCTATTTGAATTTAATGATCACATACCATCCCCATTTCCTATTAATCCTCCGGAATCGCAAAACAACGGCAATTTGTAAATTGCACCCCGATTCAGAGCACTACGCAACTAATTCTATCAATTGCACCAGTAATAAAGAATTGATTGTCAAAACTAACAACGCGAGTGAGTTGTGGTGAATAGCTTTTTTTGTGGTCACCTAAATTTGATGGCAAAATCACAAGCCGTGACCGGTCATGGAGCCGGGGATTTAAGAAGTATATGTTACTTGTGATTTATACGTTTGTGTTGTTTTGCTTTATCTTTTAAATTTTACTTCCAAATTTCTTTCAAAAGTAGAAAACTATTAATAGTTTTAAAGCATGAGTTGTCTGTTTTCTGGGTTACCATAGCAATTTTCTCTAAAAATTATTTAATGTAATTGAACAATATCCAGACTAAATAGTTTTTTGTCCACGTAATTAAGGATTAGAATGGATACATTTTTATTACTAGGCCTTGCTTTCCGCGGATGGTGAAAACGGAGACGAAAAGGAATCCAAGAAGGAGACAAAACAAGAATTTTTAGGAAGATTAAATTATGGTTTCGATTACGACTTTGAAAAAAACAACGTAAGGTTAATTTTTACTTTTATAGTAAAGATTTTTTGCCAAAAATTTATTCAAAACCTTTGATGTAGCCCCATGCTAAATTTTTTGTTGATAAAGAGGCTTTGAAAGAAACATTTAAACATGAAAATGGGATGTTTATTTAAAGCTTGATAAATTTAACACTTTTTATTAGAATTATAAACGATGGTAAAAAAGCAAAAATTTTTACACATGTCTTCAAAAAGCAAGCAAAAAAGCATACAACAAATCAAAATTTTTTAGTAATTTATTATTCGTATCCTATAGGATGCTTTCTTTAAACCAACATACACAAAGTCAAAATATAGAATGAACTGAGTTTTTAGTGTAGCCAATAGTTTTATAATAAAATGGTGGCCAAAAACAATTTTGTCTTTAAAAAACTTTTTTCACTCAAATTGCGAACGTTTTTACTACTGGATGTGAAGTTAAAATTAAAAAACGTCTTTAGTAGAATCAGGAAGGGTTGAAATTTCTGGTTTCAAATTCAAAAGTACCCCTGTACCCTTTTGTTAAGGACTTTATTACGGTTTGTGAATAATTTTGATATAAACACATGAATTCGTTTGACTAACTAATTTGTAAATGTTATTTCCATGTAAGAATCGATTACACCGGGTCCACTGTATGTGTCTTTTCAAAACTTTTTTGCTTCAAGTAAATGCATTAAATGATAATAAAAAATTAAGTTTAAAATAAAAAAGTAAATGAAAAAATCAAAAACAAGAAATCAAAAATTGAACACTGCGCTTCAAATAAAAAGTAAGTTATCAATACAAATAACGATAAAAGAAAGTAATTTATCTTTTGTTTGACCTTTTGTTTTATATACAAGTCAGTAATTATCAGTATTTTTTTTACGACCGGAAAAAAACATGGACCTACTGTCACATTCTGAACTAATTCATTTTCATATTAAACTTGTTAAACTGCATGAAAGAATAAATTAACTACTAGGTAGAAAATTCTGGAGAGTTTATGGATTATTTTTCAATATAAAAAATAATTTCACTTTAAACCGTGATGACGATTTAACTATAGACTTGTCACAATTTCATAAATCACCATTCAGCAATTTCTACAAAAACAAATACAATTCAGAGCAAAATTAATTTTTTTATTGGCTATTAATCCTTAAAATACTCAAAATTTTCTACTAATCAGTACTTTAATTTTCTCTTCATTTAACTAGGCTAGGTTTAGTATGAAAATGAATGCATTCGGAAATTAGCAGTTCCCTTAGGTTTTTTTCTTATCCTAACAAAGTGAATATTGTTTATAAGATTTTTATCTTAAATGAATAGTATTCAATTCACGATTTTTTATTTTGGAATTTTTTTATTTGATCTCTTGCTTTTAATTTATCTCTTGCTTTTAACTAACTATCATTTCAGACGTTTCGTTTCCTAATGGGCCATAAGGCGAACAGAAACCATTTGCGCAATTTCGATAAAATGTTTTTTTAAATTCTATTTTATTGATTGTGTGTGATCGCAATGACAGGTGTAATCGAGCAATCTACTGAAGAGTAGAAGCTTACGTTATGTTTATTGATTATATTGGCGATAGTTTTGTTAAAAAAGTTTATTTAAAAATTTTCTAGCTCGCTGTGAAGGTCATTCGAGCGGAAAATCTAAAAGCAATGGACGCCGGAGGAAAATCCGATCCTTACGTTAAGGTAGGTGGCGTTTTTTGATTGGTTTTCAAATTCTAGTCAACAAGAAGGGTTTACTTAGAACGAATATTTGGGTTAGCACCTGAAGGATGGTACAAACGTCTGCTATATCTGACCTACAGGGTGCGTAACCCAATTCTTTCTGTAAGAAAAATTTAATTTTTGATAAATACCTTAAACAATCTTTATCGTTCACCGAATTGCGAGTGTGGCGCTCCTTCACCGAATTGCGAGTGTGGCGCCTCAGAGCAAACCGCAGACCATGTACTAACAGCGTGCCCTGTACATCGGGCACCACATGGAGCACGTGGTCTGACGGTTTTGGATGACGAAACTCGATGCTGGCTTAATAACATCACTGCCAGCATCTGACCCAGGCAGTGCAGCAGTCTGGGGTAGTAAAAGGATAAACCCTCGGCCCCAGTTCTGTTTGTGTCTGGCCTGGAGTGGATGCCCTTCAAACGATGACGACGACGACGACGACGAACAATCTTTATCGAAGAAAAATAAAATAAACTCCCTGGAATCTAAATTCTATTATGATCATGTCATATAAGCTATTTGTCTTTTGATTTACAACAAAACGTCGAAGGCGTGAAGCTTAGAGCAATCGTTAGCGATTGAGCAAATTTGCATTCTGAGATACCAAACTATTGTTGTCCGCTGAAAATTTTATTATGTAGGTCGTTTGTTTTAAATTAGAAAACGGATTGCATTAATTTTAAAAGATTATTGCTATTTAGTATAAATCCACGCTGTCAATTTTGTATTGTACAGTTTTTTTCTTTTGCATCATACTTCCATTCGCCCATTTTCTAAGATTCCATTCGTTTTTCAACAAACAGATCAAAAGACAAAAAAAAGATTCAATAATCAAAAATCAATTTATTTTAACTTTTAAGTCGTAGCGAAATCTGCTATATTTTTTAATTAAACTTAAAGGATTCCTTCTACATAGAGCTCCCTCCCGGTTAGCAAACAATATTCAAGGCCATATATTTTTTCTCTATTTATTTTTATATTACGTTTTTAAATAGAATTGCTGAAACCAGGGTTTTCACTTTCTTAAGCATTGCCATATTTAAGACTTGAATTTGTAAAAAAACAAGGTTTACAGAATAAATGTTTGATATTTTAAACTGCTTATCAAGACAGACAAGAAGGGGAACTGGTCGGAAACCGTTTTCGCTTCAAAATAAATCAATAAACAAAGTAAAACCAAGCTTCTAACGATTACGATCGCTGTTGAAACAGCGATCCGCACTTTTGCAAATTCGGATACGAAGTTTTTTGTGGTTTTCGGAGCAGGTTTTGTTGTTTCCTAATTTAGACTGCAATACGACAGAAATCAGATCCTATCGGTATTTAGTCGGGACCGAATGATGTCACTTATTATTTAAAGAGCTTCCGCAAAAGAGCTCAGTGTGATAACGACAACGAATGTGGTAACACTGATTTGAAAGCAGAACGACGCGAGTTTGATGCTCAGCTTACTCGAGTGATTCCTCTTTTGCCTTTAGGAAAGATGCTTCAGAAAAAATTTTTTAATGGAGCCACGCTACTTGCCTCCAATAGTGACTCCGTTTAAAACAACAATCAGACTAATACGGCCATATGAAAAAAGTTGACTCACGCACGGCACACGAACAAGGCCGAAACTCAATTTGTCGGTGGCTAAGTTCGTGAGCAACTAAATTATATTCTTAAAGTTAGGGCCGTTCAACCAGCGGTCCGCAAAGTTTTTTCTGGTGGCCCGCAAAGGAACTTCTATAAGATGCTCAGTTAACTTTAATCATTACAGTGCCTTTGAATCGATTCTATTCCACGCAGAAAAGTTAGAATACAGTTATTTTTGGTCCAGTAAAAGGTTCTTTGTTTTTTTTCGGAAATAACACGTAGGATCAAAGTGATGGTCTTTTTTTTGGTCTTTAACCAATTTGTGGTTTGATTTCTAATAATCAAAGAGTGAAGGAATTTGATTAAAAAATATCACATTAAAAGTAAAGTGAAGCAAAAAAATAAAAATGATAAGGTCATGACTTTGATAACTGGACTGATTGGGATGAACATGCGGACAAAAATTTAGCTCGTATTGATTAAATGGGTTGGGGACCCCTCTGCTAAACTTAATGAGTCGTAGTAATGATTTCCAAAAGCATAGGACTGACCTTGGAAATAAAAATAAAGAAAACAAAACAAAACAAACGGATGAATTTATTCGTTTGCAATATAATAAAAATAAACTGAAACTTTAAAGCAAAATCACTGCTTATTTGAGCGAAAGTTAAGCTAATTTAAAAGTTTGATGATGTGATAATTTACCTTTTAATTTTCACTGTTTTCGTTTTTATTTTTTTGGTTTAGGTCGACCAGTAATTAATTTAAGGTTAAGAATCTTTTTCAGATTAAGCATTTGTTTTTAGGTTTTCTTATCGGACAACAGAAAGAAAAAATTAGAAACCAAAGTTTGCAGAAAGGAATTGAACCCGGAATTCAATGAAACATTTAACTTTAAGGTAAGAGATCAAACCACAATATACATGTAACTTGAATCATGTACAACCTAAATAAAATGCTCAACGTTGTGTGAAAGCTTTTCAAGAAAAAAGAGTCTTTTAAAGAAGTCAAGTGAAATATTTTGATGCGACCTCAGAGTAAAATAAAAAATTGAGATTGATAAATAAGAAAACAGTAAATTGTAGTAAAGAGCTGCTCTTGGCCTAAACGTTAAATGCATTTTTTTGCGAGAGTGGTTTAGGATGACGTTTCGTGTTTTTAACAGTTCCCAGTTTACATTTGCACCACTAAATGCGACTTAATTTCTGGAAAAAACTCTTTAAAAACTTTGTTTTTCTGTAGATTTCCTCGAATGAAATTGGAGAAAAAACAGTTGTATTCCAAGTTTTCGATTACGACCGCTTCTCTCAACATGACGTAATTGGTCAAGTCATGGTCCACATGAGCACAATTGACCTTGGCGCAGCGACAGAACACTGGACTGAGCTCAAACCTGTCCCTCACAAGAAACCTGTGAATTT
The DNA here is from genome assembly GCA_963680785.1 of Diplosoma virens. Lineage (NCBI taxonomy): Eukaryota > Metazoa > Chordata > Ascidiacea > Aplousobranchia > Didemnidae > Diplosoma > Diplosoma virens. The sequence goes on from OY796889.1 coordinate 18,340,418, forward strand.
GTATTAAATTTTTTTAATCTTTGACCTTGAGAAATTTTTTAGTAAGAGCCCAAATTAATGACTGTGATGAACACTGACTTTGCCTATGACTGGTAAATTTTTTACGTGTTTACTATAAATTGATTTAGCAACATTTTTGATTTCAAAATCATATCGTTCAAAACCACACATTGAACTTTTGGGTCTACTAGAAACTTTTCTAACTTTACGACTAAAAATGTTTGATAAATTTTAATTTCATATCTGGTAAAACAAGATTACTAATAATATTCTTTTCTTGTGGTACTTTAAATTTTCTTAAAAAGTTTTTTTTTCTTCGATTGAATATATTTTAAATGTTTAATTTTTATTAAAAAGCTTTTATTTTTGTGACAGGAGGAATTGGGAAAGTTATGTGTTTCACTAAGATATATTCCTACCAGTGGGAAGCTAACTGTTCTCATTTTGGAAGCGAAAGGATTGAAAGTTATGGATGTGGGAGGGAGCTCTGACCCATTTGTTAAAATATCGCTTATGATGGTAAGTTAAATTAATTTTGAAATTTCAGTAGGAATTTAACTTAAAATCAAATTTATTTTTTACACGGGTTGCTGGGCGGCTTTACCCTAAATGGCGACGGCATCGTGGCTTAGTAGTGAAAACATCACAGGGACAGCGACCTGGGTCCGGTATAGCCCAGTTCTACTCTTACCCTTGACCTGTTGCATTACCCAAAAGAAAGACACTATGCGTCACTTTTGTCTGCTTGACAGTTTTAGTAAACAGCTTAAAAATAATTAAAAGCTGCGAAACTAAACAAAATCTTAGCCGGAAAGCTTTATTTTGGAATGGAAGTAACATCTCAGGCGGTTACTTTATGTTCACTTTGGTTGTCTTGCGAACTACTGTAAAAAGGCCAATAGTTAAAAATATAATAAACTTATGTGAAGGTGTTTTTTGGAGTAATACTAAAAGCTTCCAACTACAAACATAATTCTTTTGTTGCAACCACACAAGTTTTTAATTTTGAACATTTTCAGGGGAACCGACGTTTAAAAAAGAAAAAAACAACAGTGAAAAAAAGCACCCTAAACCCCTACTTCAACGAAAGTTTTTCATTTGAAGTTCCTTTTGAGCAAATAAAGGTAGGCAGATGAGTACAGAAATTTATGATCCAATAATTGATTAGTTAAAATATAAAACTTAGGCTAATATTTTCACCGTATTTCGGTGGCTTTTTATTTTAAACAATGTAATACAATTAACTCTTTATTATAATAGAGCAAGATGTGGGTCATTGAAAAAGCATGTGGTTTTCTCTTTTTAGAGAATTAACTAACCGTAATATTTTACTTCTTTTTACTGATACAATAGACTTCGGTTAATTCTGATTCGGTTATTGCGGAATTTCGCTCAACTCGGATAAAGCTGAAAGTACAAATGATTTCCTATATAATGTAATTCTTAATAAAAAAGGTTCGGATTATCCGCACTTTGCCTGATTTGGATGATCATGTCTGTCAAATCGAATCCGCATTAACCAAGGTCTACTTTACTTTCTTTATGTATATAGTTTTTTCGATGATTTTTTCTTTGCAAAGCACGGGATCTCGGAATTCGAAATCTATTCTATCAGATGCTTTTCAAGTAAATGGGGAGGTTTTTGTAATTTATGTCTAATCATTACAGCAAAAGCTGCTTTACTGATTGAGGCGGGTGCTTTGCAGTTGTTTTCAATGAAGATTGGTCACAAGAACTTAATCTTTGTCGTTAACTTTGCAGAAAGCCTACCTTGTCATTGGAGTCTATGATTACGACAACATCGGTTCTAATGACATCATCGGAAGGCTAATGATTGGCTGCGACGCCGAAGGGGCCGAGTTACGCCAATGGTGTGACATGATCGCAGCCCCAAGGCGCCCCATCGCAGTTTGGCACACACTAAAGGATTTGGATAAAAATTATAAAATAAAAGGCAAAGACAATAAAGATAAAGACTAAAAAACAAAACATTAACCGCAATATTTCATGAGTCGAAATTTCTGGTCTGCTGATGAAAAAAAACAATCATATTGTTGTATATGTGTTTGTGGAATTTGGAAGTAAAGTCGACCCTAAAACGTTCGCTGATGTAAGGTTCTTTTACTGATTTTTTAAAAAATCGAATGCATGCGTGCTGATTGTGGCTTGGAAACTAAGGTGATGTTAAGTTTATGTAGTGATGATGCTAAACTGATGATGATAAGCTTTCTTGTGATCGCATAAAGAAAAAGTTTTCAAAATAAATTTGAAATTAAAAATTTCATTAACGGTAGAAGTCAATTTTTGTATTAAAAAACCAATTAAGCGGTAGATTGATCTTCTTACAGGAAAATCTTATCAAATATGCTTAAGAGTTCAAACGTAGACACGTTTACAGAATTATGTCAAAAACTTTTTTCCCTAAAATGGTCAACTACTATTAAGCGTATTGACATTTAAAAAATTGGAATAAGCGAACTGAAAAGCCGATCTATTAGTTTGAAAAAATTAATAAATTAGGTTTTTTTTCAAGTATTTTGACGATCTTATGTTTTATCATATACCGATATCTCTGTCGACCCTTGTCGTAATAAGATAAGTATAAAAACAATTGCTTTTTTTTTGTTGAATATTTGTCTTCTGTGATTGAATAAATAAATTTGCTGTTTGAAAAATTGCTTACAATTTTTGTGCGCTGTATGTAACCAATATCATAACTGTTAAACATCTAAGCCAGCGGTTCTTACCCTTTTTTATATTGTTACCCCTAAAATATTTTGATATATATCAATTACCCCTTTTAATAAACAACAACTATAATAGCTTGCAATCCAAAATATACACATAGAAAAATTAAGTCATTTTTTATTACAAATACATTTAATGGGAAGGCTGGTACTGCTTTTTTGCTATTAAGCGTTCAAATCTAGGTTGAGTGAAAGAAACACAACATCGCATTTCATCATCGATCTCAAGCCTGTTTCGATATTTTGTCTTCATAGACACCATTGTAGAAAATCCCACTTTACAGCAATAAGTTGAAGGAAATTGAATCAAAAAATTCAATGCTCTTTTTGAAAGGATGGGATATTCTTTATAAATGCCAGCCCAAAAGTTTCCTATATCCTCTGTGAAGCCAGTTTTAAGACTTGAATTTTTGCGCAGTTGAAAAAATTCAATTTTTGCTGCCATATCATCATCACGGATAGAGTTTTCTTCAACTGAGAATGGCTGGCTAATCCACAAAAAATTATATCGTTCTTTAATTCCAGGAAAATATCAATCAATCGTAATATTTATTGCATTTAAGTGGCTAACTATTTCTTGAGTGAAGTTGCATTTCATGTTTGGGTCAGATTGTAAGAGCATTTTCAAATTCGGAAACATACTTGTTGTGCCTTTTTCTGTCAATCTTTTAAACAATTCCACTTTACGTTTGAAGGCTGCAACTTTGTCGTGTGTCGTATGCAACCATTGATAACCTCCTTGTAGAGTTAAATTGAAGGAATTCACTTTTGAGAAAAAATCACCCAAGTAAGCCACCTTCAGCAAAAAGTTATTGGTTTTTAATTGATTGTGCATATCAACTTCTTTTGCATTTCGTTCTTTTTCAAGAAAAATAGCTCGCAGCTGAAGGAAACGATTCAAGATTTTATCACGAGATAACCACCTTACCTCCGTATGTAACAAAAGAACTTTATAATCAGAACCAACTTCTTCACAAAAAACTGCGAATAACCTTGATCTTGTGGCATTTGCAGAAATATGGTATACGATTTTTACTACATCTTGTAATACTTCTTGAAGTCCAGATGGAAGAGTTTTCATGGCTAAAGCAAAGCAATGAATCAAACAATGAGTAAATGATACATGAGAAGCAACATTGGTGACTAATCTTTTGAAAACAGACTTGTCGCCAATCATAGAAAGAGCACCATCAGTACAGATTCCAACAAATTGTTTCCAATCAAGTGAGTGAGATTCAAAAAAAACTTTTACAACTCTAAAGACATCTTCTCCTTTACATGTTGTCGACAGTGGTTCCGAAAATAAATATTGTTCTTTTATGTTGTTTTCAAAAATGTAGCGAGCGTAAACCAGCAAATGCGCAAATGATGAAACATCAGTGGATTCGCCCAATTGAAAGAAAAATATTGGACTGGACCGCATCTCTTCCACCACTTGCAACAAAACGTCTTGACTCATTTCTGAAATGCTTTTTTTAACTGTATCGTTGGAGAGCGAGATTTCTTCTAATTTATTAGCTTTTTCCTTTCCCAGTACCAGAGTAGCTGCTTCAATGAGACAGGGCTTTATGAGTTCCTCACCAATTGTGTGAGGCTTTTTTGACTGAGTAATGCGGAATTAAGGTAATTTGGCTAACGAATATTCTAAATTTTTCTTGCAAGAAAGCCTAATTTTCTTAATAAATCTAAAAACAATTGAAAACTGGAATGAAGACTTCAGTTCCGATTTACTTTAAACACAATCATTTACTATAGAGGTTTTTTTGATTCCGAATCACTTAAACTTGGAGTTCTCAATTGGCTGTAAATTCTACAAGCAAAAATTTGCAAACTTTTACAGACCGTGTAACTTCTTGAAAAGACACAGTTTGCAAAACTAATAGTTATATTAATACAATACGTCACAAAGTTTTTCAAGATAACATGCTTGTATTCGGAGCTCTCTCAAAGGCCCTGTCAAGAATATGCGAAATCGCAGATCAAAAGCCGAAAAGCAGTCATTAATTGACTGTTTTTCGGCTTTTGATCTTTACAGCCTGGTAGCTACTTTTAAACAGAATCACCATTGTAGGTAAACAGCGTAAAGGCTCGTTTCCACTACGAGCGCCGAACGGAGCATTCTTTGTTTGTTTTATTGATTTTTTACTTCTTACTGCGCTTAAGCGCTAAGCGAAACAAAAAAATCAATAAAAGAAGCAAAGAATACCCCATTCCACGCTCGTAGTAAAAACTGGCCTTGACCCATTTAAAATCTATCGCAGAGTCCCTTTTCCAAACGGACAACGAAAGTTACTCAATCAAACTCGCGACTCGCATCAGCGAATTCGCGTCTTTCTGGTCGCGCGTCAGACAGGGTTGCCAATTTAGCGGTTTTCCAGCTAGATCTAGCGGGTTTTAATGTTATCTAGCTGGACAAAAATGTCACCTAGCTGATAGCTGGAAATCTAGCTGGTTTTTAAAGTAGTTTAGCTGTTGTTTTTTTTTTACAGAACACCATAACTTTCGGACGAGAATAGAGAAATACTATATCGATTCGAGGTGAAGACCTTTTTTTTTTTTAGAGATCACCATGATTTTGGGAGTAAAATAGGAAAATCAGGGATCAAATCAAAGTAAAAACCTTTCTTTTTTTTAGGAACACTATGAATTTCGGACAAAAAGTGGGAAATCTGAGTATGATTTCAAGTGGGGACCTTTTTTTTATCAATATTTACCAAATCTGGTTATTTACCAAATCTAGCTGATTTTAGGGTAAAGTAAAGCTTTTCTAGCAGAAACATTTAAATTAGAGTTGGCAACACTGGCGTCAGAGTGTTATCATCCCGAGCTATTCTGCCGACAATAAAACCCTAAAAAATGAGCGAAATAATCAAAAAAGTTGAGATTCAAGAAAATCTACCCATGATAATAATGAATTAATCCAAATTTAACTTATAGTCCATAGGCCTGGGGTAATTTTTTCTGCAAGCCTCGTACTTAAATATTTTTGTTTAGCTTTTACTCAAAAAAGTTTTTTTTCGTTTTTATTGTGTTTCAGTATTAGAAAGTCTACGATGAGATTAAAAAATTATTTTATAAAAATTTCGAAATCAATTTATTTTGGATCTTTTGCAATAAATATGTGATTCGAATGTTTAATTAGTTTTTGTCTTCTGCTCATTTTTTGCAATAATTCAAAAACAAAAATTCAATGATCACCAAGGTTTGAAAATATCATTTTGATTAAAAACGTTACGGCTATAAAGACAAAAGTTGATCACAAGCAATGGCTATGAGCAATCCAGAAAATAGACTGCATTAAGAATAAATGCAGTTGAAGCATCAATTTAAATTAATTTATGCAAAACATGCATTCTCGTTGATCATCATTATATCCAACACTTAAATCTAAATATTGTGCAACATTTAAAAAGTAAAAGGAAAAAATTTTTTCACCTTGATATTAAATTACACGCAATTTCTGTGAAAATCACGACAAATTAAATATTTTTGACCTATCATATCAGAAAGCGTAATTTCTCCTGCATCCAAATTGTGTAAAATAAAAAGCTCATTTGTACGTATAAATCGCGGAATGTAAGTTGAGTAAGGTCGAGGTAAAGATTAAATCAATCAATTGAAAAATACATCAGCAAAGTTAGAAAGTCGAAACAAACCACGAACTACCTGGGACGCTCATGTGAGTTTATTTTCTTACTCTTACGACTAAATATCATTTGAAATTTGCTAAACTTTCATAAGAAAATTTTGTGAGGTTTTTGATAAATGCTTTTAAGCTTTAACATTGAGAACTTAATTTCAATGATAACTAAAACAGAATTTTTCAAAAACGAACAACCATGAAATAAATTTGGCATCAATTTAATCATACAACAATAAACAAACTTCTAACTAGATCATATGAATAGTAAAATCATAAAGTTACAGAACAAATAAAACTATTTGAAGGATTTTTTATAAATAAACAAAATGCAACAATGTAGCACACTAAACTCTACTCAGTCCTGAAGTTTCTTTTTAATGTTCCCTTTCCCCATCAACTGGGTGCAGTTTGGTATTCATAACCTCGCTTTCCGAACCACCAGTGCTATGAGAATCGTCGTGGTCTCCTATTGGAATATTATTCTCTTTACAGCTAAAATAATGTACTCTTGATAGCGATAAGAGAAGTTCTTTTTCCTGGGTAATATCGGAACTATCGGATCGTTCCTCGTCATGTCCGCTCGGGGCGCGTGCTGCATTTATTCTTTCAGTCATCCTTTAAAAGCAGAAATACTTTGTTAGCTTGTGTCTTAAAATATTCTTCTGAAAACTAAAAAGTTTTGAGTGCACCAGGCTTACAGCATAAACTTTACAATTGATAATCATTTGTCATAAAGTTCAAATTCACTTTTTATTTAGATAATTGTTTATGTGAGATTTCGTTTATTTATCTATTTATGATAATAAAAAAGGAGCAATTTTTTGTCAAAAAGGACCGTACTTGTGCTGACCATTTTTCTTCAAACTTGAATAGCTTTTTTTTTTGTTTCAGAGCTGAAGATAAAATATAGATTAAAATCAAAGTTTTGTCTTTGTGTTTGGGGTTTTTTTAAGCGCGTTTGAGCCAAATCTAAAATAATATAACTTTTTTATTGACGTTTTAAATCTGTTTTTTTTTTGTTGTTAGACAAAAGGGAACAAAAATGTGATTTTCTCGGCTCCTCGGATTTCTCCTGATGTAGGGTGGTCAATGATCTAACGAAAAAATAGAAAGAAACTATAATCCGAACTTTTAAACGAAAAATAGCAACGATTAGAAATCGAATTTTGGTACTAGTTACGTATGCAGTCTAGAATCTTTATGCGGTCTACTACCTGATTTAGTTGGTTAGGGTAGGGTTAGAGTTACGGTTAGGTAGACTGCATACTAAACCAATACCCGAATTTTTTATTTACAAATCCAAAGTACACCAATACCAACGCTCCGCAGCCAATGCCTTGAAACATTTCCGAGTTTCTTTTTAGCTTTAAGCTGTAAAAAATTTCCAAAGGTTTTTTATTAAACATAAAAGGCAGAACTTTAAAATTCAGCTCAAGTGTTCCATGACATCAAAAAGTTGAAGAGTAACAAACTATACTTTTTTTGCTTAACATTCTTCAATGAATTATACTATTGACTTGTGTTGTCTTAATGACGATAGTGATCGATGGGCTATCAGCTCAGCTCTTCCTCTGCAATGCTGTTATGCAATAGCAAAAAGCATCTTACATCACTTTATTCTGCTTGGTGATTTTAACAACAGCTCTAATCTACACTCGTATCAGTTTGTAAAAACTAAAACATCAATAAAAAACTTTTAATGGGAAAGCAATATTTTGGCTTTTTCATAAGCAGGTCACAGTATTTTTGGCCTTTGCTCTAAAGTGGGATCTTCCGTGGTTGCTTTGCAACTCAGAAGGATGAATCAATAATATAATTCAATGCTTTTCAACCTTTTTTGCAACGTACACACTTTCGACAAGATGAAAAACCTATACACTCTGGTTCAAACTATAAAGTCTAAAAAGTATTAATTAAAGTTAAGAGTTTTTTCTTTTAAATATTATATAAATGAAACAAACATGATTGAAAAACAATTTAAGTGCAAGAAAAGATCTTCACCTTAATTAAAAATTACTTTTTATTGTGACAAAAGATAAAATGATTAAAAAATAAGGTGTTCTAATAGTTTGACAAGTCTTTGATACCCAATACATCCTTATAGTATACATCCAATCAAGCTGGAAGACCCTTAAAAATTTTTTTGGTAAACTCTGGGATGTACTACATTCACGGTTGAAAAACACTAATGTAGCTTTTAAAAGTAGCAAAATAAAACAACTTTGCCACACTCTTGAAAATCAAAGCAAAGCAATTTGAAATCCATAGATTTTTACACAAATTTTGTGGTCAAACAGGTCAAACTTTTCCATCGTTAAATTCTTAAATAAATGATAAAAGACTTTTAAGCCTCACCATTTAGGCATGTAGGTCATAAAAATACTGCCGAATTTCTTGGTTTGTTGCTCCTGTTCTCCGTAGGATATCGCCTCCTGCTGCAACTGCTTGTGCTTGTGCTTCATGAAGGAGTTGTAGGAGGTTAAACACACACAACAAAAAAGGATAACTCCACACACAGCCACGAGGACCATCAGTGGGGTCAAGTTATAGTAATAGGGTCTGGTGGTCGTTGTATCAAGAGCTAATACCGTGACGGTGGTGTTGCTTAATTCCAACATTTTCTATAAAAAGAAAGGCTTTTGTTAACGAAAAAATAAAGTAGATCTATTTAAAACGTTCAATGAATATGGCCCAAAAAAAGTATGCTTAACGACAGAAGTTTTTTCAGTTTTGTTCAAACTTACCAAATCGAAAAAAGCCCTATTTAGTTCAAGAAAAACAACTAATTTGCAAAACACTAAAACTAAATCTTTTAATTTTCCTGCATGAGTGTTATATGACTTGTTCTAGGATAACTTAAAAATTATTTTTAACTTTAATTGTATCTGGCCCTCTCATTGATGACAAAAAGGCTAAATCAAAATTTTAATTAAAATTATGAATATTAACGTCAAACTATCGAAAAACATTTCCATTGCTCAGTTAGTCCCGTACAGTGTTCCTTAAACTGTTGTAGCTTTGTTCGCCCTTGCTATCGAGTTTGGCATTTCATTCACCATGAATCTCTTCCGGAAACATTACAAGCTGTGGTTATTTTACATACTAATACGTCAAATTAAAACAAAAAAAGTCCTCACTCAATGTTTAACCAAAAAATTTGTTTTGAACCTTAAGTAAAGACTTTTTTTGGTCTCTACTTAACGTTGTTAGTAACAATTACAGCTCGGTATACGTTTCCGTTCTAAAACTTTAGTCGATTTTGGTGGTATCTCTGGCTTTGTTCGTCCACCCCTTATTTAACCTCTGCATTGATTCACCCTTATGCAAATTTCATTCATGAAGGGTACACTAGCCTAGTGGATGGTAAACATTTTACCCTGTCATGAAAGATATGGGTTTGATTTCCGGGTCTGCGATCTGACACAGGTATTGCAAGCAATTTATTACCGTTGTAAGAGTTCCACAGTGGCTGCATTGTTGGGCGCAATGTTGCGGAAGTCGAAGTACCGCCACGAACTCATACCACGTTTCGTCGTTATAACAAAAAAAAAAAATTCAAAACACAAAATAGAAAGTAAGGCACTATGAAACACAAACGGTAAAAAAATTTCTTGATTAGGTGACGGTCATTTTGTAAATAAAGCAACTTAACTAATCACTCAAAAGTAACGTACAGTTTTTTATTTTAAGGATTTGTCTACACCTGGATATACGTTCGACGTACCTTTGTTTACTAATTTCTCCGGCCGAGCGTAGACTAGCCTCCACCAATTATTATAATAAAAGTATTGTCCAACAATCGAATCGATTTAATATTATTTTTAACCATAATTGTGTTATTGAAAGGTGCAGCGACCATTTGCAATTGACAATGTGCGAGTCATAACGTCTATTGTTCAGTTCCTGTCTCCTTATTAGCAATCTTTGTTTTAACTTCATAGCAAACAAACTAAAATGATTGCAAATAAAAATAAAATATATGAGCTAAGTTTTTCAGAACATTTATTTCCACTTGAGGACAAATAATGCCCGGCTTTGTCCCGGAACGGATTTTTATTAATAACAAGCCTTAAAAACAATTTATTTTTCTAAACGTTTTTTGGTCGCTGCAATTGATCAAATAGTGTTTTGCGAAAAGGTTCTTTTTCAAGGCTACTTATCCCTGTTAAATTTGTCTGCGGGTTAAGATATTTTTACTTTTTTTATCTGTATTAATTTAGTAGTACTATTAAATTATTACAATTAATATATTTGAAACTTTGAAAAAATTAAATTTTGGAGGAAGTAGGCTTACATAAGTGCAATTGCATAATAATAGCAAAACAATATAGTCTACTAAAAGGAGATGAATGAGTTGATGTGGGTTTTGTCAGATTTCAACATGTATTGATGAGCTTTATTTCCTTATTCGAGGCAAAAACTATTCACCTGTCAAGAACACATACTGGGGACATAGACATAATCTCAACTGAGATATAATTTCAGATACCAATTCGGTATCATCGACACTTTATTTTTGCACCAATGATGATAATAAGGTTTTGAAAATTGCAATCAAAACAGAGAAATATACTTAATTTTTTTGATAATTTTATCTCAATAATCAGAACTTTTATAAACATAGCAGTATACTGGTACATTTTCCCAAACTTTTCTCAAAAACGAGGAGAGGATTATAAACGTTTTGATGATAAGTGTCATTTTGGAGAATTTTTCCAGTTTTGTAAAGTTACTGAGAAAAGGTTAGAAAGTAAAAGATGTGTATAAATTAGAACTGGCTAAATTTATGCATAAACTATTCAATAATAAATTACCAGAGATGTTTTAAAATAGCTTTACCAAAATTGGAAATTATAAATTATGAAACAAGAAATAATATACCGGTAACTGCCAATTATTATCTTCCCCAGGCATCAAAAAAGGCAGGTCATAACAAATTAGAACATCCCGGTGTCAAACTTTGGAATGAAATTGACGCCAATTTAAAGAAACTATTTTTGTATACTTTCAATGGCAATATAAAAACCCACTCGCACTTACTAATAACTCGCTAAGTCTCATTTACAGTAAAACTGATAACACTGGTCAACACACAATTTGGTGCCTCAAGTATTAAAACTGTTTTGGGGTATATTTGGGGCGCTGATTCCAAAAATGACATCGGTTTTTTCGCATCAGCTCTGGTTTTCGAGTTACGGCATACCCTTATAATTTTGACTTTTATCTGTTATACATGGATCTTAAGCAACAAAGAATTTGTTTAAGATTGTTTAAAGGTATGTCAAATGCGCAATAGCAAAGTAACTACGTGTTTGACGTATTTTTAACAACATAAAATAATAAAATACCCCGATGAAAGCAATAGACATTGAAAAATGCAAGACTTTATTCTAGTAATTACATAACATCTAAAAAGTGTCTTTTGTAGCACTTTCTGGAGTGTTAGTATCAGGACAGTGCCTTTGCAAACTCCAACAATAATCAGCTAGCATCGTTTCATCTCATCTTCCTTGGTACCGCTCCTCCATTACTTTTTTATCCTGGTGAAACCTTTCACCGTGCTCCTCGCTTAGGTCACCAAGATTTTTTGAAAAATGGTCTAAATGGTTATGAAGATAGTGGACTTTGATGCTCATGTTGCAGCCAAGATCTTTAAAGCTGCTTAACATATTGGTTACAAGCTCTACATAGTTGCTTGCCTTGTAATTTCCCAAAAAGTTTTTAATAATCAGCACAAATGCGGTCCAAGCAGCTGATTCGTGTTCGGTCATATGCCTAGCAAATTGCGAATCTTTTATAAGCTGCCTGATCTGTGTACCATTAAAAATTCCTGCTTTAATCTTTTCCATACTCATCCCTGGGAATGCACTGCACAAATATCGAAAGCATGCTCCATCTGTATTCAATGCCGTGACGAATTGCTTCATAAGACCAAGTTTTATATCCAACGGTGGGAGAATGATCTTTTCTGTGGTAACCAAGGGTTGATGAATGATGTTTTTCTCGCCTGTAATCATTTCTTTCCTCAAAGGCCACTCTTTTCTTGTCCAGTGTTCACTTTTTGCTCTGCTATCCCACATACAGAGAAAACAAGGATACTTTGTATAACCGTTTTGCTGGCCCAGAAGAAAGTTTACCATTTTTAGGTCTACACATATTTTCCACTGATACTTAAGGTATGCTACCTTTTCCAGAATTTGTTTAATCGAATCATATTCTTCTCTCATACTAATTGAATGGCCTATTGGAATGGAAGCATACTTATTGCCATTATGGAGTAGAACGCATTTTAAACTTCTTACAGAACTGTCAATAAAAAGGCGCCATTCTTGTGGATTGTATTCTGCTAGTCCCATTTTTTGTAAAAGCCCCCCAACATTATTGCAGAAAACCAGATTGTTTTCCTTCGAAAAATAGGGCAGTAAATCTTTTTCTCTTCTACGATAAAACGTAATGTTAGTACCAGGCTGAAGAAGATTTTTCTCATTTAGCCTGGATGCGAGGACTTCCGATGTCTCTTTTGAAAGATTGAGGTCTCTGACCAGGTCATTTAGCTCAAACTGATTAAATCGCAGCGGTGTAGCAACTGCGCCCTGAAACTCACTTTCACTGCTACAGGTCACTGCTGCATCAACAGAACTAATTCATCAGAGCTTTCTATTAGTTCTGTTAGGTGGTCAAACACAGGAATGGGAACTTCGTCTGAATGCGGGACAGGCCGTCTTGCTGATTCTAAGTCGGGGTATATCCATTTTCTTCTATTGTTACGGTTGATTCACTTAATGTTAACCATACAAAAATAGCAATCGTCGTGAGGATTTTTAGGTTCCCTCCAAACCATTGTGACACCAAACTGTAAACTTCGTCTCTTTCCATTAATCCACTGACGTAAATGCTCTACACAGGTTTACAAGCAAACAAATATGAGCGGTATACCGTATCTCAAAAACTAGAGCTGATGCGAAAAAACCGCCGTCATTTTCGGAATCAGCGCCCCAAATATACTCCAAAACAGCTCTAATATTTGAGGCACCAATAAAAAAATTTTTTTTTGTTGACCAGTGTAATAGCTGATCGAGGTCTTAATTATTGTGTTAAAATTGTAAGTACTAAAATGATTTAAGTTTAATTACTTTTATATTTGCTACATGCAAAATATAAAAATTACATGTAATGCGCTAAATCTAATTTCAACTTTGAAAATTTACAGTAGTCTTTAATCGTATGGAAATATATTAATATTCTATATAAAATTACTTTACCGTTTTTTCTAAGCTGACGCGTCTTTGAAAAAATGCTTTGTGGCACTTTTATCTACTTGGCAACTTCATACTGACTACTTCTTCAACATGAATAGCGTCCCTGGGGAACTAACATCCAAAGCGTTTTATTGCCATAAACTTTTTGAGTCAGCGTAGTTAATAATCCGTACAGTCGAAATTAGTGTGTTATCAAATTACTGTTGAAAAGGAAACCTTGCGCCATGAAAAGATGTGATCGCACAACGAGAATTCTGGTTTTACACAGGGAACGGGCGTATTTACCATTTACGTAATTATAAGTATAAGACAAACATCTTAATTATTTTTGTTGTATTGTTGTTTTGTTTTGTTTTTTTCTTTTTTCTATTTTTAGTTTTTTTTCTTTTTTTTGTGCTGCAGGGAGCACCTTGACTTTGATAACCTAACGGTTTTTCGGTGCTTCGTGACAAAAAATCGCTTTATGCCTGTGCAAATGTTATTGCTTTTTTTTGTGAAAATAAACTATTGCATTCATTCATTCATAAAAGAGAAACTGTTTGAATAAAATAAACAAATTAAAAGATAGGGTATTGAAAAAAAAAAAGAAAAAACTAAAAGGAAGAAAAAGAAATTAACAACCAGCGGCATAAAAACATATTATTTAGAAAAAGAACAATCAAAAGACAGCTCATATTTAAAAATTGATTGATTAAGCAACTTTTCAAAATCTACTGCCTCAGATGAAGCAATTGATGGCCCAAATTATGGTGAAGCAAAGAATTGAAAGAGGGTTATTTTCTATTTTTTGGTTTTAATAGCATTTAAATAACTTTGCATCGGTAGCTGTAAATATAAATGAATGTTGAACCAGTTTGAAGCTTTTTATGAAGCGATTGAGGGCAAAAGTTTTTTTGAAGTGACAACGCACAAGAGAGAAATCAAAGAAAAATGTATTGCTTTACCCTAATAATCAGTTCTTAAAAAACAGCCATTTTTAAAAATTCATTGAATATTTTACACCCTTATCAACTACGATTACTGATGCACTCTCTATGCATTAAAAATACAAAATTGAGATCGGGGTCAAGGTTTTTTGAGTTTTGGATCAAATGTAGAAAGCTTGTTAATTGGAAGCATCTTAGATTAAATTTTCTAGTCTAGTTAGATCAACAGAAGTACTCTGGAAAGTATGCAAAAAGTTTTGTGTATTTGCACTTTTTGCAGATAGTTTAGCTTAAATAATGAGATTTTTATTATGATTGAAATCTTTTTTAGAAAGTGAGTTATTATCCAACTTTTTAAAAAAGTTGAAAAAACGCACTGTTTTTATCAGTGTGTCGCTATAACTTTTCGACAAAAGAATTAACCAAACAAGACACGATAATAAGGCACATGCTTTATGAATAATATGCTAAAATAGGACGCTGTTTATTGTATCTATTGATGAGATAAAATTAACTTAATCTCTGCTTTGAAATATCAACTCAAAATAAAACTCAAATCAAAATCGGTCAGCTGCGGGTTCGAGTGGTTGGAGTGCCGTGATTGTAATCAACATGGTTTCGGTTCAAAACCCACTAGAGCCATTCTGTTGTGTCCTTGGGAAAGACACTTCGCAGCACTTTCTCCTGCTTGTTAATCTTGGTAAGCAGTTCTAAATTTTAGTCATATTTCTATAAAACTAAAAACCAATATAAAATGTTTCAACCGGACAGCAATATTTTGGCATCTCCGGAAGCAGGAGAGGGTAATTGCTTGCCTTATGTATTAGCGTAATTTATGGTAGTCTTTAAAAAGATTGTTTTCTTTAGAATTCTTTTGGTAACTCTCGTCAGAAGCAATCGTTGGCGATGATGTGGTTTATAAAACCATGCATCCAACAATTTCTTCGGCTTTATAAACCACGTTTTCTTGCAGTTCGTCACGTAGGCGTACGTATACTAGTTGTTTTATTCATTACCCATCAGAAGAATGCTCAATATGGTTAAAATTAGTTGTAGTTTAGCTGACACATCACAAAAAATTGTTAAAATTTGTCAAATTATATATCAGCATGCAGAGTGAGTATAAAGACCAAATGTTTCTTGATGAAATTTAACGCGCGAAACAAGCTGTCAGGGCAAATAAATTATTGTTTTGATAATGTTTTGGATCCTAAATTAAATTGTATGCTATACATGTGACAGACTGTTGCGAAATCCTTAAAATTTTCAGGAAATTCGCGACATAACTGACAGTTTCGCTTAATAAATTTATTTAAATCTCTGATTTTACGCTATTACAGAAACATGTGTCACAGAACGATTGCCAGACGTCTTGACCAGTGGCCGCCAGGACTTCAAACTCGAAATTGAACAACCCGGTCTTTTTTTCCGAATACGATATATAAGATTTCCCGAGTTCGAAAAAAATTCGATTGAGTTCGACTGCATAAAGACCATAAAGCCAAATCCACTTGGTCGCCTATTACGCTACTAAACCACATGCATATTTGAGCAAGAAAGTCATTGTAGGGCAACAATCTAAAGCACAAACCATTTTCTCTTTTTTTGTCTTCACTCTATAAATAGGAAGTTATCGAACTCAATAAATTGAAAGTGGTGAACTGGAACTAGAACTCGGGTTTGCAAATCTTTTGTAAATTCGAACTTGGTTAAAAATACATCGCATTTGCAGTCCCTGTGCCCGCATATACGGCTCGGACTCAGAAATTAGACATGGCCCAGGTTTTTAATCAAATTTAGGTTCTTAAAAGTAAAATTGCTTAAGGAAAAAGTTTATTTCTAACCTTTTCTGAACAGTCAAAGGCAAAACGATTTTTATACAGTAACCTGCTTAAGAATAAACATGTACGAGTTATGTTATGTTAAATCTAAATTTAAATTTCACCAATACTGAAAAAAGTGTTCTATATATTGAATAGCTCTTAAAATCGAAAAACTATTTCGATTTTTGGATGTATCTCTAGTAAAAACACCGGGACACCTTAATATAAACATATATATTAAAAAACTTGCTTTAATTATAAAGAATCAACAAAATTAATTGACACCTATTCCTTTTTAAATTTTTACATCTAGTTATTGTGCGTTTTTTCGCTCGTCACATAAGATCACAAAATTTTTATAAAAAAAGATAAAAGACAGAATAGCTATTTTAATTCGTTGATTGTTTAAACTAAGCTTTTTAAAACTCACAAAAATAGATATTAAATACTTACCTTTGAATTGATATTTACTATTTAATTATAAATATCCAAGAAACACAACTGAAATCCCCACATTGCCCCCTTTACTCCAATATACCTTTCAACGTTATGTTAACTGTAAAAGGAAAAAAACGTAGAGCGTCATCATATAAACTAACTTCCGTAGCGTGTCACACAGCTATTACTCTTCCCCTGCTAGTTTCCTCTTCGTACACCTGAATTCAAGTTACCGGCGCTGGTAGCTAGTGCTTGCAACTCAAATCAAGTAGTGAGCATTGTCTCTGATAAAAACTTTATACTTTGAAATTTCTGAGTAGGATTAGAGTTTTTTTATTAATTACGTTTAAAATGTACAATATAATTAGATTCAAAGACATTTTGTTTGCACAATTGCTAACTTTATTGGAACAAAATGACTCTGCAGCAACTGTGCGATTATTTGTTGTATTACCCAGTTTGACCATACTTAGCTAAATTTTTTAAACTCTCCAGAAACGCTTAATAGATTCAACTGTACAACTAAACAAATGGATGACATCAAGAATTTTATCATAGCCTACAGCTACAAACATTTTTGGTCTTTTGATTTTGCGGTTACTTTAACAAATAAAATAAATTTGACTTTTGAAAATCAAAACAAACAACTATGATAATGTTCAATTTGCATCGTTGATAGCTTTTGTAAAAAAGAATAGTTTAGCGATTTATTTTAAACAAGTTTTTTAAGAAATTAACCATTCAATCATCGCATTTGGCTAGTTGTTTGTAATAGCGACTTGTTAAGTTGCAAATACAGACTTAACAGTTAAATGAAAGTAATGCGAATTTCTGTTAGCTAATTAGGCATGTACTAATATTTTTTGATTTAACTCAAAAACATCATAAAACTAAGAACAAGTTATTGGTATTTTTCAAGCTACAAAGCTACATCAAACAACTGAAAACTTAAAAAGGAAACAAAGGTTAAAAGAAATTTAAAGAAACAAAGAAATAAACAAAAAATATTTTAACAATAATGACTTTAAACGCAAGATTTGGTTTTTGACCCAACATCGACCACTGATGGCAGTTGCTCAGTTATGAAAAATCTGGATTTTTTTATTAACACTAATTAGATCCATGGAAATACCTGCCGAGGGTAGGGAGGGGGTCAATTGCCCCTTAAGTTTCAAAAATTTAGATGAAATCACAATTTTAGGGCAGTGACAAAGATTAAAAAAAAGGTTTTTGTCCTAAGAGCAGAAAAATGTTTATGAATTTAGATAAAGACTTTTTTCTAGAGAACACTATGTTTTTGGTACGAAGATCGAGAAATCACAAACAGATTCAAAGTGAAGACGTTTTTTTTGGTCTTCACCCGAAATTTTAGATTAATTTTCCTCTCATATCCGTAAAATTCTGGACAATCAAGATTCGGGCAGATGTCACAAAGTTCCCCCAAATCTTTTTAGACTGATACGCCTATGGTTAGACCTAAAGAACTTCAATAAAACAACGTCATTAAAAAAGTGCAATTAAGCAAAAAATCTTGCTATCATTAGGGAAAAATCTTTTGATGTACGATTCAAAATAATTAGCTCTATAAAAAACAACAACCGATTTATCAAAACAAATGAAAAGAATTTAAAAACTAGACATTTTTATCAATGGATTCTGAATTTCAGAAAACCATCTACGCTAAATGTTCAAGTTATGAGATATAAAATGACAGCATTATTTTTGACAAGAAAATTATTACGAAGCAAATAACATTTTTTGATCCAGCCCTTAAAAAAGCCCTGCTTGTCCTATGTCAAAAATTATAAATCCGCAAACATTAGTTAATCCGAATGGGTCAAAATAAATTTTGGATAAAGATTGTTCATGTTACATTCTTTATTCACTTTTAAAAAAAAAATTTTTAATATCCAAAATTTGGCATAAAACGGCAAGCTTGCTTAGGGACAAATATGCTGTTGTTTATTACTTTTCTGAGAAAGTTTAAAAAGATTTTTTTCAGCCTTGATAATCATCATGGTAAAAAGATTTGCTGCAATGTAGAAGTGCTTGTTGAGGCTGCAAGCAGGGCCGGTTTAAGTTTAACTGAGGCCCCTAAAAACTTGAATGGGGATCATTATTAATTCAATATGAAATTAGCAAATGTCGGTTAATACATTTTTGAAGCCCATTGACCAAGCGGGAACTTCAATTAGGTTATTGGTCCTGACTGCAAAGCAATTAAATGACACAGAGTGTTTTTCCCAAAAAGACAAAACATCACAAAATCAAGGGTCAAGTCGAGACAATCAATTGTTACGTGGCGTTAAAAGGCTGGCACTCGGCTTCGCTGCAGACATACGTCACTTTAAATTTGTCAATATCAACTTAACAGAAGGTATTTTTAAGTTCGCACAAGAAGGATGTGTGGTCGTTGATTGAACTGGACTTATCATCTTTATCGCTTTATCTGCTATTTCCCGCTAAATCATACCTTCCACAGTTGCACGTCAACAAAATATTGTACTTTTTAGGAAAAAAGAAAAAAAATCTACTTTCTCTTTATACTGAATATGAAAAAAGAAGTTTCAATTTTATTTCGAATCAACACTTTTTCGGCTCATGTCAAATTTATCTGTTGAAGCGTATTAATTTTTTAACTATGATACTTTCTTTTTAAAGAGTCACATCGACCTATCAAATTTTTATAAATAAAAATTTAATTGTTTAAAACTTGAAGCGCAACAAGAATGCAAAGATCCTCTCATACAAACAATTCAACTCTTAGCCAACTACTATCATTCGACAATAGTTTGATAGTTTGCACAAGAAAAACGAGTTTTGTTTTTAACGATTATTTTACTGATAGTGAAGTGACTGCAGTTTGTAAAAAAATTTTAGGATTGCACAAAAAAAAGATAACGCCCAATTAGAAACACTGCTTTACACAATCTTTGAAACTTTTTAACTTTGACACGTTTGAAACACTTTGAAACTTTGAAACTTTGAAACACTTTTCTCAATGTTGACTGTTTGAAACACTTTGAAACTTTGAAACTTTGAAACACTTTTCTCAATGTTGACTAAGTTATAATACTTAAATTTATTGAGCTTGCTGTTACATAAAAAAACTCGATAATTTTAATCATCTTATTATTACAAGTGATTGAATGAATTGGTTTTATCAAATCGTTGTAAGCGTGATACGTCGCCGCAAAGACCCTATCACGAATTTTTAAACGTAATGCAAGCTAATTTTATCAGCTGAAAATGAGTGAATTGCAAATATTATGCACTCACTTCTTGTCTCGATTGGTTTCAACGACGTTACAAAGAATTAAAAACTCACTCACTTTGTTCGCATTGGAGTTAATGTAAATCTTTTTCAACAGCAGCATATGTTCTGGATTTCTTTAAACTCGGCTCGCTTCTTTTAACGGCAGTGATGCAATGGTTAATTAAGCGCTTATGTAGGCTATATTGCACTTCAAGCTCGATGCATATTTTAAGCGCTTACTGTCGTACAATTGCAAAACTCTTCTGACGTTGTTGTTAATTGGCTGTAAAAGTTGAAAATAGGTTTTAATCCAAATCAGCTATTATGATAAATATAAAAAGCCAAAGCACAAGCCAACTAACGCGTTCTCGGTAAGCTATCACTGAAAGTAGACCGAGTGAAAAGTAAAATAGTTGTACACAGAGCATAGAAGAAGCACTTCATTTAATGGATAAACCATGCTTGATTTCTCTGTCTTGGATTTTTCGGACCAAATCTGATCTTCTTTTTTATGATATCTTCCAGAAAGCATGACAGTGAATCCGACCCTCCATGCAATAGTGACATTGTAATGGACTTGTGATTCAAATTTTTGAAAAGCTGGTAGATTACACCGGTTGAAATCTCAGGTTTCGCATTTTTTTCTTTTTAAATTATGCAGCTAGTTCCGACATATCAAATGCGGAAGCACAATCAGGTTAATAGATATCGTAGCTGTGATTATTCGAAGCATCGGACGTTGTGATAAATTTCGGTGAGGAAAAGCTGTGCTCGTCCCTTTGCCGGCATTAATTAAGTGTTAAAATTAAGTGCATTTGCATCGACTTAAAATTTAAAAGTATAATAAATTAATGTTGCCATCGAATTTTTATCGGTTCTCGTTATCAGGCGTGGTTTAGTTCAATTTTTTTGCTGATTTAACCTTCTCAGTTCTTAATCTAATTTTCCTGCAACTTTGAGTCTTCTATTTTATGTACGCCTATTTTTTCTACTAAAATATTTAAACACAATTCCTCAACTTTAAAAAGCGGTTTGCATTTTTAAAGAGTGTTCGTAATGCAAACCAGTCGCATGCAGTGGTGGATATTCCAATTTAGGGGCCGGAGGCAAGAATTTTCAAAAATTCATGTTGTCTGAGAAAAAAAGAGGTCTGATCTGGGCTTCGATATTTTTCTCCCAAAATCAAAGTGTTCTCTAAAAAAAAAAAAAAAGGTCTTCACTTCAATTTCACCTCTAATTTCCCTATTTTTCTCCCAAAATCAAGGTGTTCTCTAAAAAAAAAAAAAAAAGGTCTTCACTCCAAATCGTCCACTGAGCGAATCCAAAACTGTATATGCTGTTTTCGAGGGGGGGCCCCCAAAAAAGGGGGGGCCTGAGGCGACTGCCTCATTCGCCTCACCCAATATCCACCACTGGTCGCATGTATTGTAAAGCCAATCGTGCAATCGTTATTCTCAAAATTAACTTTTCACACTTGCTTTTTGTGTAATTTTTTAAACTAGAATATTTAAAGCCAAAGTCAATGACCTAATTTAATGTTTTTCAACGATTCAAAATTTCTTGATGACCATTCTTTCTTTGCTTTCCCATTCGATATTGAAAAGGACTAGTTTTTACTAACCAGTAGAGGAGTAGAGAACTAAAGAACTACAGGACTACTTCTTAATAACCAAAGCAACGTTACGTATCAAGAGCCTTAAATTTAAAAATTGCTGTAGAATGGTTAACATATTCAATTTAAAGTAAAGACTTTTGTTTAGTTCTAGTGAAATTAAAGATTTTTGGCAATAACAATAGACAAGAAATAAGGTTTTTGGTGGTCTACCAGACTTTCTAATAGGGGATCTATCTAAGGATCTATCTAAGCAGTGGTTCCTACCGTTCAAAAAAGTTGATAATTGCTCGATTATAACTAAAAAAATTAAAACCCCCTTTAACAAAATTCTTGTGTTGCGTTCGACTTAGGATTGTTTCGATTTTTCTGTCTGTGCGACTATAGCCGTACCTGCCGGGGGGCAGGATGCAATTGGCCCCATGTTTAAAAAATTTGGGTAAAATTGAAGTTTTCAGGCAGCGATAAAAAAATTGGGCAAAATCAGGAGTTTACGGCAATAAAAAAATAAAAGTTTTTGGGGTAATTGCAAAAAAAAGTATACCCAATTAGGTAAAGAACTTTTTTTTAAAAAACATTTGCTTTTTGGGACGAAAATTAGAAAAATCAGTGACAGATTCAAAGCGAAGACCTTTTTTTAAAAACCACATTGATTTTGGGGCGAAAACTGAAAATTTTGAGACTAATCTTTTTTCTTTTTTTTTTTGTCTTCCACCTTAAATCTTAAATAATTTTTTTTCTCATAAGAAAATCATGATTCGGACAAAACTCCATCGCTCCCAAAAATTTTTTAAGCTGGTACGCCTATATGTGGGACTCTAGAAAAAAGTTATGAGAAGTGGAGTATCTAAATAAAATACTAATACATGAAAATCTTTAAAACAAAATCATCATTATCATTATTTATCCTACTCATTGGAAGATCATTTTCGAAAGCGCTAAACTTCAAGAAATTAAACCGATCTACTTCCGGAGATCCCAAAATATTGCTGTCCAGTTGAAAGTTTTTTTATATAGTTTCTTCTTTTTTAAACAATGATATGATTGAAATTTAAGCTGCTTGCTAAGACCGCGAAGCAGAGAAAAGTGTCTTTTCCAAGGACTTAAGAGAATGACGATAGTAGGATTTGAACAAACAGCCAATCGAGTTCGCTACAATACAGCGCTGCTATCTACTCCACAATGCAGCCGACAAAATAAAATTCTTGAACTCTAAACGAATTTGTGGCCCCTGAGGTTTAATTCAGTTCAGTTCAGTTTTTTTCTGCATCCACCATATTTAAAACTACGAACTATAATTATACAAATTATATCCTGGGGGAGGGGTGGGCAAGCTTTTTAGCTCGAGGGCCGCACTAGTATTTAGAACGTGGAAGGTTACCTCAAACTTACTAGAAGAGCAAAAAAAGTCTTTATTTTGATTTGTGACACCACTCTGGAAGGTAAAGATCAAAAAAAATAGCTCCATAACTAGATATAGTATCGAGTACTTTTGGCAGGCGGAATGAAATTTGCTCATCACTGTTTCTAGAGGGAGCGGATCAAAAAAAAGGAAAAGCAACAAAAGAAGTGAAGTTGTGAATGACTTGAAAAATAGTAACAAAGTATAGACGGTCGCGGTTCAAAACCTATTTGCAAAATTTGGTTGTGTCCTTTGGAAAGACACTTTTTGGCAATTTCCCCTATTTGGCGGTTTTGAAAAGCAGTTCTAAATTTTAGTCATTTTTTTTGATACGTATTAAAAATAAAACAAAAAGTTTTAACCGGACAGCAATATCTTGGCATCTCTGGAAACAGGTCCGGGCGATTGCTTGGCAGTTGCCCTATGTATAGCGCCTCCGACACTTTTCTGCGAGTCAGAAGAATAGTTATAAAGATAAAAATAAAAAAATATGTAGAAGTCATAACGCTGTTACTTGCAAGAAACAAAGTTGCTTCTCCGCGACGTTAATTTCTGCGTGAGAAGAAGATAGATACAAGTTTACATTTTTGTAATTTTTTAGGTACAAATATGTTTCCATATAAAAAAAACCGGCCCAATACGATACTTATTGATCTCTGCAGTGTTGGGAAATTGTTAAAACTAGAAAAAGTATTTCATCCGTTTACGTATTTAAATTTACCGGTAAATTAACTGAAAGTATAATTTTATCGAGACATTTTAGGGCAGGCGAAATTAGCGGCATCGTGATGACGATTACTAATTATTAAAAAATACCTTTTTAAATTGAAACTTTTCTAGCAATTCACCAATTCTTGTGGAAAACTTGCTGAAAAAGAATAAATTGGTAGAATAAAGTCTTTAATTGGTAATTATAATGGAAATGAAAGAAAAAGTCTTCGGCAAAGAAAAACTTAAACTATTTAACATTTTTGCGACACTTTGCACCTTATCTATTCAGAAGATTCTTTAATATATAATATTTTTCAAACTAACGTCTCTTGATTTCAAGGTCGCTTAAACTTTATAACTGCTGCGATCTATTTGAGTTTTTCATTTAAACTTTAATAAACTCGTCTCTCAGCGGGCAGTTAGAATGCATCTCGCATTTCGTTCTTTGTGTAAATGTAGCAAGATTTTTGCGTGGACAATTAATCCGATAATGACACTTTGTTTGAAATCTCGTGTGTTAAAAAAAAGTTGCTCTTAAAACAGTCCCGTGTGCAAATTTATCCATGCTGCAATCACGGGCGCACGCAAAAGGGGGTTTTAGGGGTCAAAAACCGCTTGAAGAATGGAGTACAGGCATATATACCTGTACATGCATAGGCGTGCTCAAGGTGATCAGAGATATACACTAATACGTTCCGATTTTTAGAGCTGTGTCCTACTTATTTCGCCAGAATCCAAGACAGATTCAAAGTGAAAACCTTTTCTCTTTTTTTTTTAGAGAACGCTACTTTTTAAATTATGAGATTAGAAACAGATTTGAGGTAAAGACCTTTTTTTTAGTTTACGGTTAGGCAAATACTTTATTTTATTTATAGTCCTATACTTTATTTTCTTTCTTTTTCTCTTTCTATTTTTTTTAAACAATTTTATAATGAGGTGAAGCAACCTTGCTTCTATATTATACAAGTCACACCTTTCATCGCTAATTAGCAAGTCACAACGTCAACTCGTTTTGTTGTTTCTTCCTTTTTCTAACCAAGTCTTTAACAACACACAAACTTCTCAACATTTTGTTATTTTGTTCATGTGGCGGAGCAGAAATAAAAGAAAACTGAACTGAACTGAAAAAAATTCATGCTACTGCAAGGCGCTCTGAAAAGCATAATAAGCTTGTGAAAGTTTAGAAAACTTTTCGGCCCATGACCAGGACTGCTTTTAGTAACTTTTCGACTTGTAAACCCTCCCCCCTTGAGAAATTTCTGCGTACGCCACTGGCTGCGATGAACAAGACTGCTGTGAATTCCGCTTAAAAGTGTAAATGGAATCTGCAAATCACGTATAATCTGAACAAAAGATTTCTGGGGATTTAAAAATACGGCTCGTGAAATTAGAATACGGCGAATTTTACGAACTGGAATTTACACTGTCAAGCTTCATTCATAATTCTAATCGTAACCTTGTAACTCTATAATTAATTTTCAGTCTTTTGCAGTAATTTTTAACCTTTTGAATGTGACGTCATGCTTTCTATTGCACTGAATGCGTAATCGGTACACCAACCCACGATTTAATGTATTTAGTCTGTAAGTTGTTCTTAAAAGTGAATGTAAAGAGTCGTTTTACTGTTTTATTCTAAGCACATTGATTGACTCAAGTTCTAAGCAATTGCGAAGAGCAATGCGGCAGCAATGACGTAATTTTTGGTCTAGTATATTCTACTAATGACAAGCAAATTCTGTTTTATAAGTTACATAACCACTTTTGCACTTTATCATATGTTTGTACTTGTTACGTCATACAGCGCTTTGTCTGATTGCAAAACCTATATATTAATTTATTTAGGAACTCTTGTCTGTTCCAGTACCTTCGGTTTTTATCTGATAGCCTTTGGCTGATTTATATACTGTATATTGACTTGCAGTTCGTTATTTATTCCAGCAGTCATTCCACCTGAGTGCAGTTGAAAAGGGTTTGTGTTATTGTTGCCTGCGTAACATTGTTTAAATATTTACGTCAGTGGTTCTCTAACTGTGTGCCGCCAGAGATTTCCAAATGTGCCACAAAACTTTTTAAAAACATTAGTCCATTGCTCCGCAACCTTTTTTTTAATGGACACTATATTTTAGAGACGAAAATCAAGAAATCTGAGGCAATTTCAAACTGAAGACATTCAAAAAAATTTTCCTAAAGAACACTTCTTAAATTAAGATTTGCACTCTGCGTCGCGAATTTTGAGAACGTCTCAAAGTGTGCCGCAGGCGCGATAAGGTTGAGAACCACTGGTCTAAGTAGTCAAGGTTCAGTATTAACGCCTTTAAAATTACAATAATTTTATAGTGAAATAGAACTATTTGGACATACTATAAAGTTTAATATTAGTTATCGGGGTGCTAATTTATTCAAAAAGTTAGTCAGTACGAAGTTGTTGAGTAATTATTCGCAGCTGCTGGCGCTGTAAATTGCTTTAAAATTTTGCGAAGCTTGAGAGTCGATCAAGTTTGTTTTGTTTTGTGAATAATATATTTTTTTATAATCAGAAAATGTGGTTTTATTATATTTGAATAAGAAGTTTTATAGAGAATTCGTTCTTACTTAGCCAGAAATAACTGTATTAAAAGCTTCGGTCTTGCGGCAAACTATTTTTAGAGTCGGCATAAATAACAGTAAACGCAGCTTTACTTCAGCACAGGTATTTGGGTTACCTATGTTCAACTGGTCCTTTTGTATTCCCGAGTAAAGTTGTGATATACATAAAAGCCAGGAATTCTGCGGGGACTGACAAAAATGTAATATTGTAATTTAAACGATTAAACATGTTAAAGTCTTTTTTCAGAAATCTATTACCCTTCTTCCCGTAAAGTTACATTGACGATTTTATTTAATGATCAAATCTTGATGCATGAATTTATTAATAAAATCGGTTAACTTTCAATTTATTATGGAATTATGGAATTATGGAATGGAAAATAAAAGTTATGGAATTATTATGGAAAATAAAAGTTAAAAATTTTAAACCAACTGTATCATTATGAAAAATCGATTTCGACCTATAAAGGTCATCATCAGTTTCTTATTCAAATAGAATCAACGATTAAACGATTAAAACAACTTCTACTCTGCAAGTAAATTTTATGCGTTAAATTAATCATTTCTGCCCGAAACAAAAAAGCAATTTTATTGGTGAACCTAGTGGTCCGAACGATTAACCTTGTAAACTTCATTTTCCGTTGCCTAATTAGCTCGTAAAACTTTGAGTCATTTGGCGCTTGTGACGTAACAGATGTTACAAGCTGGCCACATTTAATTCTTTATTGTAGCAATCTTTTTCAATGCGTTTCCTTCGAATAAGCAACTTAGAAATTTATAGTTCAGTTTTTAACTAAAGGGAAATATTGGAACTGTTGGTTTATCTATTTGAATAAGTTGAATTGTAAAAGTAATTGAAATAATTAAAGAAATTGAAGTGAATTATATTGGAAATTAAATTAAATAGTTAGACTGGACTATTTGGCTGTTTCTTTTCACAGTACAGCTATTCCCAAACAGTTTAGTTTCTGTGGCTGTCGCAGACTCCACGTGCGTCAGGAACACCTAGTCTATGGCACATTGAAGAGGCATAAAATAACTTTCTTTCTGTCCAAGAAACATTTTTACAGGTTTCTCTTGAACAAGTCTGATACATAATATTTTGTTTGTGGTGAGTCGACCCGACACATTTTGAAAGATGGTTTTGCTGATCAACTCAACGGAATCCCAATAATCAAGCAACTCCCACGGACTTTTTTATAAACTTAACAAACTTTTACCAATGAAAATTTAACTCAACGGCGTTAAAAGTTATACTGGAACTCCAAACAAAAGACTAAATCTTGTAATTTTAAGTACTATTGGACCGTGAATGGGAATGTCCATGTGCGCAAATCGTTTGACTCTGCTCCGCTCATTGTTACAAATGATAATGATTTGGATCGACTAAAATAAACAAAAAGTTTAGATTTTTTACTTGTATGTTTGTCCATAATTGTTTTTTGTGCTATTTTCATTCCTGCGATAAATGACATTTATTGTAATTATAATTTCCCAAATGACATTGACTTAGTTGAAAATATCAGTAAATTGTTAACAAATAATGTGAAAAAATGCAAATATTATGATAAAATAAAATTTTCCACCAATAACAAAAAAAATTGTAAAAGTGATACTTTATGCATATATGAGATCTCTACAAAAAACATTTTGATGCTTTTCAAGAATTTCTAGTTTTACAATCAAACTTGCCTGATGTAATTTGTATTTCAGAAAGCAGAATAAAAAATCATGCAGTTTTAAACATTAATATTCCCGGTTACTCTTTTATACACAACAATTCTCGTACTAATGCTGGAGGTGTCGCTACGTATATTTCGAATATGATTCAGTACAATTTGCTTGCAGATATGCATATGGATATAACTGATTGCGAAAATATATGAATAAATATACCTGAATCAAATGTTATTATTGGTACTATTTATAGACATCTCAAAAATGATATCCAAGCTTTCAATAATATTCTAAACAGCAATCTTAAACAACTAAAATGCAATAAAGTTTTTCTACTTGGCGACTTTAACATAAATATTGAAGCAACATCAGCAAATTTTATGAGAACAGCTTCTACTTATACTGGTATGCATTAATAATGGGTATTATCACCTTATTCATGTCCCAACACGGGTAACTGAAAACACAGCTACAATTATTGATCACATAATTACTAATGATCACACGCATCAAATAATACCTGGTGTGATAAAAGCAGATTTAACCGACCACTTCCCTATTTTTGTAAAATTTCAGATTTGTCGGTGAAAAACAAACTTAAACCAATTTACGAACGTAATCTTTCGAACTTTTATTCGCATAAATTTTATAATTATCTGTCTAACAAAATGTTATCATTTTTTGAAAACTCACCCAATATATATACAGGGTGGTCTAAAATGATCTGACACATTTGTAAGCTTAATAAAAGCCAAACATAATAACTCATTTGAAAAAAACTTTTATTTTCTGAATGTACATATAATGCCATTTTATTTCATTAAGTTTTAAAAATCAAATCAACTAAATGCTTCCCATCATTGTCAACACACTGTTGGAGACGTTCATGAAAATTATCAATAACTCCATGAAACACTCATCTTGTGGAATGGCTGCTATTTCTAAACGAATTGCACGTTTTAATTCCTCAATAGATCGAGGCCGATGACTGAATACTTTTGATTTTGAGCTCATGTCTTTTGAGCTTAAAGTGCAAACGGAATGCTCTTCGTGTTGCTGTTATCGATTCGTTTTTTTGAAAAATGTTTCAACAATGAATGCGCGATGCTCGCCGTTCCACTTCATAAGGATATTCTGAAAATAAATAAAAAAAGCTTATCAAATATATAAATACATTTTGGTAAAAATAAAATAAAATGGCATTATATGTACATTCAGAAAATAAAAGTTTTTTTCAAATTATTTATTATCTTTGGCTTTTATTAAGCTTTCAAATGTGTCAGATCATTTTGGACCACCCTGTATAATAACAACAATAATAATGTTTTTAGCAACTTTATTCAGATCATAATAAATTTTTCAACAAACACTCAATTATACTTCCTACCCGATATGGATTTAGGTCTAACCACTCAACATCGCATGCATTAATTGATTTATTAACTACATGTTATGATAACATCAATGATAATAATTATACCACCCTAGTTTTACTTGATTTTAAAAAACCCTTTGACACGGTGAATCATAAAATATTGCTTAATAAACTTGACAATTATGGTGTTCGTGGTGTTGTTTTAAATCTATTTTCTTCTTTTTTTTCCAATAGATTTCAGCATATAAGCTTAGAAAATCAGCAATCCTCATTAAAAAAAGTCAATTGTGGAGTGCCTCAAAGCTCAGTATTGGGACCATCGCTTTTTACTGTATAGTGTATATTGATGATATTAACAACAGTATCTCTTCCATCCCAAGATTATTTACTGATGACACTTGTTTAATTTTACAAAATAAAAGTTCTTGTCAATTGCATAAAAAAATAACCACCGAAATCGAATCTTTAAACAAGTGGATGACGGCTGATAAATTAACGCTAAATTTGTCTAAATCAAATATGATCTTAATTCAACCAAAGAGTCTTAACATTAAGTTAATTCTAATACTATAACATGTAACTTTGTTCTTAAAATTTCAACAGTTAATAGCTCAAAATACGTAGGCGTTTTATTTGATAATTCTTTAGCGTTTGAACCACACATTAAAATGTTAACAAAAAAATTAGCAAAAGCAGTAGGAATTTTAAATAAAGTTAAAACATACCTACTGTAAATAAGCCAATTTTACTTAGATTATACTATGCTTTCTTTGATTCTCAACTTCACTACGGACTACTCATTTGGAGCTCAACATTTCACTCATATTACAATAAAATAATTACTTTACAAAACAAACCAATTAAAAATGTTTGTGGTGGTAAATGGAGCGATAGAACTATTATAGTAAATTAAAAGTACTTAAATTACAAGACCTAATACAATTAGAAACAACAATTTTGGTTTTCAAATTTGAAAACCAAAAACTCCCATCTACCTTCAACAACTTTTTTACGTCCTTAGATAACAACTTAGAAATACAAGTAAAACTGCAAACAAATACTTGTTACCCTTTTTCAAATCTAAAAAACTGCAAAGGTCTATAAAATTTCAAGGTGCAAAGGTTTGGAACTCCTTAAAGCTTATAATCAAAAACTGCAAGATATAGCAGCATTTAAATCAAAATTGAAAAATTGTCTTTTAAATAATTACCTTGATATTTAAATACAGTACAGTATATAAAACTCTCTGCACCTTGTTTGTATTTTAATTTGAAATGTAAATTTTCTTTTTTTTTGTAAATAAACTACTTGTGTGTGTGTGTGTTAATTTGATTTTTCATTCGTATGTGTCAGTTTGATTGTTCATTTGCTTTATATTACAATTAATTTAGTTACTGTACAATGTTTCTAACTAAGCTGGCAGTAGACTTGAAGACCTCCTTTGGTCACTTCACTGTCTTCTTTTTCCTTGTCAGTTAATGTTTAAAAAATTGTGATTTCTAATCATTTATTGTGTTTTGTGGTTACTTGTGTGCTGACTGGGCAATAACTAAATAAATATTTGTATATATATATATATATTAACTCCCACAGACGGAAACAAAAATTCAGAATAATAAGGTAAAGTCAAAGATAGCCGGGTGTGAAAAATTAAGAACAGAGAAGTTTGGCACGAGATGGAAAACGTTTTTTGATTTAAAAACACAATACATGATGAAGTCCAGACGGCAATTGTTTTCTGGCAACCTGAATCGAAAGTAAGTCTGCACTTGTTATCGCACGTGACATACCGAAACTAAAACTGCCAAAACGGAAAGATATCTACCCATACCATGCTCAGTAAAGGTTTGCTAATCGTAAAACGTCCTTTTCTGAACGGGGCAATGGCTAAAAAGTGCCTTTTCAGAGCACATTGTCGACAAGTTTCAAAGGCTCACTATTCTCCATATAAACAGCAGTGCGTGCAATAGAAAATCGCTGAAAATAATTGTGGCGTAAATATTTCCGCAACTTTTTAAAAAATTTTCCACTCTGATTATTGCATTAATGTTATAATTTACGAAGAAAAAAATTTAGCATATTCGTATTTATTACAAGAGCACCAATGAATATCTAAAAAAATATAATTCGCGTGTGGGATTCTATTGGAATCTAAAAACTGTCCCTTAAAAGCTCTAGCACACTACTAGTGAAATTAAAAAAATTTGATTAAGGCATAAAATTTGCAAATTGGTATAAATTTTTTGGACAGCAAAAAGATTTTCAAGTACAAAACAACGCTAATGTATTCCGATCGATTACTTTATATTTGTCATGTTTGGGGTTCTTGGAGGAGTCGCACGAAACGATGACTCAAGGCAAAATTCTTTCGCTCGCTTCCCCAAATACTTTGGTCTGGTACGCCTATAACAACGATTCACGAACCATGTTTTCAGTTTATACGCTCTTCAAAAATGGGTAGACAAGATAATTCATAAAATTAGGCATTAACCAAACGAGAACCAAAACTTGTATTAATCGCTAATTGTTTTCTTTAAACCCGAACCGGAGCTGAATCACTAAAAATAAAATTTGCCGAATCTGAACCGGAACATTTTTTCAAACGTTCCGACGCCCTGGTGACAAGACGGGGGAGTGAAATACACCACCCGGGGGCGTGAAGAGCGGCGTAGGCTTCAGAATTGCACCCGATGATCAGGAGAGACGGACTGAAACGGAGAGATAACAATGAGACATTGATATGAACATAAATTCTTTTTGGCAACTGTGAACCAAAAAACTCACTTTTGACGAGAACAAACCGAGCAATACAAGCAGAACTAATTTTAATCTCAATGTTTAAACCGCAGTTCTAAATCATATTTACAGAAAAATCATCAAACAAGAAATATACAGCTTAAACGCAATAACAGAACTATGCAAAACAATAACCAGTTTGTGTTCAAAAAAACGAAATTAGTAAAAACCCCAGCAACTAAATGCAAAATTAAAAAAAACTTCTTGTAGCTGGCTCTCTTTAACCGCGAAAAAGTTAGTTATGAAACGAGGATTTTTGAAGATACGAATTTGAAAATTTGCCTAGTTTAAACGCAAGGTTAAGTAATGAGGAGTACATTCACGGACACAAATTTTGGGGGTGATACGTTCAACGAATTTATATCTAGTTGTAAAATTAGGTTTATCGAACAAAACATCGAAAATAAACTGGGTAAAGTGTTTCATTTGTTTGCGCTTCTAAACTCAGTCCTAGTAGCGCTTTTGGTGTTACCCTGCCAAGGAAACATGGTACATAGAAATGCGTGTTTGCAGTCAAAAAAAGAGGCATATTTCGGGCTCTTTGCATTTAATACAGGGAGGCAGAAAGAGGGGGGTGCGTGCAACATTCAAACCCAATCTAGAAATATCACAAAATTAAGCGATAAAATTAGACTCTTTGTCGAAGAGCAGCGTAAAAACTTTACTACAAAACGCTTAAATTGACTTGACGTAATGTGGAAATGCACGATTCGAGTCAAATGATTATTGAGTAGATTTCAAAATAATACAACTAACAAGTAAACATGAAATTGGCCTTAAGACTCACTATTGCAACACACATATCGGTATAAAAAGTTAACGATGTACCTTAAAAACAGGTTTACTTTCGAATTATTTTGGCAGAAACAATATACATCTACTCAAAAGTGCAAAATACGAAACAACTAAATTATAGTAAGCTAATAACTATTAGCTGTTATAGAAATGTATGCGAACGACAAAAATTTTACCCCTTTAAAAACAAGTAATCGAAATGCACTTGTTCATAATTGCCGTTGGTAACAAGTGAAGCGTAAAATACTTGGAAAGTACAGCCACAAAAATATTGAAGATTGAATTAAAAATTAACAGAATACAACAAAAAAATCAAATAACCAGTAATGGGCTACAAAGCAAATATAAAACAACAGTTTTTTATATTTTTACAACAGTCACTTGGCGATAAAATCTTAAAGCAGTTTGAAGAAAATTAAACGAACAACCTTAATTCTGAAGAAGTAGCCCAAAAGCTCTAATAACATTAAATGAAACGGAAAACTTTTGATTTTTAAAAATCTTGGGATAGTATTCTGACAAAATTTAAAGCAGTTTAAAAAGTTTAAACTTAGTCAGAATACTTTCCAATCTTGTAAGAAGCACAACACAATTAAGTTAAGAATATTGAAGTTTGTACAAGCGCTTAAAATAACAAAGCACATTGTAATAGCAAGAGCTAGTAACAAACAAGTATTAAATTAGATTCAAATGCAAAATGAATCGACAGTTTTAAATGAAAACACCAAAGCAGGGGGACAGTGATTAAAAACTTGTATTTGATTGATATTTTTTTATTTTTATTATTTCTATAGACAGACACGAGACTGAAAACAAAAAAACTTCCAAAAGCACTGAAAGACAACAACAAAAATACGACATAAAGCAAAAATCTAAACTATATCATAACGTGAATAAAGCCTTTTACTAAATATTTAGGCCTTTGAAATGCCTTTAAATATCCGCGACTGCAACTACAAAAACAATACATTAATCGAAAACATTAGATTATACGAAAATGCATGATTACGATCTTTATTAATAATTAAAACAGCTAACGCCCAATTCCATAAATAAAATTTTCATTATAGTAGAAAATATAATAGAATAATATCAATAAGCGTATGCAGTATTCTAAGCGGGTTCAATTTCTTTGTTAAGAACAACGAAAAGCGTCAATAAATTAAAAAGCAATTTGATCGTGATATCGATTTTTATCGCGTATTACGCGTTTTTTAATACCGCTTAGCGACAAGTGCAATCGATTGAATTAAATGCATTGACTACAATATCAAAGACAGCAACCTTTACCATTTAAAAGGTCGAAAAAAGAAAATAAATAAAACGTAAGTGGCTTATTGACTTAATAAAATATTTTTCAAGACGTATTGTACAAGTTATTAAAAGTTTTTTTGGTCTTCACTTGCTCTAATTCGTGTAGTGAGTCTAAATTATGAAAATAAAAAGTAACAACAAAGTTTCTCGTAAAAGCCAGACCCAAAAAGGTTTTCACTTAAAAACCGAATTTTAAAACATCTTTACATTGGGCCAGTTTCCCGGATGTCAAAAATACGACGCTTTGAAAATAAATGGGAAGTTTGTATTTTGAAACAAAGACGGTTACCGAAGAGCGAGAATCTTTAAAACAACAAGTATATCAGTAAAGAAAAATTTTGAAACGACAAAAGAGACGCTAAGATCTCAATCACGAGTCGCTTGTTCAGGATACCTGTTCCAGAAAAATGTCCGTACAGTTTTAAAAAACCTATGCTTAGAATTTTGTTATTGGTATTAATGTAAACTTTATTATCCTAAGAATAGTACGTATTAGTAACGTCAATAAACTAACAAATTATTTGAACTATAAATAAATTCAATACGCAAAACATCGTTAGAATAAAAACATAAACGTAACACAAAAGAAGTCTAACAGTTCTATAGAATTTTTTGAAGATAAGAATTGCACTCTAGTTAATACGTAGAACCATTAACACTAAAATGATTTACAACTAAACTGCAAAATTAAATTGTGCATAGTAAGACTGCACCAGTGCACCTATTTCTTAATATCAGTAAAGTTGTAACAAAGCCTGCAAATGGCCAAAGGCAATACTGACAAAAAAGTCCCTTTTGTCATCCAAGCGCCGGCCCCGTATGGCTTGTTACAAAGCAAACTAAAAACTAATGTAAAGTAAATGTGAGGATAACAAAGAGAAAAAACAAAACGCCCCCTTTCGCCCCTTTAAAAAACGTCCCTGGATTAAAATGTTGCCACTCAACAGCACGTGGTCTGTTCTCGCTCGGCTGCAATGTAGCTCTTCAAATTGAAGGGCTCGGGCCGGCTTCCGACGTAATCGGAGGGGGTAAGCGATTTGTTGTAGATTTCGCGCGCGATGGCGTCGAAGGCGAGATCGACGTTGACCCCCGTCTTAGCGCTTCCTTCAAGGAACACGATGTTGTAATCCTTGGCCAAACGCTCCCCATCTTGGTATTTGACCTGAACCGTGGAAGTCAAACTTAATCAAACAAGAAAATATTTTAAGCGGGCGCTCAGGGGCATAATAATGAAATTATTTCAATCGATACTACGTTGACGATATGGCAGGAGTGAGCTAGCGAGTGAACAGCAAGGTCTTCAGTCGAAGGGCTATCGATATTTCTGCACACACTCTTCTGTTAATGTTAGACGCGGGGAAACTGTAAATATCATCTTCAAGTTTTTAGTAAGACCCAACTCGGTATCGAACCTCAGTCTTCTGCTTCAGACGCTCTGCTGACTAGAAAAATCTATTTTTTCTTTATTCTTGATAGGTGCTAAGGCACCAAAACGCGGCACACGGACGTGAAAATAATTTAGGAGATTTTAACCAGATGTCGCCGACGAAATAGGGAGAAACGTAAACGATAAAAAGACACCAATATTGGCTGCTGATTGCATTCCATACTATGTAACAAACAAGCGCATGCGCAGAACAATCCATTGCGGTTCGATTTTATGTACTACGGAGGACTTTTAAAATTGTAAAAACAATACAAAAATTTGCCCCCTAAAATTATAATGTCAAAACCACGTAGTAGTCAAACCGGGCAGCAAGTTTAAAGCCTTATCTTAACACGGTAGAAGTTGTTACTTAAGCTTTTTGGAAATTTGTCAAAATATTTTTATAGCTTCTGCTTATTCAGTTTTTTAATATAAAAAAAATTAGTTTTTTACAGATCTTTAGAAAAAAATCATTATGCATAAGAAAATATCATAAAAAATTACTGACGAAAAAAAAACAAAAAAACACACTTTTCTTTGAGAAGAACAATCGCACTTGTTGCCCATGACGACTAAAGTGACATTTGGGGGCGCATAGCGTCTCGCGTCTTCTATCCAACTGGTAACATTGGCAAACGACTGCGGGTTGCAGATATCGTAGACCAGGAGCAACGCTGCGGCGTCGCGAAAGAAGGTGTGCGTCATGCTTCGAAACCTTTCTTGGCCTTAAAAGATATGTGATTGAGTCAGTGACGTATTCGAAAAATGCTTTATGGCAAGGGAGAGCAACCTTGAGCCCTTTCCTCTTTTTTCATCGATTTTTCTCGAACTAAGTTATAAGACAATCTAGTTTTCACTCGACTTTCAAAAACAAAGTGTTGAAACAATGCGTAAATCAAATAAAGATCTTATAAAATGTTGAGTAAAAATTTTTTTCTTACAAAATTAAAAAAATTCAATGTCGGCTTCAATTGCTAATTTTAAGGAATTGGTAATGCACTGGTAGTAAACAAAACTTTAAGAACACTAATCTAAAGTGAAAAATCGCAAACAAACTAAATTTCCAACTTTATATCACCGCATTGTCGATGGCGAAACAGTTTAAAAAGTCAAGAATTAAAATTATTTTTTGTCATCTTTTTTGACACCGAAACGCGCCATCAGTTCGCAGAGTCCATTGCACTTGGTCATACAACCACTTATACGGTCCAATCCCAAAAGTGATTAGCTGTCGATGGTTCGAATCCCGAAAAGGAGCTTTGATCACTAGACCAGAAGTCGTTAAATTTTTTTCGCACAGGGCCAAGGGGCAGTTCATAACACCAACAACTGGGGGCTGGATTTTGGCCGGTTATACTATTTTCAAACAAAACAAAAAAGGCCTTTACTACAAAGATCCAAGACTAAAAACTAATTTATTGTTTTTGACAAAGACCCCAAAAAGGTTTCATTTCAATAAAAATTCAGTAAAACTATTTAGTCGACTGATAAAAATTCGCTGTGGCGTTTGGCGGGCCAGACAAACTAACATCGCGGGTCTTCGTTCAGTGACCCCGTATTTGACAACTCGGAGGATGAGTTTAAGCCCCTGATTTAGAAAAGTACAGCGTTCCCTGAAAGATATTTGCAAAAAAGGGGGCATTCTCACCTGCTGTATCCCAAATTTGAAGTTTTATCTTTTTTCCATCGACAGTAACAATCTTGTTTTTGAAATCGATACCAACTGTGGATATAAAGTTGCCGTCCAGAAAGCTTCTGTCTTTATAGCGGACCAGTAGACATGTTTTTCCAACACCAGAATCGCCGATAATCATTACCTGAAAATCAATAAAATGTGACATTAAAGAATCTTCGAAAAATAGGAACAAGGCATTGCTTGCTTTTCAAAACAAGATAACGATAAAGGTCAACCATATGGCGAAAATAGAACAGAAATAATAAAAATTGATCAGCGACAATAGAAGAAAAAATAAACTAGGGCTATTCGCCATATAAGAATACTAAAAAAGCGACTTGCGGCAAAAATTTTACTTCATAATAGAAAGAAATTTTCATTATAAACGATGAATTTTCGCGGGAAATTCGCAAGTATACGTAAATGAGCGAAACTACAAGCAATTCGGTCAAGAAAGCATCGATTAAAAGACATTTGCTTTATCTTCAACTTTCACTAATTGTTTAAGTCACCAAACCTTTGCAATAAAACTGGAGTGATGATGTTACCTTTAAAAATACATACGAATAACTTAAAACCTTGAAAATAAACCGCGAGAGATGGCTTACTCAACGAAACATTTAACATAAGCTAAATAATAATTCTATTTCAATCCATCTACTAATGTACATTGAACAATTTTATAAAAAAACTAACAAATGACTAAATACAATTGGTTACCATCGCGGCCCATTAAGCAAATTACAACAGCTTAAACAGCATGTTTCCTTAATTATTTTAGTAATATTCGGCGGCAACGGCAAAACAAAATCAATAAAAGACGCACATACAAAATGACAATTGACGAAACGTCAAACGAACTAGCAAAAAAGGCATTAAAGTGATTGCAATCAAACACGAAGACGGTTGAATTGCACTGGGATTTAGCCACTAACGATAATTTCGGTAGCCTCCAATTAACTGTTGCAAAACAGCACAATTTAAGCGTTAGGTTTTTACATTGTATTTTTATTAAAGTAAATGCATCAATGAAAGCCAATATACTCTTTTTTTTTTAAACAAGCTGCATAAAGATGAGAAACACCAGACTCGAGTTTCGCTCTCATTAGAGCTCATCAGTGATGCTTATCTCACCGCGAATCGAACCTGGGACCTGTAGTCTTCCACGCAGGTTACTATACCACTAGACTACAGATCCCGGACGACAGATGGACTCAAAGCAGCTCACTGATGAGCTCTAATGAGAGCGAAACTCGAGTCTGGTGTTTCTCATCTTTATGCAGCTTGTTTAAAAATTAATTCCAAATCCTCTTAATTCTTCAAATACAAATACTCTTTTTTTTCCGTAAATTAATAATGTTGAAATATATTTCATTTGTTTAACTTTTACAATTGCATGATTTAATATTTATTTTCTCAGTAACAATATTCAAATATTGAAAGAAGCACAAATATTAAAACAAATTATTTCAGAAATCAGGGCATTTCTGGACAAAATACATAACTCTTAACTTTTAGATTTGTTTTTTTTATGGCCAGGAATTTTACTTAAAACATTTTTTATAGCCTGTAAAACATTAATAAGAGTCATTTACAATAAACTTTAGTTCGAAAAAACTTGGTCCGGCAGACAGCTGGCTTGTTTAGCGGGATGATCAATGTTGTAATTTTCCAATGAGTAAACAACTTTGCTAATCGGATTTTTTTTGCAAAATTGTTTAACATTTTGATTAAGCCAAAATCAATCTGTATGAAGCAGCATATCTGCATAAAAATTTGATTGAATGTAAATCCTGCAATTTCGTTGCAATTGCGTTTACAAATCACTCTAATCAAGGCAATTGTTGTTTTGGTCCAAAAAGTCTATTACAAGAACATCTTTAACTGTACATGTTGTTAATCTTTTAAACTGATAGTGCATTTATTAGCAAAAATTTTTTTTAAAAACTACTTTAATGGTGGCAGCATGTCAAATAAAAAAAGGGCTGATGAAGCTTTCATATTATCCTCAATTATATAAATTTTCTGTGATTTGTACCAAATGTACCAAATAATAAGTATAGCTGCATGGTGATTCTGCGCTTCCTCTGAACAGCAAAATGTTTAAATTTGGTTAATAAGAGAAATATAATTTTAAATATAACAAACAAAAGTGGCAAGTAAAATTAAAACAAAATCTGATACTATCAAATTAAATAGTATTCCATTAAGCTAGAATATCAAATACAAGAAACTAAACCACTAAAAATGAGAAGCACTGGAAAACTTCTAGGTTACTTGAAGTCAAGCTGTTCACTGGCTATGTGGTCTAGTGGTGTTGTCTAGTGCAGTGCTTCTCAACCAGTGGGCCGCGAAGCTGTTTTAGGTGGGTCGTGCAATTTTCTCAGAGTCATTTCAATTTTGGTTGATTCAAACAGGATTCTTTTTGAAAAAAGTTATGGATTATAAAAGCCAAAGATGTACTATAACCTGTTTGAAATACACAACAATATTCTCTATATTGATTTTATAGTATAACTAAGCATCCTATACGCGTTTCGCTTTAACTCAAAACATCCTCAATAGAATGAAATTAAATGTAGCACACACAAAAATATATGATTACAATTGCCACCAGTTGCGGTCAGGTGGCCACAGCTCTACGTAAGAAATTAATACATGGGCAATGTCAAAAGGCTATCAGCAAAGGAAGCAGAACAAATTGCCTGTCGCTTTTTCGCTGTGTTTATTCTGCTCCCTTATTGCCGTTAGCCTTTTGATATTCCGCATGTGTTAGTTTCTTACGTAGAGCTGTGGCCACCTGACCGCAACGGGTGGCAATTGTCACTGAGTTAAAGCGAAATGCGTAGAAGATGCTGGCTCTATTTTGGCAATTGTTATTTGTTCTTAAATTATGCAGAAATTCTGATCGTTTTGCTCCTAGATTTTATAATAGTTTTAAAAAACTTAACAATAGCAAAAGTAGTCTTGGTAATCTTGCGAAAAGTGAACAATTTAGCAAAAAATTTGATTATTACGTCACAAGTGTGGTAGCAACGAATCATTTCTCCGCAAATTCTAGGTATTAGTTCGCCATAAAGCCATCGGAGGCACTTTTTTGTGTCTCTTGATGCCGGTCCCAAGCATCGGAGGCATTTTTTTGTGTCTCTTGATGCCGGTCCCAAGCCCGGATAAATGGGGAGGGTTGCGGCAGGAAGGGCATCCGGCGTAAAAATTTTTTGCCAAAACAGACAAATGCGAAATCATCATCAATCCATAAAGCATACAAATAGTACGATATTCATTATATTATTTAGCAGCTAACTATTATACTTAGAATTTTTAGCTGTGTTTTGTAAACGTTTGGTAAAATGAAGCACTTTTTGAAAAGAAAGGGAGATGAAGGAGAAAGTTCTAAAAAATCTAGGAAAGTTGTAGTGAGAAAGTATGACCTTGAATACATAAAATATGGATTCACGAACGCTGGAACCGACTTAGAGCCAAAAGCACAATGTGCGGAGTGTGCGCAAATCTTGTCAAATGAAGCTTTAAAACCATCAAAGATTTAGAGGCACCTCAACTCAAAACACCTAAGGAATCGTGATCTACTGTACATATTTTCAATTGATCAAAAATCCCAAATTTTTTTTTCAGCTCATAAAAATTCTATCACTCAGGTCTTGCAAAGCTTTTTTTTTAGCAACTTTTTAAGATGATAAACAAACCATTTCCGGACCTGGTGAGGTTTCTTTTTTGGGTGGTTTTTCTTTACTCACCTTGCTCAGTTGAGCTAAATTCCCATCTTGGCTAGCTGTGCCACCCATCACCATTACGCAGCCTAGTCATGCACTGGTTATTTAATTGTTCAGTTTGTTTCATAATATTATTGTTACGTATTTATTTATTTATTTTGTTTTTTTCTTTTTTCACTTATGTCTTTATATGATTAAGGTGTTGCAGCCATGCTTTATACTATCTTGTACTTTTACTTTGTTTGTCATATGCATGTTTTAACGTCTGACGTTGTGCTGCTTCTTCCTTTTCTTGATCTTTTTAATGTTTATAATTTTTGTGTTAAACTGTTTAATAATGATCGAGAATAAAAAAACACTGACTGACTGACATATATAGCATTTGCAAATGTACCGAAAAATAAATATGATTAATTTGCAAATGTACCGAAAGATAAATATGATTAAATTTTAAAGAGCTGAATAAGAATTTTTTGAGCAGAGAAAAAAATTTGGATTTTTGATAGACTGAAAATATTTAGATCACGATCCTTGGGTACAAAATTGAAAATTGCCACCAGGAAGTTGCAGGAAAACCAAAAGAATATTTTGCAAGAAAAAGAACGAGTATGCAAAGACAGCAAGGAATCCTGAATTTGTTTACTACTCAGTCAAAATCGGCATTAATGGCAAGCTATATGGTGGTTTTTCGTATTGCTTGTAGCAAGAAAGCATTCACAATAGTAGAGGAACTTATTCTACCCTGTGCAATGTGTCAAGAAATTATTGGAGAAGCCATTGCATCAAAATTTAAATTAGTGTCATTATCTAACAACACTATAAAAAGGTGAATCCCTGAAATGAGTGATGATATCGAATGTCAACCTTTGGAAAGAATTGAATCAAGTCCTCACTATTCTATTCAGTTGGATGAATCCACCGGCATTAGCAATGCAGCTTTATTGCTTGCATTTGTAAGGTACTGTACTGATGATAATATTCACGATGATTTACTTTTTCACAAAGAACTTCCCACAAAAACAACTGCAGATGAGATAATTTGCTGCCTTGACAACCATTTCACCTTCAAAGCCTAGAATGGAAGAACTGTGTAGGTGTGTGCACAGATGGTACTGTATCAATGACAGATATCCATTGTGTTGTTGTAAAAGATCCTGGAAAGAGCAGAAGCAAAACGGATTTACTGCTTCTTGCACAGACAAAACCTAGCAATGAGGCAGGTGTTGCCAGAACTGCATGATGTCCTCTCTGTAGCTGTAAAGACCGTAAACTTTATTAAAAAGAATGCACTGCGTTCGTGATGTTTTGCAGCCCTGTGTGATAGACTCAATTCAGATCACTTGCAGCTCCTGTACCACTGTGAGGTTAGGTGGCTATCAAAAGGATGTGTTTTTAATCGTCTTTTTGAAATAATACATAAAGGTTACACTTTTTTTAACGATCAGCTCTCACCTCTTGCTGATCATTACGTTGACGATTGTTTTTGTGCAAAACTGGCCTACCTTAGATATATTTGACCAGTTGAATCAACTCAATCTGTCAGTGCAAGGTAGAAGTAGCTCATTGTTTCTGGTTGCTGATAAAATTAAGGGGTTTAAGAAAAAAATTGACTTTTGGAAAAAAAGAGTTAACAATTTGCGGTATGAGATGTTTCCACTCCTCTGCAAAAATATCAAAACTTTTCCTAATGTGGATATATCTGAACAAATAATTTAGCATCTGACTCAATTGTCACACAAGTTTTATTCTTATTTTTCTGAGGATCCACAACCTGAAAATTTATGGATTCTTGATCCATTTACTGTTAATTCTGCAACAGAAGATGTCGCTTTGCCCTTGAAACTTGAAAATGAACTCATTGAACTTTCTGAAGATAGCAATCTCAAACTTCGATATCAAGAAGTTGATCTTGCTTCATTCTGAATTCAAGCAAGTAAGAAATATTCTTCATTATCAGAATGCGCAATCAGATTTCTATTGGCATTTACCACTGCTTATCTATGTGAATCTGCCTTTTCAACTGTAACTTATATGAAATCAAAGGAACGAAACAGTCATAACACAGAAACTCTGGATGCTGCTTTGCATGTGAACTTGTCTCCATCAAGCCTTGGTTTGATCTTATATCCAGTAAGCAAGCTCAAGTTTTGCATAAAAAATAAATTGCATATTCACTGTTTTTTGTAATTTTGCTGTTCGCAGTTATGTCTATTCCCTGAGTTCTAAACTAAATTCTAGGTAAAAGTGGGCCCCAAAGCAAATCCTTGGCAAAATGTGGGCTGTAGAATAAAAAAGGTTTCGAAGCACTGGTCTAGTGTCTACTGTGTAGGAAAACATCTAGTTGGTTCAAATGCCAATGAGATATGCATCACTAGATCCCAGATAAATGCATGCAAAAACTATAAATTTATAGCAATAAAATATGCATTTATGACAGTGAAACTATGCCCTTATAGCTTTATTTGGCATAAGAACAACTAAACAATCACCAAAGTCATACAG
This sequence comes from Diplosoma virens, assembly GCA_963680785.1. Taxonomy (NCBI): domain Eukaryota; kingdom Metazoa; phylum Chordata; class Ascidiacea; order Aplousobranchia; family Didemnidae; genus Diplosoma; species Diplosoma virens. The sequence continues at coordinate 18,384,112 of OY796889.1, forward strand.
TAAATTGAAAATATAAATTAAGGTTAATAATTAGTGGGATAAACAGCTATTTAACAGGTCACACTATTTTCTTAACTTTGATTTAAAACTTTATATAGATGTGCTTCATATAGCAGTTTATATAGCTGTGCACCACCATGTCCCAACAGTTGATTGAAGGACACTTGATCAAAACAACTAGATCAACACAATACTTGACCAAAACAACGTTTGACCAAAAGGACACCTGCTTGAAACGACACATTATTGAAACAACACTTGCTTGAAACGACACTTGACTGAAACAACACATGATCAAAATGGCAGTTCATAAAAAAAATTGATTTTCTACACTTTTGTATGAAAGTCAGACTTACACTTTTTTATATAAATTTATAACTGACATTTAAGCAAAGACCTAAAGAAATTTTGGCCTTCAACTAAAAGTAAAAAGTAGCAAAGCACTTCAACTGAAATTATTTTTATTTGAAGTCTTTTAGATCTTAGCTCAAATTTCATTCATAAATCTATGGTTTCTTTTTGTTTTATTTTAGTATGAATATATGTATGTTGTTGTATATAATTGTGGTATGGTTGAAAAAAATATACTCTTTCTCTAACTTGTAAAACAACAATTCTAGATTTTAATTTAAGCAGCTGTTGTAAGACGATATAATTAGAAAATTTAACAAAGTTTTAAACTTATTTTATTTAAACTAAATTAACAACTGTTGAAGATTGTGAAAAGTAATATACTTAATGTAAACTTGCAATTTTCAAATAAAAAACAAAGTAACAAAAGTTCACTTCAAAAAGAAATCTATAGTCTAAAATAAACAAAAAATTTATGTTAAGTCATTCAAATGAAAATAATTATATTTTAAAACCTATTTTCTATTAGGTTCTCAGAAAAGTTCTTGCAGTATTTCAAATTTTGATTTCAAACTATATATTTTTAAACAAGTTTTTGTTGTATTTTTGTACTGTATATATCATTTTAAAGGACCTTTTTTGCACTATATAATGGTTATAATTTTAATTGTTTTAAAGAAATTGTGTTTTTTTTCAGGACGATGAACCAAAAATGAAAAACAATTGTGCCATTTTTCTTTTTCAGTTTAAATTAGGCTGTAAAGCTGCAGAAACAGCTCGCAACATAAACCAAGTGTTTGGCATAGGAATCACTACTGAACACACAGCACAGTGATGGTGATGAACGTAGTGGTCAGCCATCAGATGTTGAAAATGATCAATTAAGATTCTTAGTTGAAGCCAATACATGCACAACTGTTTGAGAGCTTGCCTATGAATTAGACATAACATATACGACGATTCCAACCACCAGAGAGATTGGTGCTTATTTTGATTAAAATTTTTGTTTGAACTGAGATATGCGCATCACAATTTAAAGGTCAAAAACTGCAAGAACCTTCTTGACAACCTAATATAAATACAAAACTAAATTATTATTTTTTTACGAACTGTCATTTTGATCAAGTGTCATTTTGATCAAGTGTCATTTTGATCAAATGTCATTTCCATCAAGTGTTGTTTCGGTCAAATGTCATTTTGGTCAAGTGTCGTTTCAATCAAGTGTTGTTGGTCAAGTGTCATTTGATCAAGTGTTGTTCAATCAACTGTCATAGTACTGTGCACCACTTGCATCAATAATCACAAAGTTTTATGCAAAAGGAAAGAAACAAATAATGTTGTTTCCTATAAAGACTTTATAGCATTTTAAGACTTTATTTCAGTTTTATAGGTTTTGTAGCATTTACTCAGGCTCTAAGCAATACTCACAGGCTTTAACAAGACTGAAACTTGAGTTAGGTGCTTCACATTTTAAGTGTTTTAGTTTCACATATATATATATAGTATAAATCAGTGTTTTTCAAAGTGTCACTTGGATCACAAAGGAGAAATTTGAAATCTTAAGAAAGGAAAAATCACTTGGGGAGGAATTTGATAATCTTGATACAATGTAAGTTGACCTAAAAAATTGGTATGTCTTTCATAATTATAGTCATACCAGCCTGGGGGACACAGGGGAAAAGTGAAGATCCCCTTCTTTTTTTTAGGTATCACTACTTTTTAGGGACAAAAATCAAGAAATTGGAGACAGAATCAAATTTAAATGTTAATTTTTGAACTTTCTAGAATAACCAAAATTTGGATAACAAATTTGAATGAAGACCAAAAAAAAAAAAAAAACAAAAAGTCTTTGCTTTGATCATTAAGATATTTTTTTAGGGGGGGAAAGGAATGATGGTACCTGAGTCATGAAATAGAGGAATGTGGCAAAACCTTTGAGAACTACTGGTCTAAATACTTCATGTTAATAATATCAAATACCCACAGTTAAAGGTTCAAAGATCTGCATGAGGCTAACAAGTTGCAGTTTGGCCATTCCTAATCTAAGCCAAAGGTTGAAAACTACTCTAGGTTTTTTTTCTTTTTTAAGCTATTTTTTTCCAAAATAAGTTTGTCAGATTTTAATTTTTACAATTGTTTTGATAAAAAATGTTTCTGCCCTTGGATTTAAAGTTAAGACTTTTTTACTCTTTAATTAAATGTCAAAAAGGTGATTTCTGGCTTATAAATTGTAGTAGAATTTTTGGCTTAACTGGTGATAAAAATTTTGTGCAGCCTTCAGCAAACATAACAATTTCTTAGGAGGCTTGGTATTAAAAAGATTGCTTATCCTTGATCATTTCTTAAATCTAATATTTAAAACAAAATACAATTTTTTATACATTAATCCTTCTACATTTAAACATTTGATACATCAATGAAAATTGCAAACAATCTATCTATTATATTTATTTAACTAGTGCTCTTTTTATTTTACTTCAACAATAGTACAGTAAATGTTCAAAGTTGCTATTCTATTATTCCATCAAATCATTTTGTAGTCGTATTTGCCTAAATTGCAGTTTTATTATTTCAAATTTTTTAATTCACATTAGTTTGTATATGACTAAATTGCTATTTGTATTATTTTAATTTTTTGAGTCATATTATTTAGGTCTTTTCAATAAGTCACCATAAATAGTTTTTGTGGGTAAATTAACCCAGAACCCATACAACACCAGGAAGAAATAAAAAAGAAGCCAAGATGAAAATAATTTCTTAAAAAAGTGATTGCAACCACAGGGGGATTCTGAGTTAGTTTTATCATAAAAATCACTTTCAGTCACTTCTTGAAAAAACTCCATTAATTTTTCATGTCTCTTCAAGAAGTCACTGTAAGGGATTTTTTTCAATGAAACTAACCCGAAATACCACTTTCAGCACCAGGGGGGAATAAAGAAGAATTCAAGAAAAAAATGATCTCACAAGAAGCCATAATAATTGCAGGGGGATCCAGTTAGTTTTATGAACAAAAATTGCTTACAGTGACTTCTTGAAGTGACCCAATTTTTCTATGCCCAAACTTACTTTGTTTTATTTAATACGTATATTTTGACAACATTTAAAAAAAATTTTTTTAATCTTTATATTTATCCTCCTGACTCGCAGGAAAGCAATGGAGGCGCTATACAAAGGGTAAGCAATTACCCCAACCTGCTTCCGGAGATGCCAAGATATTGCTGTGTGCTAGTAATTTTAGTAGAGATATTACTGTAATTTAGAACTGCTTGCCAAGACCACCAAGCAGGGGAAAATGCCGTAAAGTGTCTTTCCCAAGAACACAACAGAATGGCACAAGTGGGTTTTGAACCGAGACCACGTTGATCATCAGTCCGGTGCTTTAACCATTCGACCACACTGCCGACTTTTACATTTTACCAAGATTTTACAGTATTATGTTTTAAATCATCCAAATTTAAATATTCAAATTTACAATTAACTAATCTGTTTGCACTCACTGTGGGTTTCGAACCTACCACTTTTTTTTTTCAATCACACACACACGCTGCATGATTCTTAGCAGCCAGCTATAATTGTGACAAGTGCCTTTTTGCCTATTGTGATTGTGCCTTGCGCATTATTGTAGAATTCTTTCTTTATAATCTCTGGAATTTTAAGTTTGGACAGATGAGGGGAAAGCAGTGAATTGGTTGTTTTAATTGTTCTAGTTGTTTAATTGTTTTAATTGTCAGACTATTGTAATGTTTTGTTTTATTTTCATAAAACACTTTGATTTATTTGTATCTGGCTTGCTGGCTCTGGCTTTGGAAATAGCAGCCATTAGTAATAACTTTTGTAACTTTGTTAAGCTGTGTTTGGCTTTGTTAAGAAGATTTGTTACTAAGATACGACTTGGATCTTATTCAAATAGAAGAGAGACTAGAGATCATCTGGACTCGTTATCTCTTGCTTTCAATACAAATAAATAGCTTTCAAGACATAATCACTTACCCGCTTGTAAAGTAAAAGTCATGTTTAGCACCACATGCAACGAGTCTGAGGTACAGACTGATGGCTGTGATATTCTTTGTAGTGAAAATTTTGAGGTACGAAAGTGTTAAGAATCCCTTGACTGCGAGAAAGATGAAGATGTCTTAAACAACATACGCTTGGAGTGGGTAGACAGGCCAGAACATGTCGCCTTGGACAATCATCGCTTTTTATCAAGATGCGCTTGTCAGTTGGCAATGATTACAACAGTTATGAGGGACTACAGCAGGTCATGTAGCAAAATAGAAGGCAGTGTATTAGACGCCACCCTAGAGTATGGCCTGAAGGTTCATAATGTTTATAGCCATGCTTTACATCAGTGGTTAGAGAGGAATCCCAAATCATTTGCACGGGAAAAGGTTCAGGAATTAATTTCTAATTACCCTGAACACGAGAAAGAAAGTTTTATTATTAATTACAAACGCGCTTGCAGAGAGCTTGATGATAGATCAGTGGGATCATTTAGCAGTTTGTTGCGCCCTGGTTCACCAGCACAATCAGGAGTTTCTATCTTATCTTCCCAGACCCTAGAAGAACAACAGCATATGCCGAGACTAAAGCAACACGTTAAAGTAGATAAGAAAAATGTTGCTGAATGTAGTAACCCATTTTGGGGGGACCTGCGTTTACGAGGACAAGAATGAGAAATGAGCAAGTGCCTGAAACATCTCAAGGCACCTTTGTCTATAGTTGACAAACAACTGCACCTTCTAATTCTCAGCACCAGGTTCTGGAAATGGAGACAAGGTATGATCAAGATTACATACCCCTCTCATTGGAGAGAGAATTAATGGAAGAATCAAATAGAGGTTTTTGTTTCTCAGGCAGCGATATATCAGAATATCCTGCTTATCGCCATTGTTTTAACTTGCGATACCGTCAACTAAGATCTGCATGGCCAGACTTGCTTTTACGATGGATAGAAGCTACCATAGTTGGACAGGCCAGGTGGTATATTAGAAATGCATTTTCCATTTTCGATAGCAGACACGCTTGCAATGTTGTTTGGGAGATCCTGGAAGAAGTTTTTGGTGGAAGAGATAGAATACTTGAAGACTCAATGTGTTCTATAGAAAGGCAAGATAAAGCAGTTGGCCATCATAGGGAAACATTGCTTACTCTCCAAGCCGACATGAGAAATCTTAAAGGTGTAGCACAATCCCTTGATAGCAAATCCATGTTAAGAAGATTGGAGCTAATAGGAAAACTTTATCACTCCTTAGACAATAAATTGAGGGGCAAATTGGAAGCTTTTCTTCCTCCCGACCAATGATCATTTAAAACATTTATGCAATTTCTTAGCAGGGAGATTGCTTACATTGATGCCATGCATGTTAAGAAGATAGGACTGGACGTTCCATCAGTGACCAAGACCTGTTCAACATCGCAAAGGAATCCATCTTCGAGGAGACAAACTAAAAAGAACCCCAAATTGCTTTCAGTGGTAAGTTTGGAAAAAATGGTGCAAAACGTCTCCATTCGAAACAGTGCGTCTTGCATCCTAAATCCCTACAACATTCTTTGACAGAGTGTAGGAAATTCCAAAGCCTAAAGGTGGCTGAATGCTGGAATGTAGTCAAAGATCACGGTTTGTGTTTTAACTGTTTCGCAGTAAACCATTACACAAGAAATTGCCAATTAAGAAGCTGCAGTAAGTGCTTGCGACCTCATCATGTACTACTTCATGATGATCATCCTAACCGTGCAGATTCGTCTTTGGATATGGCAGTATCATCAACACCATCACTAGGTGAGTCCCAAAGTGATTCAACGACTGTCGGCAAACTTCAAGACAAGGATGATGGGAACGAACAAGTTTGCTTGATGCTTCTCACTGCCATCAAACACAACAAAGGGGGACAAACTTGTAAACAAATTCCATTCTACGCAGCCATCGACACTGGAGCAACGAGAACTTTGTGCTCACGTGATCTTGCACAAAAACTATTTGGTTATTGGAATCCTGGCAGACATCAACAATACAGAAAGTTTAATGGCCAATTAATTCAATGTAAAGCAATGAGGGAACAATTAGAACTAGAGAATCAAGACGGGACCATTACGAGATTTTGTGGAGTTCATTTTGTTAATCAGGTACTACCTTTTTTGAATTATTTAGATAAATCCTGCAACTGCCCAAGAAGAATTGATCTAATATTTATAAGTGACTATGTTTGGAAATATGTGTTTAATCCTTTAATCAGGCAAGGTTTCCAACCAGGTGCAAGTAACAATATTTTCGAAAAGCTAGATGTTGATCTAGGAAAACTCTGGCTGAGCTGTTCAACCCAACCCATAAGCAAAACTGACAGGACTGTGGTGGCACTACAACCAGCTGTTTTGATGGAAACAGAGTCTAAAGAAGCTGATCACCCTTCAACCCTCAATTATGGCTTGTCAAAGGTGAGAGTTTCTTCCAGTGACAGGAAAGAAGATCTCGAGAAACTGGAAAAGGATTCTTTGTACACCTCTTCCAACAACGATAAATTGAGCATGAGCATTAAAGACGAAAAGATTCTATCCCACTACCACAATGCATTCAAGAAGTTCAATTGGAAAATGGGGAAAACCACCATCAATTTAAGCTTCCATGGATAGAAGATACAGGTAAATTAAAGAACAATTTCAGCCAAGCCAAGGTAGTCTTATTGCAATTGCAAAAAAAACTCTTATCGCAACCTCACCTGGATGGTGAAATACTGCGAGAAGATGAAGGCAGCTATAGAAGAAGGGCACCTTGTAAAACTTCCTCCCCAGCCACAACCAAGCCAAGTCACCGAGAGATCAATACTGGTGTATTATATTCCACATTTCAACACCAACCAGAAAAAATTCAGAGTGGTCGTTTTGGTGAGAATACGGTTTAGCAAGTGATATTGAGAATATATTTTTTCAGATCCGCATACACCCTGACGACCATGACATGTTGCGCATTCTATGGTTTGACCAACTGAACTTGCAGGGGGACATTGCCGAGTTTCAATTTCAAGTCAATCCTTACAATCTAAGATGCATACCGAGCATGGAAAAGTTTGCTTGTCCGATGGTCCTGTTTGCGAGAGAGACATTCAAAAGTTGGTGCTGTTGGAACCTGCCTCCAATGGAAAATAATTGTTGTGTGTGAGTGTGTTACTGTGCTATTGTTTGTGTTTTTATTCTATGACTGTTTACTGCGGCTATGCTTCCTTTTACGAAAAATTAACTCAAGAATCACTCTTTAATTTTTGGGGGGACTGTTAATGCTTGCCATGGGTTTTGAACCTACCTCTTTTTTTTTTAATCACGCACACGCTGCATGATTCTCAGCAGCCAGCTATAATTGTCACAAGTGCCTTTTTGCCTATTGTGATTGTGCCTTGTGCATTATTATGGAATTCTTTCTTTATAATCTCTGGAATCTTAAGTTTGGACAGATGAGGGGAAAGCAGTGAATTGGTTGTTTAATTGTTCTAGTCATTTAATTGTTTTAATTGTTGGACTATTGTAACGTTTTGTTTTATTTTCATAAAACGCTTTGATTTATTTGTATCTGGCTTGCTGGCTCTGGCTTTGGAAATAGCAGCCATTAGTAATAAATTTTGTAACTTTGTTAAGCTGTGTTTGGCTTTGTTACGAAGATTTGTTACTAAGATATGACTCAGATCTTATTCGAATAGAAGAGAGACTAGAGATCAAGGACTTGTTATTTCTTGCTTTTATAATCAGTTAAATGCAGTTGACAATAAAATAAGTCAAAATTCCAAAACATCTTCTAACAAACTATGTTTCTCAGTATATTAACTTTACTCTTATTTTAAAATTATTTAAATGTTCTAAATTTTATTCTCTGAGAAGCAAAATACAAGATATGTTGAAAACAAAATTTACAATTAAAATTTAACATAATTTTTCTACAATAAATTTTTTAATGTTTTTAAAGGCACATATTGCTATTTATAAAGTTACAACAATTAATATATTAGTACTTGTCAAAGTTTATTAATCAAAAACAGTTGTTAACTCATATAACCAACTTTATAACATATTCATGTTAATAAACTGATATCAAACTATTTTTGGTAAATTTATGAAAAAAGGCTCATCTCTCTTAACAGCTATTTTCATGGTTTTTTTCATGTTTTCTCATGTGTTCTACGTAAATTTGACCATGAAAACCATAGCAAATTATTCCTTTTCTAGTTACTTTAAGGACAAGCCCTGCTAAACTCCTTTAATTAATGCTAACTTTACATAAGTTTTTAATGGATTTTAAAATGATTTTCATACTAATTACGAGAACAAGGCTGAAAAATAATCCCTAATGCTTGCATGGTTGATCAATAAATGTTGCAAAGATCACAAAACGGGTTTTTCAAAAAGTCATTGTAAGCAATTTTTTGGGTGAAACTAACCTGGAATCCCCTTTCAGCACCAGGGGGCAATAAAGAAGAAAACAAGAGAAAAAGTATCTCTCAAGAAGTGATAGTAACTGCAAAGGCATTAAGGTTAGTTCCACAAACAAAAATCGCTTATGATAACTTCTTAAAGAGACCCAAATAATGAACATATTTAAGAGAAGTTTTTTTATGAGCACTTTATTTGCAACAATTACCAATAGTATTTTTGTGTAGAACACATCAGAAAACGTGGGAAAATCATGAAAAACACCTGGATAAAGAGATAGGCCCTTTTTTATAAAAATACCCAATATTTTAAGTGAATCATTCAAGTTGATTATAGTTTAATAAAAGAATTTTTAATTTTACAATCATTAACTACTTTTAAAAATATTTTACAATAACAAAACTTACTTTGAAACTGATATCGAAGTCTGAATTTGAATAAGTGCTTGAAATTCGATTTTTACGAGGTTGCGTTTTTCCATTCATTAGGGAATAAGTTACCTTACTAAATAAAAGACAGCAACATTTATTGCAAAAATAACCTTTAAAATATATTTTAATAGTTAGCTGGATAAAGCAAGTCAGATGACAAAAGGACTTTTTATTTAGTTCTTGATTAAAATAATGATAGGCATTATTACTTTACTACTTTAGTTTATTCTTTTTATTTTGCTTATCTCTGTATCTTCAATTTCAACTTATTTCAAATTATTTTGTACATTTATGCAATAAAGACAGCAGAAATAACTAAACAGTCTTCAATGTCTATTGCCAGCCTCAGACATCATAAGCATAATACTTTGAAAAACAACATCTATAACATTAAACAAAAAACAAACAAACAGTATTAGTAACTGTTTTGCTAACATCAAAATATCTTCCTGCAATTTTAATTTATCTAAAGGATAAAAATTTGCTTCCTATAAATAAAAAAGCTGGATATTCAGGTAGGCCTTTACTAAAGCTTTATTTTAATCACTGTCCAAAATAAAATATAATATTGTTGTTGTTGTTACGATAAAAATTTGCAACTACAGTACAACTAACTGTAGAACCCAGCCATTGGAGGCACATTCCTAGTGTCTTGATGCCGGTCCCAAGCCCGAATAAATGGGGAGGGTTGCGGCAGGAAGGGCATCCGGCGTAAAACCTTTTTTTGCCAGATTATACAAATGCGTATTGTAGATAAATCCATACCGGATTGGTCGCGGCCCGGGTTACCAACGACCGCCTCAGGTGTCGCACAGCAGGGCAACTGTGGAAATTATGCTACTGTTAGTGAAAACAAGAGCAGAAAAAGAAAAGGAAGGCGAGTGAAGAGGCAGCGGGAAGTGTGGAAAGGAAGACGCTCACTCATAAAAGTGGGTACCTTAGATATTGGAACAATGACTGGAAGGGGAAGAGAGCTGGCAGATATAATGGAGCGAAGGAATGTAGACATACTGTGCCTACAGGAAACAAAGTGGAAAGGGAGTAAAGCAAGGAACATTGGAGGTGGATGCAAATTATTTTACAACGGAGCTGATGGAAGAAGAAATGGGATAGGAATAGTGGTGAGGGAGGAGCTAGCTGAAAGTGTTCTGGAAATGAAGAGGGTGTCAGACAGACTAATGGCCATGAAGCTGGAAGTAAAAGGGTTCATCCTAAATATAGAAAGCGCGTATGCTCTACAGGTTAACAACAGCATGGAGGAGAAAAATAATTTTTGGGAAGACCTGGATGGGTTGGTAGAAAGTGTATCAAAAGAGGAGAGGATGGTTCTTGGTGCAGACCTTAATGGACATGTGGGTAAAGGAAACATAGGGGATGAGGAAATAATGAAGAGGTACGGTGCTAGAACAAGAAATAAGGAAAGATCAATGGTTGTGGATTTTGGGAAAAGAATGGATTTGACAATTGTCAATACTTATTTCAAGAAGAAAGATGAACGCATGGTGACGTATAAAAGTGGCGTAAAAAGTACCCAAGTAGATTACGTACTGATGTGCAGAAGGAGGAACCTGAAAAAAATGTGCAATTGTAAGATAATATTGAATGAGTGTGTCGCAAAGCAGCACCGTATGGTGGTACGCAAAATGGCTCTTATGGTGAAAAAGAAAAAAGCAGAGAAAGTAAAGCCAAAGATACGATGGTGGAAACTGAATGAGACAAACTGTCAAGAAGCGTTTAGACAAGAAATGACAGGGTTTTGGAAGGCAAGGATGTGTTACCCGATGAATGGGACAAAACCGCAGAAATGCTAAGGAAAACAGCTGAAACTGTAGTGGGAGTGACATTTGGGAAACGAAAAGGAGACAGGGAAACATGGTGTGGAATGAGGAACTTCAGGAGAGCAAAAAGAAAAAAAAGAAGCAAAAAAAGCATGGGAAAAAATAAGAGATGAAAATACTTAAAATATCTACAAAAAGAAAAGTAAGGCAAAGAAGGCAGTTGCGATGGCAAAGGGACGTGCGTATGACAATTTGTATGCTGGATTGGAAACAAAAAAAGGTGAAAAGGAGTTGTACAGATTGGCTAGGCAGAGAAACAGAGCAGGGAAAGATGTACAGAACGTGAGCGTTATAAAGGATGAAAACGGTAATGTGATATGATAAATTCGGAGGCAGTGTTAAAGAGATGGAAGGAGTACTTTGAGAAACTGATGAACGAGGAAAATAACAGAGAACCTAGGACAGAGGAAGCAGAAGTGGTTAACGAAGAGGTAAATTGCGTCAGTAGAGAAGAAGCAAAGAATGCACTAAGAAGAATGAAAAAAGGTAAAGCGGTTGGGCCAGATAAGTTGCCAGTAGAAGTTTGGAAGTGCATGGAAAAAGATAAGGACAAAGTTTTTGACCAGACTGTTCAACAGACTATTAATGGGTGAACGGATGCCAGAAGAATAGAGAAGGAGTGTGCTTATCCCAATCTATAAAACAAAGGGGACGCACAGTGCTGTGGAAACTACAAAGAAATAAAGCTGATGAGCTATACAATGAAGGTATGGGAAAGAATTATTGAAGTCAGGCTAAGGGATAGTGTAGATATCAGTAAACAGCAATATGGATTTATGCCAGGAAAGGGAACCACTGATGCCATGTTTGCTTTAAGAATCTTGATGGAAAAGTACAGGGAAGGTCAAAGAGTGTGTCACAGACTTTGTTCGGGAATCTTAAAGGACCAGTTGAGCTAAGTAACCCGAATACCTGCGCTGAAACAAAGCTGTGTCTAAATTTTATTTTATTCCGGCTCAAGAAGTAGTCTTGCTATGAGCTTGAAGCTTTTGTACAGTTGATTTAACGAAAGCTCGGATTAGTTTTGTTGAAGATTCTTCTTCACAACAAACAGAGACCACTGTCTCTAATAACAACGAATGTATTACAATGAAAACAATGTTCCACCAGCGCAACTGCAAAAGACACCGCTAAACCGCAAGGGTATACTGGCGGCGGTTTCGATATGCTAACCACATCGAGTTAGCTAACACGGAGACGGGTTAAGACAAGCAAAACCCTGCAGTTCCCATTACAAACACATAGTAAGAATGGTCAAGTCAATCAACAAGCAAGTGCCGACAGACCTGTTTCGTCCTTATTAGGACTCGTCAGGACACTACAGCTTGTTGTTGACCCCAGCTGAAAAACTGGAAAACTTAAACAGCTGGCACAACTTTCTGTTTGTGGTTTTTACACCTCAAACATTTTCATTGTACTACCTACCCAGCGTTCAGGTCCACAACTGGATGTTTGAGGTGTAAAAACCACAAACAGAAAGTTGTGCCAGCTGTTTAACTTTTCAACTTTTTCAGCTGGGGTCAACAACAAGCTGTAGTGTCCTGACACTTTCATATTTGTTTCTTTTTATCTTTTTTCCATATTTCTGTTGCTTTTGTTTGTTGTTTTTTTTCCCTTATTTCGTGTGTATTATTTCGTGTATCTAAACTTTATAAATACTAATAAACCCACAAAACCAAAAACATTAAGGGAGACCTAAAACTCAAGACTCTACCTTAACCATCAAATTAAATGTTACGAACAAATGTTTTATTATATCTGCATGTCTACTGCAATTATTTTTAATTCAAAACATCTTTAAAGTCTACGTGAATTGAAGACTCTTTGCATTTTCATTATTGACCATTACATAAACTGACTTTTTCTTTTAAACTACTTCAAATTTATTTTCTGTCATCAATTACATAACGTATCGTTATCTCATAACTCTTCACTGAAATATTTCACTTGAAATATAAATAAAAGAATTTTAAAATAACACATATATAATCAAAACTAAATGTATTCAATTTTGACAACCGTTTTTTTTATATGTTTTGTTTTTTTGTGTGTTTACAATTATTATTAAAATTTATATACAAAAAAAAAAAAAAAAATAAGGACGAAACAGGTCTGTCGGCACTTGCTTGTTGATTGACTTGACCATTCTTACTATATGTTTGTAATGGGAACTGCAGGGTTTTGCTTGTCTTAACCCGTCTCCGTGTTAGCTAACTCGATGTGGTTAGCATATCGGAACCGCCGCCAGTATACCCTTGCGGTTTAGCGGTGTCTTTTGCAGTTGCGCTGGTGGAACATTGTTTTCATTGTACTACCTACCCAGCGTTCAGGTCCACAACTGGATGTTCGAGGTGTAAAAACCACAAACAGAAAGTTGTGCCAGCTGTTTAAGTTTTCAACTTTTTCAGCTGGGGTCAACAACAAGCTGTAGTGTCCTGACGAGTCCTAATAAGGACGAAACAGGTCTGTCGGCACTTGCTTGTTGATTAACTTGACCATTCTTACTATATGTTTGTAACGAATGTATTACAAAAAATCACGACCGACAAAATTCTATTCCACGCTTTGCCAAACTGCAAAGCGAAATCAACATTATAACTTGATTCAACCAACACAAATAATTCTACCTCTGTAGAACACAACTCCCAACCACTGGCACAAAATAAATTCAACAATCGTCAACCGATACAAAATCTAACGGGCTACTTTCTGTACCCAAACACAATTACTTTTCACTCGAGCCCTCTCTCGAGTCGTCTGAAATCACCTAATCAATAATAATAATCTGGTCTTGCTACGCATCGCCTTTATATAGAAAAAAGATCACGTGATGCAAATTTCCTCGTAAACGATAGACAATTCTACAACTTTCTAGAGAGATCGCTATGCTTGAGTGCGCCAGAATATTCTACAATAATCGAGCAGTAGTAAAGCTTGAAAAACATATTAAGTCATTCTGTGGGCGAGAAGAGAAAAAGATACATGTATCGAGCAATAGAGAGCGAATCGGACGTATACAAAAGCAGCGCTCAAAGAGACGCGTTTATTCTCTTATAATAACACTACGAATTACTTTTAACGGGAATAGACTACATCGTTATGAATAAAATTATTAGTAATGAAGTGTGACAGAGTGCTACATTGTGTATTCGTAAATTTAGAGAAAGCTTACGACAGGGTTCCACGGGAAGAGCTGTGGTACTGTATGAGAAAATCAGGAATAGTGGAAACGTATGTGCGACTTGTACAGAATATGTATGAGGGAAGCAAAACAGTGGTGAATTGTGCAGTAAGAACTACAAAAAGTTTCAACGTCAAGGTTGGACAGCATCAGAGATCAGCATTAAGTCCATTCCTGTTTGCAGTGATAATGGACAGGCTAACGGATAAAGTAAGAGAGAACCACCGTGGACGATGCTGTTTGCTGATTATATTGTGATTTGCGAAGAGACCAGGGAAGAAGTGGAGAGGAGAATAGAATCCTGGAGGCATGCATTGGAAAGAAGAGGGATGAAAGTAAGTAGGCCAAAGACCGAATATCTGTGCATAAATGGAGGAATTAAATGACGACGAAACAGTGAAGATGGAGGATACACAAGTGCCAAGAGTAAAGGAATTTAAGTATTTAGGATCAACGGTGCAAGAAAGTGGTAGTTGTGAGTGAAAGGTAAAGAAGAAAGTGCAGGCAGGATGGAACGGATGGAGAAGAGTATCGGAAATAATCTGTGAAGGAGGTTACCAGCTAGAGTAAAAGGAAAAGCGTACAGCTCAGTGGTAAGACCAGCAATGGCGTATGGACTTGAGACGGTGGCACTCACAAAGAAACAAGTAAAAGACATGGAAGTCGCAGAGATGAAAATGTTGAGGTTTGCTATGGAAGTGACGAGAAAAGACAAGATTAGAAACGAGTACATCAGGAGTACAGTTAAGGTAGAACGGTTAGGAATGAAGATGAGAGAGGGCAGGCTGAGGTGGTATGGACATGTCATGAGGAGAGACCAAGAGTATGTAGGAAGAAAGATAATAGAAATGGAGTTACCGGGAAAGAGGAAAAAGGGAGACCAAAGAGAAGATTTTTAAATCTAATGAAAGAAGATATGCGGGAAGTTGGTGCGAAGGAGACGGACATTGAAGACAAGACGGTTTGGAGGCAGATAATACGCTGTGGCTACCCCTGATTAAAGAAAAAGGCCAAAAAGAGAAGAAGTACAACTAAGTGTAGCAAGTAACTCTGACACATTTTGTTTTATCATGGACTAGTGGTTTTTAAACTGGTTTTGATCGAACTCCAGAGGTTAAGTATGTCTGTTTCTGGGGTTCGGCGGATGTTGTCATCGTCGTCGTTTGAAAAGCCGTTCACTCCGGGTCAGACAAAAACAGAAATGGAGCCAAGGGTTTATCTTTTTACTACCCCAGAGTACTGTACTGCTCTGATCAGATGCTGGAAGCGTGTGTAGCGGTGAGCCAGCATCGGTTTCGTCATCCAGAACCGTCAGACAACGTTATTTTCTTGGGATGTCCGATGTATGGAGCACACTTTTAAGACATGGTTTGCGCTGGTGCGAAAGAACGTGTGCGTCATGCTTCAAAGCTTTTTGCTCCTGGTCTACAGTATCTGCAACCCGTAGTTGTTTGCCAAAGTTGCTGTTGCATAGCAGACGCGAGATGTTGCGCTCCCTCGAATGTCACTCTAGTCATGTTGGGCGACAAGTGCGATTGTTTTTTTCAAAGAAAGTGCGTTTCTGTTTAATGAACCGCACTCGCAATCTGTTGAAGGAGCGAGAGAACCCATTTGTGCATGGAAGAATGGATCAACTCAACACCACTGCAGGCAATTGAGCTTAACCCCAGCTGTTTGGGACAAACCCATTCCAGTAGGTCTTGTGTTCAAACTACCTTTTTTGTTTTTTTTGTTTTGTAATGATCATTTTTTCACGTCATTATTTAGCTGTTTTTGTAATTATTGTTTTTTTAATTGCATCTTTTCATTGTTGTAATTCTTGTGTTGCACCCGAAGGGTTATGTTTTGTTATTTATTTTGTGAAATTGAAGAAACAAGAAACAGCATTAAGTTAAAACGGCTTCTAGATCTTAGTCTCTCTTGGCGAGGGTCTGCAGACTAATAGAACATGCGGAATATGGTTAAGGTCCAGAGTTTTACGGTTTGCCAAAGAGAGTGTCGCTTTTATAGTCGGCAAAGCTAAGCTGGAGGTTTCAAGTGACAATGTCAGAGGTCCATTGGAGTCCACCAGAGTCAAAGTCTAGTGGTCCATTGGAGTGGAATGCAGGCATTCAGTGACAATGTCAGAGGCGTCATTTCAGATAATGTCCATAAAATTATTTATAAAATGTCATAAAACCGTCTACAAAGCTATATCAATATACGAGGGTCAGTCAATAAGTAATGAGACTTTTTTAATAACTCAAGTTTGCAATGACTGGTAATCAAAAAATGCTTTTTTATTTTTCAACATAGTCTCCCTCCTTTGCAACACACTTGTTCCATCTTGATATTAGATTGTCTATTCCTTTGGCATAGAATTCCGTGGACTGGGTCCTTAGCCAGTTGCTCACAGCAGCCTTCACTTCTTCATCAGTCTGGAAGTGAATTCCCCTCATACTCTCTTTGAGTGGGCCGAAGAGGTGAAAATCAGATGGTGCAAGGTCTGGGCTGTAGGGTGGGTGTGTTAGAAGTTTCCAGCCTAAATCTTCAATTTTGGCTAGGGTTCTTGCTGCTGTGTGGGGCCTTGCATTATCCTGAAGGAGAATCACACCTCTTGATTGAAGTCCTCTCCGTTTGTTCTTAATGTCTTTTTTCACTTCAGTTAGCAGCTCACAGTAGTTCTCTGAGTTCACAGTATTGCCCCTTTCCAAGAAACTGATAGTGATCGGCCCATTTCTGTCCCAGAACACAGTGAGCATGACTTTCCTTAAACTTTTCTGAGATTTGAATTTTTTCTTCACTGGGGAAGAAACATGCTTCCACTCCATTGATCGTCGTTTCGATTCAGGTTCATAATGAAAGACCCAGGTCTCATCAGTTGTCACTATTCTCGATAGAAATACATCTCCCTCCTTTCTGTATCTGCGTAGTGATGCTCTGGAAGCCATCAGGCGCTGCATTTTGTGATCATCCGTTAACATCTTTGGAACCCAGCGACAGCTGACTTTTGAAAAACGCAGCTTCTCACGCACAATTGCGTACACTGTGCCATGGGAGATGTCCAAGTTTGTAGCAATTTCATCTAAAGTGACCCTTCTATCAGATTTGATCAGGTCTTCAACTGCCTGTACTGCTTCTGGGGTAGAGACATCCACAGGTCTTCCACTTCTCAGATCATCAGTAATGCTTTCGCGTCCATCTTTGAATGCTTGCACCCATTTGTAGAAGTTTGCTCTAGACATACAGGAAGGACCATATTGTCTTTGCATTCTAGACAGAATCTCACATGATTTTACACTCTCTGCCAACAGAAATCTGATGACTCCTCTTTGTTCCAAGCATGAGCTGTTTCCTAGCCTAGTAGTCATTTCAATTTATCGTCACACCTACAGTAATCTGAAAATAAACAAGTTTTGTTGTAAATAAGATGACAACTCCATTCATAATCATCACATAAAATTTCAGTTGCATAACTCCAAGAACACCAAAGTAATTGAGAAAGTCTCATTACTTATTGACTGACCCTCAATAAATCTATAAAAACGTCATCAGAATAAAGATGATAATCAAAGCCACAATCGTTAAATATATCAGATAGGGCTTTTATCTAAAAAGTGTATAAACGTGGGGAAAGCACTCAGCCTAATTGTGGCACATCAGATAGCAAAAGAAGGTATAGGCTACGGTTATCACACAGAGTTCTGTTGCATAAGTTGAAGTAAAACCAAAAAAGCACTGGCTTTCTTACACCGAACGAACAAAAAACCTGTTGCGTAAAATATTGTGGTCAATATACACTACAGGCCAAAAGTTTAAGTCCACCCCTTGAATTTTCAAAAAGCGGTTAAATCAGTCTGTATTGGCAAATAATTTTCATCAGAAACAATGAACTCTTGTATAATGAAGATCGACAAAATGTTTTAACAAAGCCTGACTAACTTTTATTGGATTTCGCTGCCATTTCAACTGAGTTTGAATATAAGCTCCTTGTGAGGGTTATCCTGACTTCTTCCTTGCTTATTGCTTATTCCTTAAATTTTTAGTTATAATGAACTTAATCCATATTTTCTACTTTTCAGAAGGCGTTTGTCTAATTTAAATATCCTTTTTTTCTTTTACAGAGATAAAAATTGATAAGAAAACATTGTAAAAAATACTACTGTATTTACAGTAGTTTTCATCATATTAACTATTTACGGAGCCCTTCTTATAAAATGGCCAAGAAAAAGCAGTTATCAATTGAACAGAGGGCGAGGATAGATATTCTTGCTGCAGAGGGATTTTCACAACGATCTATTGCCGAAAAATTTCACAACAACCCTTTAAAAATTCAAGGGGTGGACTTAAACTTTTGTCCTGTAGTATCATAAGCAAAAGAAAAATCGATTATGCAGTATAGCCAGTGATGGCCATACAAAAGGGAGGGGGGGCGGTGTAAGAAAAATAGAGCGGCTATTTTTTAGTGTACCAAGTTTTTTTATTCCAAAATAAAGTGATCTTTAAAAAAAAAGATTATTACTTTTAATCAATGTCCAAAATCTTCATTTTGTCCTAGTATCTTATCCCTACTTTTGCCCTACAGTCAAGGTGCAAACAGGGGGCACCGTAATAGTTCTAAGAAGAAGAAATAGGCCAATATTTTTGCTTAAGGAGGCACTTTTTGAAGTTTTTTAGAAAGGGCCCGGTGCAGCCGCTCTGTTCGTTACGTACTAAAGGCATTACTGAGTCAGCTTTTATTGTCTACAAATTAATCAATACCTTTTTATGATTACCTATATCGATTAATTATTATTCAATACCGCATTCTGTTCTAAGTTACTTCGTATAGATTGTCACTGTATCTTAACGAAAACCAAGTTAATGATCCCCGTTAAGTATGACTATGACACCAGAAGACACCTGGTGAATCAGTCATATATTTAAACAGTGTTTCCCAACTACCGGCCCGGAGATCAGTGCCTATCCATGTTAGCTTTTCCGCGGGTCCGCCACAATTTATTCTCAAACCCTGAAAAAATTGACTTCACTGAATTTAGCGAGTCCAAGTTATAACTGTGACGGAGTCGCAAAATTGCCTCGTCCTTCCAGCTCTTCACAAACGCACTTCACGACCAGCACCAAACTTTACGGTTTTATTACTGTATATTAAAACAAACAACTGGAGACGCTGGTCGAAAACGGTTTTCTAAACAATATTGCACAAATTAGCTTCAACACGTAGACACATTGTGTACACACTCACCAACGATGTTGGCGGACGAGCAAAAAAAATCAACAATACGAAATACCCAACTGCTATCAAATGTAGCCAATGTCCAAGGGGACTAATAATTGTCAGCAGCTAAATACAAATGGAAAGTATGCAATTAAAATCGGATTTCTCATCGAACACAAAGCTTATCTGACCCGTTCCAAAGAAAGAGCTATGTCCAAATACAAAGGGGCAAGCAACCCTTGCCCAATACAACGTGGCATTACTCGATGCCAAACAGACGCGCGAGAACGCACTAAAAAGCAGCGCTGATTATTCAACGCAAGGACAAAAGGCGCTTTGGTTCGAAACTCGTAGCCAATTATCAACGCGGCAAACATTTACGTACGACGTAACAATCAGGGAATCGAACCGTTTAAAATAACGTTCCGGTTCAGGTTCAGGTTCGGCAAATTTTATTTTTAAAGGTTCAGATCCGGTTCAGGTTCAGCAAAAAATTTTTTTTCGGGTTCAGTTCCGGTTCGGGTTCAGCAAAAAATTTTTTTTCGGGTTTAGTTCCGGTTCAGGTTCAAAAATTTTTTTTTTTAGGGGTTCAGTTCCGGTTCAGCTCCGGTTCGGGTTCGGAATATATATTTTTTATCTATTTCTTACAAGCGTTAGAACTGTAAACACAATTTCTTACCTCATGTTATCATGGGCGCTCGTAGACGCGCTTCCTGGAGGAGTGATGGCAAACAGTCGGAAACACAAAAAATATTCTTAAAAAGGGTTTTTAAAAAAATTCTGGTACAAGTTTTAAAAAAATTAAATTAAACTAATTCACCGGCATGGGTCTTGGTTGTAAAAACCAAGTCTTACCAATAAATTTATTTATCAATGCGAGCGCCAAAAGCGGAAACGGAAGTTTTTTGTTGTTTTGTGATCTCGAAAATTTCTTATAGATTGCGTTTACATGAGTTTATATAGATCTTTCTTCGACTAGCCACTGATACACCTGTCTAAGAATTTTTTGATAATTTTTTAGTGGCGGCCCTCACGCAGAAGGTTTACTAGTTATGAAACGTCATTAAGGTTCATTTTTACTTCGAGCGTAGATTGGAGTATTCTTTGTTTCTTTTAATGATTTTTTTGCTTCGTTTTGCCTTTAAGCGCGGAAAGAAGTAAAAAAATTAATAAAACAAAAAATACTTCGTTTCAAGCCGGTAGTGGAAACGGGCTTTTATGTTACGTAATCTAAATTTAAAGTTTTAAACAAATTAAACATTTAGTCATTCAAGTTTATAATAATAAAAAATTGACGCATAAAGACTCTTTTCCCACTATGAGCGTGGAATGGAGTACAGTGGCGAGCAAAAAAGTAAGATTTTTTATTTTATAATAAATTAAATTAAATTTTTTAATAATAAGTTAGTTGCAATTGAATTATATTTCTAAAAAAAAATAAATTAATATTCGATTTAATATAATTTTTGTGCTCTTTTAATGATATATTACTTAATATATATTAATATATTTCAATTTTAACAATGATATTTTTAAAAAATCTTAAAAAATAAAAAAGTCTTACTTTTTTTGTTCGCTACTGTACTCTTTACTTGATTTATTGACTTTATGTGCTCACTTAGATTTTAAGAGCGGAAAGATGGTCAAAAGAAACAAAGAATGCTCTATTCCACGCTCGTAGTGGAAACGAGCCTTAACTTTTAGAAGTTTTTCATGCATATTTATGTATTATTTTGTAAAATTTAAAATTTGAAAAAGCGAGTCCCCCTTTTGGTTCTCCTGGCGCACGTTCATGTATCTAGTGCACATATTTTTTCTTCATTTCTCGGCTGATAAAGTCGTTTATGACGTTTCTTTATTGGCACACAAGTGCTCAAACAAATTGTGGCAACTTCAAACGGTAACATTTGATTTAACAATTACAACTAGAAATAAATTAAAAATTAAATCAGTTTGTTGTATAAGATTTTTTTTTCTTAAGATAACTGAAATCAAACTTTGCAATTTTGTATATTGATCACTGCTTGCTTACAAACTGGTACTAAGAACTTGCTGCTTTTTATTTTAATAAGTGTTTAGCGATGAAAGGGTAAAAATTAGGTGTGGGTCCAATTGTTTAAAAAAAGTCTTAAATTCAAGCAAATTCAAATTTACGGGAGACAATCATTTCTCAATTCGTAAAACCAGCAAAATGGTTTTTCAGCATTTGATTAAAGACTTTTTTGATAAACACTAGCTTGATATTGGCAGAAAAATACTCTGACTCCTCCATAATGTTTTGTTTGCCAAGCTAACTATTGGCGACCAAAACTATTTAGTTTTAACTCAAAGTCAGATTGTGCTACTAAATTTTGTTTGCAGGGGTAACTTATACATATATGTAATTTGCTTATGGTTTTTCGGTTGCATTACTGACGCAAAACTTTTGTAATGAACCAGCAAATACGTGGTTCATGCATTAAAAGTTATTTGTCCTGTTGCTACAATTTTGGTAGGCCTGAAAGTTAACAAAAATTTAATTTTAACGTAATACTTGATAAATGAAAAAGCACGCTAGATAAAGGCCTGTTTCCACTACGAGCGTGGAAAAAAGCATTCTTTGTTTTATTGCTTTTTTTTGCGCTCGCTTCAATTTTAACCGCTCGCTTCAATCGAAGATCAATAAAAGAGACAAAGAATGCTCTTTTCCACGCTCGTAGTGGAAACGGGCCTTAAACGTTTTTTTTTTTTTTTTGGAAAAAATTTTGTTTTTTTGAAAAATCAAAAATTAATTAACTTTATTGCATTGCTTGCTCAACAATATTTTTTACTCAATCTCGACTGTTAGGGATACTATCATGCTAGTGAAAACCATTTGAGGCAACTATAAGTTACACTGAATTTGAATCATTCGATAAGTTTACACTGCTTTTTTTATTAAACTTCTCCACGCAACTAAATTTCAGTCGAGTGGCTCCCCAACAGCCTGCACTTTGCAGCTTTGATTTTTTAATGGCGTCAAATAATTTTGCTTCACCAACGATGGTTTCACTATGTTTGCTAAGTCTCTATATTAACATGTATTTTTTTTTAATAGTATGGCACTGTAAAAAGCTTAAGAACCAACTGCTTTAGCATATATTTAAAATTTCGCTTTCTTTATCTAGCAAGTGACATGTTTTTGCTTTAACTTCTCGCCTAAAAAGTCGTTTATAACGTTTCTGTATTGCCACACAACAAGTATCGTGACCAAAAAAATTGCGGCAACTTCAAAAACAAAATTGTAATTCTGATTCTTCTACAAATAACTTTAAAATTAAAATTAGAGCATCAAACGGTCGAACCGGATCCATTTAAAATAAAGTTCCGGTTCAGGTTCGGGTTCAGCAATTTTTTTTTCTACGGGTTCAGCTCCGGTTCAGGTTCAGCAAATTTTATTTTTAGGGGTTCAGTTCCAGTTCAGGTTCAGCAAATTTTATTTTTTCGGGTTCAGTTCCGTTTCGGGTTCAAAAAATAATAACGGTTAATACGGGTTTACGGATCCGGTTCGGGTCCGGTTCGACACCCTGGTAACAATAACGTTATAGCATGCAAACAAAGTAGAAAATAAATTTAATAAAAAGACTTACACGATTGTTATTGCTGCACCTTATTGATCGGTCACGCAGGTTATACAAGTTGCCACTCAAACATGGATCTAATAGATCCATGCAAACACCAGTATAAAAAACTGACTTTGATACGCATGCATAAAGTCGTTCAGAGCGAAGGCCCTAAAACCCCCGTTCTTTTGCCTCATTCTACTAGTGGGACCAATGAACCAAAAAAATTGTTTTGGCTCTTCCGACTTAGTCATAAATAGTAGGCTAGTGAAACTTGCACAGCGCAATTCTTTGCCTAGCAAGTTTTAAATGCGTTACAAAAACTAGGCATACCTTAATTGTTAGCAAAGTTACGAGCAATTAAAAATTTTTTTTCAAGTGGTTTATTGGTCCCATGGGGGTAGGACCAATGAACCACAGTACCACTGCTGTAAAAATAATGAAAACTTATAAAGATACGCTCGAAGTTTTTTGTTTAATTAGATTTCGTGTTATAACAATCGGTGTTTGTCATGTATTTGGAGAAAATGTTAAAAGCTACATTCCCATAATATCAACTCAACGTTCACTGATTTTATTTACAAGTAAATCAACATTGAAATATTCTTAACATTTGCAAATTGATAAGCCAACTGTCTCACGTCTACTTTACACAATCCATAAAACATTTTTGATGCTTTTACTGTGTAGTTTCTTAAATTGAGTTCTTTATCTTTGCTGAATATCTACAAAAAGACTACTTTAAATCAGGGAATCGAACCGTTTAAAATAACGTTCCGGTTCAGGTTCAGGTTCGGCAAATTTTATTTTTAAAGGTTCAATTCCGGTTCAGGTTCAGCAAAAAATTTTTTTTCGGGTTTAGTTCCGGTTCAGGTTCAACAATTTCTTTTTTTAGGGGTTCAGTTCCGGTTCAGCTCCGGTTCGGGTTCGGAATATATATTTTTTATCTATTTCTTACAAGCGTTAGACTGTAAACACAATTTCTTACCTGATGTTATCATGGGCGCTCGCAGACGCGCTTCCTGGAGGAGTGATGGCAAACAGTCGGAAACACAAAAAATATTCTTAAAAAGGGTTTTTAAAAAAATTCTGGTACAAGTTTTAAAAAAATTAAATTAAACTAATTCACCGGCATGGGTCTTGGTTGTAAAAACCAAGTCTTACCAATAAATTTATAGTAATGATCTTGCGAGCGCCAAAAGCGGAAACGGAAGTTTTTTGTTCTTTTGCGATCTCAAAACTTTCTTATAGATTGCGTTTACATGAGTTTATATAGATCTTTCTTCGACTACCCGCTGATACACCTGTCTAAGAATTTTTTGATAATTTTTTAGTGGCGGCCCTCACGCAGAAGGTTTACTAGTTATGAAACGTCATTAAGGTTCATTTCTACTACGAGCGTAGATTGGAGTATTCTTTGTCTCTTTTAATGATTTTTTTGCTTCGTTTTTCCTTTAAGCGCGGAAAGAAGTAAAAAAAATTAATGAAACAAAAAATACTTCGTTTAACATTTAGTCATTCAAGTTTATAATAATAAAAAATTGACGCATAAAGGCTCTTTTCCCACTATGAGCGTGGAATGGAGTACAGTGGCGAGCAAAAAAGTAAGATTTTTTATTTTATTAAATTTTTTAAAAATAAGTTAGTTGCAATTGAATTATATTTCTAAAAAAAATAAATTAACATTGGATTTAATATAATTTTTGTGCTCTTTTAATGATATATTACTTGATATATATTAATATAATTCAATTTTAACAATGATATTTTTAAAAAATCTTAAAAAATAAAAAAGTCTTACTTTTTTTGTTCGCCACTGTACTCTTTACTTGATTTATTGACTTTATTTGCTTCACTTAGATTTTAAGCGCGGAAAGATGATCAAAAGAAACAAAGAATACTCTATTCCACGCTCGTAGTGGAAACGAGCCTTAACTTTTAGAAGTTTTTAATGCATATTTATGTATTATTTTGTAAAATTTGAAATTTAAAAAAGCGAGTCCCCCTTTTGGTTCTCCTGGCGCACGTTCATACTGTATATCTAGTGAACATATTTTTTCTTCATTTCTCGGCTGATAAAGTCGTTTATGACGTTTCTTTATTGGCACACAAGTGCTCAAACAAATTGTGGCAACTTCAAACGGTAACATTTAATTTAATAATTACAACTAGAAATAAATTAAAAATTAAATCAGTTTGTTGTATAAGATTTTTTTTTTCTTAAAATAACTGAAATCAAACTTTGCAATTTTGTATATTGATCACTGCTTGCTTACAACTGGTACTAAGAACTTGCTGCTTTTTATTTTAATAAGTGTATAGCGACGAAAGGGTAAAAATTAGGTATGGGTCCAATTGTTTAAAAAAAGTCCTAAATTCAAGCAAATTCAAATTTACGGGAGACAATCATTTCTCAATTCGTAAAACCAGCAAAATTGTTTCTCAACATTTGATTAAAGACTTTTTCGATAAACACTAGCTTGATATTGGCAGAAAAATACTCTGGCTCCTCCATAATGTTTTGTTTGCCAAGCTGTCTAACTATTGGCGACCAAAACTATTCAGTTTTAACTCAAAGTCAGATTGTGCTACTAAATTTTGTTTGCAGGGGTAACTTATACATATATGTAATTTGCTTATAGTTTCTCGGTTGCATTCTACATAAAGATAACTGACGCAAAACTTTTGTAATGAACCAGCAAATACGTGGTTCATGCATTAAAAGTTATTTGTCCTGTTGCTACAATTTTGGTAGGCCTGAAAGTTAACAAAAATTTAATTTTAACGTAATACTTGATAAATGAAAAAGCACGCTAGATAAACGTTGTTTACATACAGGTTCGAGTATTGGTTATTTTACCATACATTTCAACATTAAATCTGCAAATTAATAAATCCGACAATATCATGCATCAAATCAATTTAATTGCCCCCTAAAGAAATGCTGAAAACCATTTTTTGTTTAGTAAATAATTACCAACAATCAACGTGGATTTAACATTATTAAAACTAGTTAAAATATACGAGATTAACATTAAAAAATAGCAAACAAACTCAAAACAACCTTTCTGGTAGAACTTTTATTTTTTTTAAATGTTAAGATTTACGTTACTTCAGGTAAAATGCTTACCAAACTTAATTAAATTTTAATAACATTACAAATATTTAAACATTATTTTGTAGCATTAATTTAACGATACCTACTTAAAGTTAGTTAAAACACATCTGTTAAATAAAGTAATGCTTTGACAAAGGTTAATCGAACTTGACAATTTTTCCTACTCCGTAAACAATTTAAAGTATAACAATAAATTTTCTTTACCATCGAACATTAAAAAAAAATGGACAACATGAACGAAAAATTTAACATTAAATTAAGGTTTATATTTCATCTGTGGAGTCTTGTTCCAACCTAAATAAGTAGTTGTTTCGTACAAGCAATACGTTTTCGAGCATATTCGAGCCCATTCTTGAGCGTTGTGGAGACAAAATAAATTTTAAGCTGGAGAACGCTCTTTCCACGCTAACTTGTGTGGCTGGCACTCCGAATAATAAGGAAGCAAGTATGTACAACTTTGGAAATTGGTTCTTTTGGCTTCTCCAATACTTCAAAATGTTTTGATCTTTCTTTATCCGTGGCTCTTGTTGAAAAGCCTTTAAGTCGTTGCTAATGTCTAAAGAGCACTTTGCAACCTGTAAAGTTTAAAACTTGCTTCAGGAAAATTAGTTCTTTTCATAATTTTATAAACCATAAATGAGATAATACAGTAGGTCTTCAACAAATGTTCATTAAACCGAATTTTAGTCATTTTGCATAAAACCATACAGCAAAAGATCTTCCATTCTTTTTTATTTCATCTCCATATTTATCCTCCTGACTCGCAGGAAAGCGACGGAGGCGCTAATACATAGGATAGGCAATTTTCCCGACCTGCTTCTGGAGATGCCAAGATATTGCTGTCCGCTTGTAATTTAATAGAGACATGACTGTAATTTAGAACTGCTTGCCAAGACCACCAAGTAGGGGAAAGTGCCGTAAAGTGTTTTTCCCAAAGGCACAACAGAATGGCGCGAGTAGGTTTTGAACCGAGATCATGTTGATCATAAGTACGGCGCTTTAACCACTCGACCACACTGCCGTCATTCTACTTGGTCATAGCCGTACCTGGCGGGGGGGAAGAGGGCAATTGCCCCCTCAACTTTCCAAGATTATTTTTCGGGCAGTGACAAGAAAATATTTGGGCAAAACCAGAATTTTTGGGCAACGAAAAAATACTACCAAATTTTGCTGAAGAGCTTTTTTTTTTTTGAAAACATTTTGATTTTGGGACAAAAAGTGAGAAAGATGAGACTGATTTCAAGTGAAGACCTTTTTTTTAGAGAACACCATGATTTTAGGACGAAATTTGGTCTTTGTCCGAGAATCTCAGACAATTTACTAGAAAATCAGAATTCGGGCAAATGTCACAAAATTCGGGCAAAACTTTATTGCCCTCCCCAATTTTTTGAGCTGGTACGAGTATGCGATTGGTCACAAAGTCGCCACAACGATAAAGAGGTCGTATGAGTAAACTAAGCGAAACCAAATTTAAGAAAATTTATTCAAAAAACGACTGTAGCACTATGTTGATCCTGCCAAAGAAATCAAAAATAATTCTTTGAAAATAAAAATGCTACTATTTAAATTACTAGTTGCGTGTATCAATAATGTCAGGCCAAATAATTTGAAGCAAGAACAAAAGATGAAGAACAAAGTTCGTAAAATTATGGAGTTTACTTTAGTTTAACAAAACAAAATTTTGGCCTAGGTAAATACAATAACAGCTAAAAAAATAAATACCTTTTGTTTTGCTGATTCCAATTCATGCGCCTTTAACATCACTTCTAAATCATCATCGTCGTTGCCGGAGTTGCGTAAATCGGGAGATATCCGATTTTGATCGTTAAAATTTATACTTTGAGATTTTAAGTTTTGCAAGCTAATCCAGGTATTTTGAAGATGAGCTATAGCTGATGTTTTTTCTTCCTCGTTCAACAAAACTTTATATCTAGGATCCAGAAAAATGCATGCCACAAAGACATCATTTTCCAGTAACGCCAATTCGCGTTTTTTTATAGAAGACAGCAATAACTGCGAAAACTCTGTTGGTGATGCCTTTGAAATTTCTAATTTGCACCTTAACCAAATTCCATAAAAGTCACCCAACGTAAGATGTTGTTGCTGTAAAGCCTTGGCGGCTTTTCGGGCTGGTTCAAGAGCTGTCACGATTTCGGAAAACAAATTCCATTGTGACTCCAATAGATGCAGTTCAGCATTGGAGACGGCCATTTCTTGGCAGAAATCTTTTAATGAAAGTAGTCGCTGGAGCATATCACAAGTAGAATGCCAACGAGTTACACAATCCAAAATAGGCTTTTTTCGTTTTAATTTTTTCAAAATCACCATAATAGATGGATTTCTTAAAATTTTACACACATGGCGGGCTTTAGCAATGTCGCTTTTTAAAGAAGATTGTTTTAAAGCATCGTCTACAGCTAATTGTAGGGTATGCGCGGCGCAGCGAAGACCTCGAAGCATTGGGCGGCTAGTAGATTCAACAAAATCAAACGCTGCTAAACTTTCAAGCAATATTTCAATATTAAAGGCCGAAGAATCAGTCGCCTCGCATTCACTGTCCTCATCAGAGTAAACATCGTTTTCAACATCGCTATTGGATGAAGCAGCTTGGCTTGTCCCAGGAGAATCCTCATCAGCAAATGCGTTTTCTTTAAGTTGCTCATTTGATAGTAGTTTTACAGATTTTAGCATGTTAGCGCCATTGTCAGTCGTAACAGTATAAATCTGACTTATAGAAATTTCATATTGCTCTAAAACATCTGCCACGGCGTTTTTAATGTATTTAGCCGTGTGGCGATGGGTAAGTTCTTTCATCGCTATTGTCCTCAGAGTAAGCTTTCCATTTTTTATGAGCTGAATGTTGATACCTAAAATAGCCCTGTCCATTCGTGTCGCTATGTCTATTTTAAGTGAAATAAACTTTTCACGAATATCTTCTTTAATTTCTTTTTTTAGTTTGCTCGCTAGCATGACAACTTCTTCGCGAATATTTTCTGCGTTGATGCAAATTTTATTTCCACTGTCGGAGAGCGCTTGCGAAATTGGATTTAAAAGTTTTCTAAACCCTGAATCTTCAACAATTTTAAACGGTCTTCCATTCACAGTGACCATTTCCAAGCAAGCAGTTCTTAATAAATGAGCATCGATTTTTACTCGAATTGTTTTAAAGAGTTTTTTATCCAAAGTTGTTTGACAACAAGATAAAGCATTTTCAGACAAAGATTCATTAGCATTTTTATGTATTTTCTTAGATTTTATTGATAGATTAATGAAATATTTTTCTTTGTATTTTTTAAAGCACTCCTGATGAAATCTTTTTACGTGTCTTTGTAAATTAGATGCGTGGTTTCCACGAAGAGCTGTGCCACAGTCATCAATTTGACACACAGATGAATCGGTCGATATTTTATAAATGAAAAACTTTCGAATATTACTCAATTGCGTGCGCGGCATCTTTTTTAATATTAACATAAATTACCAGATTTAATATAGAATATCAGTAAAAAAACTGAAAAAAATTATGCGTAGTATTATATTAAACATTTAGCATATGTCTACTATGAAATTATACCACAAAAAGTAAACCTGTTTTGTTATACGGAAATAAACCCAAATTAGAAGTTGAATTGGTAAGGTTGTTTCGCAAGTTCCGTAAGAGCTGATTTAAATATACAGTAGAATGCCGATTATCTAAACTAATTAAAACCAGGCGTGGTTCGGATAACTGTTTTTTTCGGATAATCGAACAATCACTTATTTAGTTTGGTTTTAAGTTTACCACTCTTTTCGTCGCTGCCAAGTTTTTCATCCTTTTTAGAAGCAGAAGCTGCGTTGAATGACACTCTGTCGTTCACACCATGCTATGGCGTTGTAACCACCTTAGCGTTCGGATAACCGGCGTTCAACTGTGGCGCAGTATCGTGGCAATATTAAAGAAAAAGCTTTCACAACGAAAAAATTATTGCATCCCCTACATCAAATTTTATCAATAAAGTAAAAGGTTGGTGGTTTTGCAATTAAAAACAGCTATTATTAATGCAAAAATTCTAGTTAAATATCATCCAATTTTATAAACTTTTGTTTATTAAAACTTCTTTAGATACTATAAATAAAAAACAAAAACCGATGACAGTCAAACAAAAAAATGTTTGTTATTGAAGACGAATATTTTTTAATGGTAAAAAAATTTTTGCGCTTAATCATCATCTGTTTTTGGGTTTTATTTATGGTATCTGAAGAAGTTTTAATAAACGAAAGACTAAAAGAAATACAAATGAATTAAAATAAATTCTGGCGTTATCTAATCAATGCAAAGTTAAAAAGTAAAAATCGTAACTATTATGAATTGCAATCTCCATACTGACAAACAACTCAACCTTTATCTCTTCAGTAGAAAATTTTAGAAGCACATTTCAGACAAAAACTCCCAAGAGGTTTTTACGCACGAGTTACTTTATCAAAACGTTTATGACGAAATACATGTATTCAGGCAATAAAAAAGTTTGAGTCAGCCAAATCTTCACTAAACAATTTTAATCAAAATATTTATTACAGTCACATTGATTCAAGAAAACATAAATTGTTTTAAAAAGCTTTATAAGGAACCATATTTTGGTGGTTTATTGGTCCCTCATTTCCCCTACTATCAACGTGTCGATATTGCTACAAATGACCAGTTTTAAAACTCTAATTATGCTTCTTAGCAACTCACCAAAGCCCTGTAAGCATTCGCTATTTTAGACAAGATTGTGGTTGTTGGATTAGTACTTACTAATATAGCGATGCCTGATGTAATTGCGTATTTGGAACAGCACTTTAAGAAGGCACTACGAATTCAGATTAAAAACTGCAAATTTAGGAAAATTGATAAAAAAACTAGTGCATTTTTGCTAGAACCTAGAAATTATTTAGCTTAGTTTGGTAATATATACTTACGTAGGTTAACGTAGCTCTTCAGTTGATGTTTAAAAATAAGCTAATAGGAAAATTTGGGACTTTTTAAAATTGGCAAGAGCCATGCCGCAAAACTTGTTGTGATTTGTTGCAAAAAGGTTGAAATTTGAAACCACTGATGTAGAATATTTATGTCTCTGCAATTCTTGTTTTTGTTTCGAACGTCGCTTACAGGGAGTTAAGCAAAAAAATTAATCAATTTGTAAAATTGGTGAGATTGGCAAGTTGACTCGCTACGTTGGTTTGATGATTGATAACACTGGTCAGCACAAAATTTCTTTCTGGGATGAAAGTAGCTGCTCTTTACTAATTTTGGGGCGCTGAATCTGAAAATGAGCCATAAAATTGTTGGTTAGCTTTAGTTTTTAAGATATGGGCACCAGCAACATATGCTAGGGGGACAGGTTACCCCCTAGAAATCTTAGTCAAATACCTGTTTATCTTGTTCATTCACAAATTTACCTCTTTTAGATAACAGGGCTCAAAGACCTTTTTAAAACAACCACCAAGTTACCACCAAGTTACCTTTTTAATAACCTATGACCTTTGGTGACTGTTACATTTGACCCCCCTTTACAGATCATTTGATATCCCTTTCAAACATACTGCAGGCGCCCATATTTCAAGATATTTTAGAGGGTTAGGTCACATGTTTTATTGTGATAATAGCTAGACTTATAAAAGATGGAAATATATAGTGCATTCCTTTTATACTGATAAGAAGTTTTTCAGCAACAGAGATAAAATAAAGTTATCAGTTAGGGAGGGCATATCCCAAGATAATAGAAGTACTGTGAAAACATTTTGCTGATTTATATCAGCTACAGAGCTTAAATAGGAGTGTAGCTTAGTTAATGTGCGTGATAAACAGTGAAGGCGTAGGTAAAGAATACGGACCCCCCTTGTAAAAATAATTTAAAATGGCAGAATATGGAAGATATATAAGTATGTTTCAGGAAGATAAAATTATGGATTTGATCGAATATTTACAAGACAAGAATCTTTTACCAAGACAAAGAGCTTGTGAATATTTAGAAATTCAGAGATTCTCCTGATGGCATAACATTTCGCTGTACAAAGTGCAAATCTCGTATATCGTTGCGAAAGAACACTTTTTTTGAAAAAAGCAAGCTATCTCTTGGTAAAATCATGCAATTGATGTTACATTGGTTAAGTGACATTGAGGTGACCATAGCAGCAGCTTTTTCAGAGGTGTTTAAAGTTTCAGCTATTCAGTGGTATACCTACTTTAGAGACATCACATCGTGGAAGTTGGTGCATATCGAGGATAAACTTGGTGGCCCAGGGAAAGTTGTAGAGATTGATGAGAGTCTCATGTTTAAAAAGAAGCATAATGTAGGTCATCATGTTGATCAGCGATGGGTTTTTGGAATGTATGATACGGACAGAAAGAATGGCTACTTACAATACGTCCAGCAACGTGATGAAGCAACCTTAGTACCTATAATTCAAGAGTGGATTCTTCCTGGAACAATCATTCACAGCGATGGATGGCGGGCCTATGCTAACCTTGGTAACTTGGGTTATATTCATCAAGTTGTGAACCATAATCAGAACTTTGTGGATCCTGTGACCGGAGCATGCACAAACCATGTTGAAGCATATTGGGGACGCATCAAGCGACGAATAAAGTGAATCAAAGGTTCAGAAGGAGATATGCAGTGGCAACATCTTGATGAAAGCGTCTATCGGCATTGGTTTTCCATGAAATCTGAAAATATTTTTGAAAACTTTGAGTTATTTATTACCCATGTTAGTGAATGTTATCCTTTGTAATATGAATTAAATCTTATTAAACTTGAATGAAAAGTTCTTTAAAAAATGTGCCATTCGGAATTATTTTATTTTTGTTATTTTAAATTATTTTTACAAGGGGGTCCGTATTCTTTACCTACGCCACAGTGAAATACAACAGGTAACACTAGCCAGCAAAATTTCACCTGTCTTAGACTATGCAGAAAAGGCTTCTAACAGGTGCAAATATACTGCAAAGTACACTACCTGTGTAACATAGTTATATCCGAAAACTTGCACTGTGTTCTTTTTTGTTTAGAATTGAGCTCTTTTAACTACAAGTATGATAACCTGTTAAATTAGCTTTCAGTCAGTATATTTTAAAATGCCTTGTGTTTGTGTAAATTCTGCAGATAACTTCTGTTATAACTGTGACTTCGCAGAGTTCACTGTGTCTTGCAGAAGTGTGTCTTAACCACTAGAACAAGAAAGGCTTATCATCAGTACTTTGGTTGTAAAGTTGGAGATTAGGAAAAGCCTTGAATTCCTCACATATGCTGCAACTCCTGTGTGACCACCCTTAATGAGTGGTTGAAGAAGAAAAAAAAGGCAATGCCATTTGCAGTGCCAATGATTTGGAGAGAACCTACAGATCACTTAAAGGATTGTTACTTCTGTCTCATGCCTTCCATAAAAAAAGGATTCAACAGGAAGAAGAAGTCTGTAATAGAGTATCATAACATACCATTTGCAATTTGTCCTGTTCCTCACAGCGATGAGCTACCTATTCCTGAACTGCGTGAAATAGATCTGCGGAGTTCAGATGATGCAGAAAGCAGTGAAGAGTGTAGCATTTCTAAACCGTGCAATTCCAGGAATGATGAATTTAGTATTACTACTGGACCACATTTAATCAATGAAAGTGAACTGAATGATCTTGTAAGGGATTTAGATTTGCCAAAAGTTAAAGCTGAACTATTGGCTTTCAGATTAAAACATTGGAATTTGCTTCAAAGTGGTATCAAAGTTTGTAGTTTTTGTACATGTCAACAGTCTTTGGCCCAGTTTTTTAGCATGAAAAGGGGATTTTATATTGTACAGATGTTGCTGTTATTAAGCAAGAATTTGGGTACTCCCACAGACTAGAAGAATGGAGACTGTTCATTGATTCATTGAAACTAAGTCTAAAAGCTGTGTTGCTGCACAATGAAAATATGTTGTCATCAATTCCCGTTGGATATGCAGCTCATATGAAAGAAACATATGAGAATATGAAGAACCTTTTGCAGTGCATAAATTACAAACATTACTGCTGGCAACTGTATGGTGACTTTAAAGTAATTGCAATACTGCTGGGATTGCAGCCTGGTTATACAAAATATTGCTGTTTTTTGTGTGAATGGGACAGTGGTTCAAGACATGAACATTACCTTAAAAAGGAGTGGCCAAAAAGAAGCACTTTGAAAGCAGGTGTTATGATAGCAATCGAACCAACAGCATTTGTTGACTATTGTACTGTGGTGCGGTAATCTGTATTTATTTTTTTGTAGCCATGCCTTGGGTAATCGTGATTTTCTGTAATGTTGGACAACAACTAAGTCATTATTCATTATTCGGTTATGTGCTCGCATTGGAAACACCTTATTTTTATTTTTGTCTTTTTTGTAAATTAATAAAAGCAAGAACAAAAAAGAAACAGCAGGTACAAAAATGTGAAGTACACTCCACTCATTGAAGCATCAAAGGTTTTACTTCCCCCTTTGCATATTAAACTTGGATTAATGAAAAATTTTGTAAAAGCAATGAATCAGGATGGAGCAGCTTTCAAGTACATTTGCAACAAGTTTCCTGTATTAAGTCAAGCAAAGCTCAAAGAAGATATAATGACATGTTCTGGCTTGGTGACCATGCTGATCTGAAATGACTTGTGACAAATTTTTTAATAGTAGTATGGTAAAAAAACATGTTTTTTAGGCTTAAAGTAGAATATAATACATGTTTAGTAATAAGATTTTAGTTCGATTTTTAAAGTCTACAAGACCAATAAGTGCTTTTCAAATACATTCTACAGCTTCAATAATGAGTGCAAAAATTGCTCTTGTAAGTACAGTTTATAAAAACAAATATGTAAAGTTAAACCAAATGTAAAGTCAAAATGTTTTTAGTTAGTATATTATTTTAATTATTTATATTTGTAGATATTTTTAATTAATGTTAAACTACTAAACAATTACAATTAAAACAATATGTTGTTACATGGGCTTACATATATATGAAATCATGAAAAATAATATATTTTTAAAGAAGCATTTTTTTTATAATATTAGAATAGACACAGTACACATATGCATTGTTAATTTCTTTATTAGTTAAACAATAGATTTATGCTATTTATTTGTTAAACTTTATTTCTTATGTACCATATTGTAATGTCTAATATTGATATAATTTCCATAATGTTGAGTATGGAGTAAGTTAAGTTATTTAAGAATGTAAATATATTGTTAGTTATATATTATGTACCTGTACTATATACACTGGGAGCATGCAACCTTTTTCAGCCAATGATCATTTGATTTATGAAAAATATTTGCAGACCAATAACTTTAAAATCCAATTGATGATCAAATAAAAAGTAATCACTTCATTCCATGGTAGCTCAACCCATAGTTTACATGAAGTCTTTGAGTGGCTTTAAGGAAAAATATTTTTTAAGCAAACAGACTACTTTCTTTTTTATATTTTTTGATAAACTGTCCTGGTAACTATTTCATATTTAGTCAAGGGGAAAAAAGTCATACTTTGCATTTAAAAATTTTTTCTCTGGGCCACTCAAAAAAATTTTCTTTTCATGAAACATTATTGCATAAACAGATTACCCTATTTAGTTTATGTCCTTGTAAAAAATACCATGTGGGCTACTCAAAATCTTGATGCAGGCCAAATGTGGTTTGCAGGTCATGGGTTGGATGCCCCTAGTATCTCTTGATAAATTTAAGACAAAATTTTAATCTCATATTTATTATTTTGTTTAATTTTTATTGTAATGAGCAAATTTTTAATACCTGTAGGTTTATAATGGAATATGCAACTTGGTTTATATTCAATTTATTGAAAACTTGTTTGAATTAATACTTTTTCTTAGGTTTTATCTGGTTGTGGGGTGTATGATGGTTCAGAAATACATGAAACATCAGCGTAAGTTATTTAAAAAATTAAAAGCTAGTTAATGTGTTGTTCAAAATTTAATCTTCATATCAATTTTTTAGTTGTATTGTTCACTTGAGTCGAGAACAAGCAAATGTGACTATGTTTGCCCCTGACATTCCCCAAATGCATGTTATAGATCACACCAAAGGATCTGAAATGGAACCTTCTCGAAACGTGATGGTTGAATCTGCTCGAATAGCTAGAGGAAATATCAGACCATTGTCTGAGTAAGTATTGTTGGTATAATGTTGCAAAATCTGCTTGCAGTTATATTATTTTAAAACATAATTCTAAACTTTCTTTATTTTTCTGACTTATCATTGTGTTTAGTGTACAAGTGTGACATTTTTGATCTTGGTAGATTAAATTCTAATGATTTTGATGGAGTCATATTTCCTGGTGGTTTTGGTGCTGCCAAAAATCTTTGCACTTGGGCTGTTGAAAACACAAATTGCAAAGTAAATTCAGATGTTGAACGAGTAATTAAATCATTTCATAAAGACAGCAAAGTTTTAGGGTAAGTTGAGGCTATCAAATATTTGTGTTTTTCAACTATTTAAGTAGGATAGGTAAAAAAACTTTATTTTTGGAAAATTGTTTTCTGAAAATACGAGGGTCAGTCAATAAGTAATGAGACTTTCTCAATTACTTTGGTGTTCTTGGAGTTATGCAACTGAAATTTTATGTGATGATTATGAATGGAGTTGTCATCTTATTTACAACAAAACTTGTTTATTTTCAGATTACTGTAGGTGTGACGATAAATTGAAATGACTACTAGGCTAGGAAACAGCTCATGCTTGGAACAAAGAGGAGTCATCAGATTTCTGTTGGCAGAGAGTGTAAAATCATGTGAGATTCTGTCTAGAATGCAAAGACAATATGGTCCTTCCTGTATGTCTAGAGCAAACTTCTACAAATGGGTGCAAGCATTCAAAGATGGACGCGAAAGCATTACTGATGATCTGAGAAGTGGAAGACCTGTGGATGTCTCTACCCCAGAAGCAGTACAGGCAGTTGAAGACCTGATCAAATCTGATAGAAGGGTCACTTTAGATGAAATTGCTACAAACTTGGACATCTCCCATGGCACAGTGTACGCAATTGTGCGTGAGAAGCTGCGTTTTTCAAAAGTCAGCTGTCGCTGGGTTCCAAAGATGTTAACGGATGATCACAAAATGCAGCGCCTGATGGCTTCCAGAGCATCACTACGCAGATACAGAAAGGAGGGAGATGTATTTCTATCGAGAATAGTGACAACTGATGAGACCTGGGTCTTTCATTATGAACCTGAATCGAAACGACGATCAATGGAGTGGAAGCATGTTTCTTCCCCAGTGAAGAAAAAATTCAAATCTCAGAAAAGTTTAAGGAAAGTCATGCTCACTGTGTTCTGGGACAGAAATGGGCCGATCACTATCAGTTTCTTGGAAAGGGGCAATACTGTGAACTCAGAGAACTACTGTGAGCTGCTAACTGAAGTGAAAAAAGACATTAAGAACAAACGGAGAGGACTTCAATCAAGAGGTGTGATTCTCCTTCAGGATAATGCAAGGCCCCACACAGCAGCAAGAACCCTAGCCAAAATTGAAGATTTAGGCTGGAAACTTCTAACACACCCACCCTACAGCCCAGACCTTGCACCATCTGATTTTCACCTCTTCGGCCCACTCAAAGAGAGTATGAGGGGAATTCACTTCCAGACTGATGAAGAAGTGAAGGCTGCTGTGAGCAACTGGCTAAGGACCCAGTCCACGGAATTCTATGCCAAAGGAATAGACAATCTAATATCAAGATGGAACAAGTGTGTTGCAAAGGAGGGAGACTATGTTGAAAAATAAAAAAGCATTTTTTGATTACCAGTCATTGCAAACTTGAGTTATTAAAAAAGTCTCATTACTTATTGACTGACCCTCGTATATTATCATTATTGTTTTTGCTTTTTAAAATCTTGATATCAATACCTAATTTTTACATGTTTTTTCTTCCTACCTTATGCAGTGAACTGAAAGTTGAGACTTACTATAATAATACTCGTAAAGAGACTTTAACAGCTGATAGTAAATATAGCAATTCTTGAAAAATTTTTCAACTGATAGGATCATCCATTTAAAATGAAGGTAATTTTCACAACTTTGTTCATTTCTCATTTGAGTCAAAAAAAAAACAAAACATAACTGCAATGAAAAAGTTATTCCATTAAATTTTCATTGAAATAAGCATAGTGCAGCATCCTTAAAAACTAAAACGACACAAATTTTTAGATCATCAATACAAAAAAATTGCTTCTATTTTTAATCCATAGTAAAATCTGGGCACTCCACAAAAATGTTCTACTCCAACAGAGTCTACCTATTTTTGATTATGTTGTTGTAGACTTTGCTAGAGCAAGATATGGCTTTAGGTTATTAGTAGGATGAGTTTTTGTTGCAATAAACTTGTGAGAAACTTGCAATTATTTTTAAGAAAAGTTGCAGTAAAATGTTGTATTTATGCACAAGCATTTAAACTACAGTGATTTACTCAATTTAGATATTTATATTAATGCCAAATATTCCAAACATTATCTGGGGAGAAATGGTGACTTTTTGCCAACATTATGTGTGGCTTGCTCAAACATTTAACTCTACAGTGCATGAGGCTGCTTAACAATTTAACAATTTGGCATACAGTTGTACACTGAGGTTTGAACGGGCCCGTTGTACAATTGCTTTTAGTTTACTATTCAGTTCGAATCGGTGATCTGAATACAATTTACACCACCGATTTCTCTATGTGAGGGCTTGGCCAAAAGCCAAGTTATACTTTCACTTCTAATTGAGTTCAGGCACTGTTGTACTTGGCTAGGGTTGTAAAACTTCTAGCTTGTCAATTGTTGCGTCATAGATGACATTGAGAAGCAGCTATCTGTCACATAGCTCGTTGTTATGCAAATCAAAGAGAATATAACTACTCTAAAATAGTTTTACAAGGTATAGCTTGTTTGTTAATCACACTTTTATATTTTGCACAATACTTGTTAAAAATTGCATCTAAAAAAGAAAAAAGTGGCAATGTAAAGTTCCTGGAACACAGCTTAAAACATTGTACTTCATAAATTGTGAGTATTTAAGAAGCTGTAAAAAAGTTTGCAAAAGTTGCAAAAACTTGCCCTAGTTATCAGGAACAAAAACACATAACTAAGTGAGATATCAAAGCGGGAACAAGAATCAATTTGTTTACCAAAGTAGGTTTAAACCTGCGATATTTGATTACACGTTTGACAGCTTTTTAACATAATGTTCAGGTTCTCATGCATTGCGCCAGTATTGGCTGCGAAATGTATCCCTGGCGTGGAACTAACTGTTGGTCACACCTTGGAAGAAAACGGAAAATGGCCCTACGCTGGCACTGCAGGCGCCATGGAGCAGTGTGGAGCAAAGCACGTTGTTAGAGACGTCGATATATCCTTTTTGTTACGTTTGTTTATTATAATTAGTTACGAGAAAGTGTCGTTTATGTGGCAACCTTATCGCAGGTTTTTTTAGATTATTTTTGAGGAAATTAACCTTTAGCCTTTACGCTTGTACAATGAGTGGCAGAAGCAGGAAAGAAACAGATTATTTTGTTTCTATGACTAAAGATTTTATCCGAAATACCCACAGTCTTGATTTTTTTAATCAATTTCTCTAACCTAATCTTAAATTGTTGCAGTTAATTATTGATTAGCTATTAAAATTACTAGAGAACCTCAAAGCTTTTTTCAGCTGTTAAGAATCGTTTAATAGTTTCAGAAAGTAAAGATTAAAAAAAGCATTTGGTTGCATTTTCACGATTTCCTTTTCTATTGGCCGAAAATTGTTTTGCAGGCTTGTTAATAAATACCTAAAATTATGGTTTAATGGAAACGTGACATTGTAGTTTTTGCTTACCTGATTCAATTCACAATAGTTTTCACCTTTCTAGCGTGCTCAAAATGAAAATTATTTTTTATTTTAATAAGTTGGATAATACTTTTTTTTAATCCATTGTTTGAATCTTGAAATCGCGGATTCTCGAACTTTCTTTACTTGTCGGTAAGGAACTGTTAAGCTGGGCATCTTTTACTAGTAATCATATAAATTTGAACGAAATTCCAAAACAACCGATCAATTTATTAACAAACGCAAACTTACTCATATATGTTTTTGAAAAGTCATAAGGTCGCTCATAAAAAATCTTGTTGGATTATTTTAATCGAATGTCTGCATCGCTGGTTTTTCACCAGGGTAAATTGAAAATTTTTAAGGGAGGGTCAAGTATTAGACTGTGTATTTTTAGTACTATCAGACTATGAACTTAAAATTTATTTTTGCTTGGATGATAGTAAGAGCTTGTTTCCACTACCGGCGTTGGCAAGTGTATTCTCTATTGCTCTTTTTTTACTTTTCGCGCTTAAGCGTTGAGAGAAGCAAAAAAATCAATAAAAAAAAACAAAAAATACTCTCGCCTTAAAACTTAAACTTTGCTCTTGATTTCAATGAAAAGCTGATAAGGCGCTTGATTTAAAGTAAAGATTTTTTCTTTTTGACTTTAAAAAAAATCACTTGCCATTTTAAACGTTTTTTGTCTTCGTTTTGCTTGTACACAAAACGGTTAAAGAACCTGTCGTTTTTGCTTTGGGCTTGGGTTGTCATGCCACATAGCCTTTTGTCTAAAAAAGGTTAAGGGCCATTGGGCTACATTTAAAAAAAAAATCACTAGCAAGTAGCAACACTTGATTAATATGAATATTCTGTAACAACTATTTAGTTCCTTATCTCTCGCTTACGAAATTCATATAGATGAGAAGAATAAAGTAGTGACAACGCCTGCTTATATGTGCAATGCTTCCGCTCATGAGATATTTGACGGAATGGGTGAACTGGTAAAAGCTGTTATAAAAACCGCCAAAGAGTAACCGATTTTGTCATTTTTATTCGTCGATTTTTTCATCTGAACTGTTCCTATTCTGTTGCTATTAGATCTGTAAACATGTGAAATTATTTGCATTATAACATGTAAAAATCATCATGTCTGCGATGAATGGAAATTAAATTATTTTTTATTTAATTGTTTCGAAAAGATCATACTTGTATGAACGAGTTTTTGCCTACGCTCTACAAAGTGAATTTTACAATTCTGTGTCGTTCTGTTTATTTTTATCATTAGGGGTCAAGAATTTTGTTGAGCTTTTTGCAGATTTTCTTTTTGTTAATACAAAATTCGAAAGCAAAAAAAAGTCTAATTTAGTTCGATTACAAAAAAAGTTCTTAAAACTTTTATTGCAGCAGTATGAGAAAGATTCACAGCAAGCTGGTAAGATAAAGCAACAATTGCCGGTATTTTCGCTTTTATTAAGGCTTTAAATGTGAAAACTATTTAAGCCAAAAACGTTTCATCATGTTGGATTTGTTTATAGCCCGTTAGCCCTCTAGCGACCTGGTAATTTTTGCACTCGTTATTTTTGTTACAAAAGCATTTTTTAATTGTTTCCCAAGCTTGAATGTTTGATTAACTGTATAAAAAAGAAAAGTGTCTTTGCATGTCCAAATCCAAATGGAAATAATTGCTGGGCGATATGCCAAAAGCCATCTTGCTTTTTAAAAATTGATTATGTTTTTTAAAATTAAAAAGATACAAATATATGCGAGCATGGCCTACTAGAAGAATACGGCCGAATGAGTCACATTTTAGCAACGATTGTTAACTGGAATCGCCGAGAAGAAAAAGCTTGTTCCACGGTGTGTGTGCGTCTTCTTAGGTCTACGGAGGAAATGGCTTCCATACACTCACTTTATCAAACCAATTCACTTTCTGTCATCGAAGGATTGGAAGAAATAAAAATTGAGAAAGCCGCGTCCGCTATTGAAATTAATCAGAAAATTCAGCGGAATAAATTTCGTTATGGAATGTTATGAATAAAGTTGTATGCAGTGGTGGCCTTCCAAAAAAAAAAACGGGGGGGCGGTGCAAGAAAAAAAGGGTGCCACTTTTTTATATAGTGATGTCTAAAAAAAAGGTCGTCACTTTTAATCGACTACATTATTCCTGCTTTCGTCCTAAAGTTAAATTTTTTCACGTGGAATACGGATGCCTGCGTCCCACACCAACGGACCTTTTTATCTTAGCTGGCATCCAACCGAGCTTCGCCGCCAAAAAGCCGTACCGTCTCTAGCCCTCCGCGTTTAGGAGCCAGAATACCTCCTACAGGAAAGGCTCCCGTCTCCACTTGGTGGACAGCTGCGGCAACTTAAATCAAGACACCCATTTATGCCTGCTGCATTAGAACTGCTGAACAACCCCACACAGTCAGGCACCACTATAGCACGATGGAAGAAATGCAAATGAAGCATGAAGTGGCGAAAAACGCCTCTCGACTCCATACATTTATTAAGAATGAGAATCGTTCGCACATTTTAAGAAAGGCATCCAACCAAGGCTA
Source organism: Diplosoma virens (assembly GCA_963680785.1). Lineage (NCBI taxonomy): Eukaryota > Metazoa > Chordata > Ascidiacea > Aplousobranchia > Didemnidae > Diplosoma > Diplosoma virens. Next base: position 18,426,581 of record OY796889.1, read on the forward strand.
ATTAACTTTAACTTTTACAATTGATTAAAAAATCTTTTGACCAACTTGTGAGAGCGTTGTAAAGAATAACTCGGAAGTTGGTCACTGGTGAGCGGCCCAAAATTGCTGAATAAACTAAACCCTCCACCACAACTAATTATTTCCGAAAGTTTTTATTAGGAGCGGAATTCGGATTCGTATAAGAAAATTAAGCGTAACACATGAAAACGATTGACCAATGGTAAATTAGGAGTAAACAAACCAGTCAAAATATTTTTTAGTGTTTGCAGTTTTCATGCCACATGTTTAGTATCAATCCTGTAATTACGATAGAAAATTCAGGATCTTTTTTCCAAGATACAGCAAGAAAACGAACGATTACATATAAGAGAATAAACAAAAAATGACAAGAGGGAACACTAGTAAGAAAATTCTTCAGTTAAAAAAGGACGGTACAACGTGAAAACTTTAATAAAGCGTAAATAAAACGCATTAAAAACATCCACAAGCAGAAAGACTAAAAATGATTAAAAACGATTTTGAATTTCATTGTTGAGCGGCCCGTGTTGCTTTTTTCTTTATATGATTAAGCAGCGTTATATTTGGCTCCAAACTCGAAGACAAAATTGTATTTGTACACCCCGGGTACGGACATCTAAAAAAAATCTTTTTTAACCAATCACATCTTCGAAAAGAAATCACGGACAAAAATCTTAAGAGTCAGTAGTCTGTTTTAGGAAAATATACAGCACTTTTAATAATCTATAATTTTATATTTAGGTATTAAAATTGACATGCTTTTATCAGCAAAGCACCGGTGTTTTTTTTCTTTGGTCAGTCGCATCATGATAAAGCGAAAAGTGACCACTACAAAATCAGTTGATTATCAACTCTCATTTTCAGTGAGATGCCAAAAGCTAGTTAAGTCACTTGAGTCACTTACTTGGGGGTCTTGCGTCTTTTTTCGCATTGTCTAATGTGGATTAATATCGCGTCTTTCTCAAACGAATGTCCACAGACTTTATCTTTTACCGGATCAGTCATTTCAATCTGTTAACAAACATCACTTCTAAATTTGGATCAAGAAAATCATTTACGTGAATAAGTTCATTTCTATAAATCACAAAACTCAGCGTCAAGACGTGCTTAGGCATTAAAGACAAAAATCGTTTATTTAAGTGGTGTTTTTTTAAACTTCTTTTTCAAAGTATTATTTTTTAAGAGTCCACTTTGAGAAAATAAAGCAAAGAGAAAACCAATGGCAGATTAATTTGACTGTCGTAAATAGAATAACTTAACATATCAATGAAGATTATCACAACCGCACACTTAAGCTACATACAGCATTTTCAACCCCAATCTAAATACTTTTAATATTCAAAGCTTTTGTCACTTTTACGTGGTAAAAGGAAAAAAATAAACAACGATAAAAAGATAAAAAGCATCAAATTAAAAAGAAAATGACTGACGGAAATTTACTTTTTGTGACTGTGTATATTAATGCACGCAGAAATAAAGGTTTAACTTTTTTAAAGTAAAAAAACGGAAAAAATATTTTTGATAATACAGGGGTGTACTGGGTGTCCATAAAGTCTCTTTACAATTAAAAAAAATTATTACAATGTGAAATGATGAGATATTGCAATGAGGGTTGTTTTATGTTAATCAGTATTTCATAAAGTTTTTATTGACACTAAAATTTATTGTTTCAGATAAAATTTTTTAATTAAAATTTTTTATGTTTAATGATTGAATTATATGAACTGAACCCCCATAAAATGACTACTCTTCAAGAAAAAGCGCAATGTGTATCCTGGTTCATTGAGACGAAATCAGATGTTCAGACCCAGCGAAACTACAAAAGTAAGTATGGAAGAGACCCACTATCACGTCCTTCAATTCGTTTATGGCACAAGAAATTTATGGAGACAGGGACAGTGTTTGATACAAGGAGGAGTGAACGACCAAGAACATCTGAAGAAAACATCGAGCGTGTAAGACAAGCCTTTCAACGTTCTCCTATGAAGTCCATCCGTACTGCTGCCAGACAATTGGAACTATCACGTTCAACAGTGCATAAAGTCCTACACAAGAATTTAAGACTGTATGCTTACAAAGTGTAAATGTTACAGGCACTTCAGCCAAACGACATGCCAAGACGAGAAAAATTTGCAGTGAACATGCTGCAACGAATTTCTGAGGATGAAGCATTCCTCAAGCGAGTTGTTTTAGTGATGAGGCAACTTTTCATGTCTCAGGAAAGTTAAACAAACACAATGTAAGAATTTGGGGATCACTAAGAAGTAAGAAGGGTCTGAACATATGATTTTGTCTCAATGAACCAGGATATACATTGCGCTTTTTCTTGAGGAGTAATCATTTTATGGGGGTTCAGTTCATATAATTCAATCATTAAACATAAAAAATTTTAATTAAAAAATTTTATCTGAAACAATAAATTTTAGTGTCAATAAAAACTTTATGAAATACTGATTAACATAAAACAACCCTCATTGCGATATTTTATCATTTCACTTTGTAATAATTTTTTTAAATTGTAGAGACTTCATAAACACCATGTAAATCTAAACACGCCTAAAATCTTAAAGTTGTTATGTTTAAATCGGGCACTAAAATAACTAAGTCTCCCTGCAGAAACTTTATGTGTAAATATAAAATAAGGAAAAAACCGAGCCAGAGTTTGACATTCTAAAAGCGTTTGGTCTAAACGATGAACCAATGCCCAATTGTCAATATGTGATCTCATGTCAATACCTGCGTTATAGGACATTTCGTTGGAATATGACGTTGCGTTAGCTCCATGTCATTGTCAGAAGCAGAGGAAGATCTCGTCGCCAGCAAATGACCTAAAACGTTAATTAATCCTCATCAACATTCTTCTATTTTAAAAGTGCCCCAATCGCTGTGTTTACAGTAGGACGCGTCTAGACCTCACCTAAAGTACATTTACAGTTATCTGAATTTGAGAAACATAGACAAAACCAAATTTAAATTAATTTTTTGCCGAGTTCAGTTATAGTTGGTATTCTTTGAGCTATAAAAGTCGACTGTTGTTATTTGGAACACAGTTATAATGATATTTTTTCAACTATTTATCCACTTGAATCGAGGGACAACGGCGGTGACATAAATTCAGACAACAGCAAGCGTCAGCTAATCATTCCAACTGATATCGCAGATCCTCATACTGGTGCCTGGTTAAAGTTTTTGTTTGCTTTTTATATCGTAGATATGACTGTAATAGTGCTGTTTATTTCGACCGTAAAGCAAATTTTTACAAAAACACAAGATGAGAATGAGAGTTGAACCCAAACTCTACTGATGACGGTCACTGTATAAACGACGCTTCTATCGGCCGGCACGCTCTCGAAAACTGAAGACTGTGATCGAGAAAGTCTCCGTTCGATCCACGTCTTGATCGTGTTGAGTTCGCCGGTAAAGTGCTCGGTATGGCGTTTTCTGTTTCACACTCGTGACCGAAGCTCTACAACGCTCACGTGATTTAAAAAAAAAACAAAACAAAAACCACAACCTGACAGCAACATGTCGACATAACTGCTTGTCCATCTGCCAAATCGATTGACACTTGCTTTAAATCAGTGGTTCTTAACCAGGGTTGCTCGCTTGGACTCTTAGGGGTGCGAGCTCCTTTGCAGAATTTTAAGTCAAGTGCAATTATAAGTGCAAAAGAAACATTCGCATTAAAAAAAAAAATATTAATGCTTGTCACGCGGCTGTTTAAATCATTAAGGCCCGTTTCCACTACGAACGTGGAAAAGAGCATTCTTTGTTTGTTTTATTGCTTTTTTTTGCGCTCGCTTCAATCAAAGATCAATAAAAGAGAGAAAGAATGCTCTTTTCCACGCTCGTAGTGGAAACGGGCCTTTAGTGTTATTTTATTTATTGCGTCATAATTTCTAGATAGTGCTGTATCAATCTGTTTACTAAGTAAATTTTTGGTTAAATAACTGTAAGCTTGTTTCTTTTTTATCCTAAGAGCAACGCATTTTTCTCTGGAACGTTCTCGTAGACCAGTGGTTTTCAACCTTTTTTATTCATCGACCCATTTTGCAATCCGACATAACCAAACGACCCCCTTCCATGCAGATCAATAAAAATGACTAAACGATAAGTATTGTATGATATCACCATGTTAAAGAATGACTAATTAAATTTATACACATGGCAGGTGCATTAATGAGATGGCTGGTTTTGCATTTTGGTAACAAGCTCGTCGATGCGGGGCTCTGTTGTTGCAAGAGCACACCTTAGATCTGGCTCTATTATTAGTTTATTCCTGGCCTTGTTCTTTATACCCAGTAAAGCTGAGAAGCCTGCCTCACACAGCCAGGTTGATGGAAAAGGCATCAAAAGTCGAATCGCTGCGCTTGCCGCTCTGGGATACGAATCTACCATGGCTGACCAATATGCATGCAAACTCTTCTCTTTGAAGGCATCCTCCGCAGTTGAGTCATTTTTTAGGGCAATAAATTCCTCTTGAGTTGAAACGTCTCCGTTGAACATGTTGACAACTTCCGAGTTTGGGACCAGGTATGGATTTCTAACAAATACCAAATCATCTCTAGTTGTCTCGGGGAAATATTTGTAAATTCAGAGCGAAGGGATTGAAGGTTGTTGATAATCTTCAATTTGACATCGCCATCAAGCCGCATGTCCTCAGTGTCTTCAATGAATTCATTCAAGCTAGGAAACATTCCCAATTGGCCCTTTGTCATCTTTCTTTCCCAGAGTTCAAGTTTCGCCTGAAATGCTGAAAGTGCGTCGATGAAATTAATGATTGTTTTGGCTTGACCTTGCAAGGAAAGATTTAATTCGTTTAGTCTGCCAAAAATATCAACAAGGTAGGCCAGTGATACCACATCTTCATGCAAAAATTTGACCAGGTCTTCTTTTTTTTGTTGCACAAAAAAGTCCCGCAATTCGAACCGCAGAGTAAAGACTCGTTTGAGCACGTTGCCTTTAGACAGCCATCTCACCTTCGTGTAATAGAGGAGATTATATTGATCTGCATCCATCTGCTCACAAAAGCGTCGGAATAAGCGAGTATAGAGTGCGCTGGATTTTACTGTGTTAACGAGTTTTATTACTTGCCTAAGCACTTCTGTTAAATCTGGTCCCAATGTCTTTGAAGCCAGAGCCTCACGGTGTATCATACAATGCATGAAAGTACAGTCTGGGGATACTTTCTTAACATGTGCATGAAATCCTGAGCTATGGCCTAACATGGCCGGAGCACCATCTGTACAAAGTCCACACAGCTGTTGCCATTTAATATCATTCGCCTTGAAAAAAGCATCAATAGTCTTAAAATATCTTCTCCACGTGTTGTGGACGGCAGATCTACGATGCACAGAAACTCATCTTTGAACGCACCTTTGTGAACGTAACGTACGAATGCAATAAGTTGTGCACAGGATGAAACATCTGTCGACTCGTCCAGCTGCAGAGCAAACGAGCCAGCTAACTTCATTTGATCAATGACTTGATTCTTGATGTCCTCAGACATCAAAGAAATTCTACGTTGCACTGTGTTATCCGAGAGAGATAGTACATTCAACTTGCTCTCTGCTTCCTTTCCAATTAATATACGATTAATATCTTTCGCGCATGGTAGTATCAGTTGTTCAGCAATTGTGTGTGGCTTCTTAGCTTTAGCAATTCGCAATGATATTACAAAGGTTGCTTCAACAGAAGCTCGATTTCGTTGCTGGAAAACTCCGGAGCTATCCATTCGAGATCGCTTCACACAATTTGCCTTTCGCTTAAAAAATAAGTCTTTGTCTTTGCAGTCAGTGTGTTTCGTTTCTAAATGCCTTTTGAGTTTTGATGGTTTCATGGATTCAGGCGAAAGAACTTTCATGCACAATACACACTGTGGTTTTTCAATGCCGTCAGAGACGATACTGACGAATCCATACTTGAGAAATGAATCTGAATAGCTGCGCTTTTTTGCCATAATATCGTAAACTTTAACACCAATTGCTAAATTTTTTTACAGGTAACCAAAAATGATAACAGTTTACTTATCTGTTAAACAGTTTATCTGTTAGCTAAACTGATCAACTGATCAACACTTAAAACAGTTTTAACGGTCATGATCATTCCTATAATGAATTTAAACATTGATTTTTGCCACAGTGTCCTGGTATTTTTGCCGTGACTAAAAGTGATTCCGACATGAGATACATAGCTCGATCTGTATATGAATATTTCTTAAATGTTTTCTACTGAACATCAAAAACTCTCACGACCCCTAGAAAAAAGGCTTGCGACCCCCGTAGGGGTCGCGAGCCCCAGGTTGAAAACCACTGTCGTAGACTTTCTATGATAGTTTTGCGCTTTTATCTTTCTTCTTTCTTTGTTTCTCTTGTAGTCTCGAAATTTCTTCCAATTCTTTAAAAATCTAACCTTTTCTAGAATGTGTACAATTAACTATAAAAGCAAGCTTTCTTCATGGATCATTATTGTTAGAAGCGCATAGACCGTAGAGTTAAGAGTTTATGTGTAAAAGCGTCGTGATTATTTCTGAGTTAGCTTAAAGTCCTCGTCCCATTTGCGACAACCTACCTATGTGAGAGTAGCTTCTCAGGCCTCCTCCATATAAAGACCCTGCAGAGAAATCGACTGGATGCCCAGCATGATATTCGGGTGCGTCAGCTCCAAGAAACCTCGATTTGACATTATTATAAAACAGAAGTAGCAGAAAAAGTCACTGATAAATATTGGTTGTGCAAGGACTGTTTGTGTTGAAGAAATCAGTAATTTCATGTAGTAATTCTGATTAAATTTGCATTTATTGTAACATATGTGAACATATGTTATCGGTAATTTTAAATGCATTTAAGTTATAGGCGGGGAAGCTGCAAAATAATAAAAAAACAACTAAGGTACCCTAATGCACATTTTGTGTCAAGGGATGAGAATTTTTTTAATTACACTTAAGGGGTGCGGACTCTCTAAAAGGTTAAGAACCACAGCTTTAAATGCCGTTCACATCTAACTCAAAGAGGATAAATAGTAACATAGGAATGATCGTGCAAATGTAAAGCAATGAGGTATTCGATCGCCACAACCGCATATCATACGTCATCATACCGCCGCCCAGTTCTTTTATTTGATCGACGAAGCTGATCATGAACTCGTGTGCATAAATAGTGTCTTCTTCAAGGGCTTTATCTTCTTGCTCCTTTAAGCTTTTTTGCAAGACCTTGAAACATTATCATATGTTATTGGTTTTTGAAGACAGAGACATAAGGTATTTGTCTAAGCGAATGTCATCGGTCATTTTGTGTACGAAATCGATGAGAAAATTTCACAATTAAAAAACAACTTTTTTTTTAGCCAATATGAATTAAAACTTATTTCCACTACAAGCGTTGGCGAGATTATTCTCGTTTGTTTGTTATTTTTTTACTTCTCTCAGCGCTTAAGCGTAAAAAAATCAATAAACAAACAGAGAGTAATCTAGCTAACGCTCGTGGGGAAAACGGGCCTTTAATGCTTAGCTTAATCAACACCAACCTCTACCACATCCACTGATTCGTCCAAATCCCCGTCCTTCCAACTTCTTTTTAGCTCGTTTACAGAGCGAGTAAAGGTTTTAACTCGCTGTTCTGCTTTTACTAGTTCCACAATACATTCTTGTAAACTTTTAATGTCTGGGTCCTCAACTAAAACATATTTAATGCTAGAATTAGAGCTTTCGGAACTTTAAAGAATGTTTACTTTAATTCAAAATTGGAGGCAAAACAGGTTTTGTTTGGTCTTAAATAAATTTACAATTCGAAATGATTAAACACGAGCTGCTTTGAAAAATTCATAATGGAACAGCAGATTAACAAATCTTGCGCAAGATTATGAATTCTTGCACCCTTTTATATTAAATCTTAAGCCAAGCATTTAAAGCATATTTATTTTCATAATTTTCACTTTGAAATTGACAAAACTAACAAGTTTACCATTATTATCAAGCAACTCAATTCCAAGATCATGCACTTCTTGTTGACCAGTTTGAATGTAATCCGACATTTTTCGAATCGTATTCAGCGCACCATCTAGTAGCCGATCGCTGGTGTCGCTCATGTCAAAATGAAAATGAACAAAATATTTAGCAAACTTTATCTAAGGACAAACCTGAAAACAATATCAATAACAATCGATGCACTGATCAAATTTATCCAAAAACTAAAAAGAACCAGGATGTATCAGAATGGAAAATTAATATGCTGAAAAAGCAAGAAAAAATTATGGATCTGTGAACATAAAATGTAACCAATAGAATTTTTAAGTATTTTTTATAAAGCTGAAAGCTTAATTAAGTAAAACCAAAATTGATAATCATAAATTTATTAGCAGCTTATTCTAATCATAGATTAATTGACTTTACAAAATTAATAAATTACAGTTTACAAAAAAGAAATACATTAAACTTCAATATGAAAAATTTTGTATTCAAGTGAAAAAAGCTATTTATTGTAAGAATTTTTTCAAGTGTACAGCCTATAGAGACCATTAAAAAACAAAGTTTTTTGAAAGTAAATGCGCATACAAAAATCAATAAATATTTAAATTACATTAATTTAAGTTTTTTGTTCTTAATTGCCTTTAGTTTGCACTTAAACTTTTGAATGTCTACTTGTATTTGTACAGCAATAGTAAGTTGAAATGTAAACAAATGCTCTTCTCAGTTTTCTTCTATTTTAACAGCAAGCATTCTAATGGCTGCAACATTAGCATTTAAATCCAAATTATTCAATTCCTTGTTGTTTTTCTCTGACAGCATCTTTAAAGCGTTCTTCAAGCAAAGAAATTTCACTAATTAAATCAGTAATTGCATTGGTAAAAGCCTCTTGAGGACTGTAATCTCCAGTAGTTTGAACTCTTAAGATGAACTTATGCTCCAATGGATGAGGGACTTTATATCCAGCAAAGAGTACTTTGGGATCTTTTAAAAGTTGTCTAAAAGTTTTATCATAATATTAGAATAACCTTAGTTGTCATACACAGTGACAGCAAAACATCTTTGATTTCTAATATTAGAAACAAGAAAAGTTTTTTTCCACTTTTCTCTTTAAGATAAAGAGAGCATAACATACGTTAATAAATTTTTTTACTTTAGCAAAATTTGTCGGCAGTGTAGTTGAGTGATTAAAGTGCCATGATTGTGATCTACATGGTTTTGGTTTAAAACTTACTTGCGTCATTCTGCTGTGTTCTTGGGAAAGACACATAACGACGATTTCTTCTGCTTGGTGGTCTTGGCAAGCAGTTCTAAATTTCAGTCATATTTCTATAAAACTAAAAAATGAAAACAAAAAATTTGAAGCAAACAGCAATATTTTGGCATCTCCAGAAGCAGGTTAAGGTAATTGCTTGCTCTATACATTATTGCCTCCGTTGCTTTCCTGAGTCAGGAGGATAAATATAGAGATAAAATTTAAATTTAAAATGTATACTTTTCAAAGGTTTAGTTTACAATTAATTTTCTACAAAATAGCATTATATTACAGTTTAACTTAACATAAACTTTTGTGTAAAAGTTGTTGCCATGAGATAGAATTTGAAAAAACAACAAAGGTGCATCCTGTGCTTTTTTGACAGAAGATGTAAAAAACAGGAGGTACACAATGCATTTCTGTAGACTTTTGTGCAACAACTTTTATGCGTTGTGATTAATATAAATTAACCACTGCTAAACAGAAAAGATTTTATTTGTAATTGTTAGATTTGGTTTTATTTTGTTTTATAATGTAATATATTTAAAATAAACTAATGTTTGAAACTACATTGTTGATGCATTAAGGCAACACTAAAAACATTTATTACTCTCAAAAAGCAAAATAACTTGTCTAAAAATCTTTTAATATTCCATCACTAATTTCAACTGAAGTGCTTAAAACATCTTATGCTAATAAAATTCTAAACTTATTGCAACTGATAGTAAATCTAAATAAAAACTGTAGAAAGCGTTATTTAATCAAAAGACACAATCAGCTAATAAATAACATATCTTTATTGCTTTCACAGCAAAATAAATCAAACATTTTTGTACTAAAAAATGGGAATTGAAAACACTAAAAAATTAAAAAAATTGCTTAAGCTAATGCAATAACTCATATCATTATATTTTAATGTAATTAGATGCATTATGTGCAAATAGATCTATGGGTCACCACACAAAATATTTCATTTTTTCAATTTGAAAAACTTTTCAAACTCCAAAGTAAAAGCCATTGAAATTTAATTTTGAAAAAAAAACATTAAAAAAACTATTTTAAAACATTTATAAAAAGTTGTCAGTGCATAAATATTTTTTCAAAACTACTTGTTTAGAATGATTAATATAACTAATTTTCCCAAACTCAAATATGATGTTAAAAAAATCATTTCTTACGATCGAAGCAAGTTTCCAAGTGTATGATCTTCTTTATTAACAGTAAAATGAGCAGCATTAGGCACTTTGGTATCTTTATTAATGGTTATTCTGAAATATGAACAGCAATTTTAGCAAAATAAATACTTAAAATTTATAAAATAACTTTATATCATGAACTTAACTTACTTTTTTTCTCCTTCAAATAACAAAAATGATTCAAATGCTGGGGGTGCATTCATTTTGTAAAACAAAGTTTAGTTTTTAAGCTAAACCTAAATAAAATGTAGTTTCAAATGGAGATTGAGACTTGTTAAAGCTTTCAAGTGATTATATGCAGAGTCACCAAAATGATTTACTCAATACACTGTGGCCAATCCATATAAAGTGGGATCTAGAACTAATCCAGCTCTGCTTTTTTTTATCATTATAAGATCCAAAATTGCTCCAGATCTGAAAAAATCATGAAAAACAACAAAATTTTTAAAAATACAATCATAGTCAACAAATTTTGCAAAGCAGTTGTTGCTTACATGGCTGAGTAATGAGATAAAAAAAGCCAACAGGTCAACTACATTAATTGCCATGTCATAAAAAATAAATTAAAAAAATACGAAGTGCAAAATTTCAACTTAAAAGACACAAATACAAGCAAATACAAGAAAGTTACTTAAAATGTATTTACATGTGAATGCCAGCATATATGCTACAATAGCAATTATGACTAATAATTCTAAATATTACAAGGCAATGATAGCAAAAATATTAAAGACAACAATGATAGCAAATATGACCAAAAAAAGAAGCATCACAGTTTTTGCCATTGTTACCTTGTACTATTTAAAACTATAAATAATGATTTCAGACCAGTATTTTTTAAAAATTTTAAAAATCATACAGCAAGCATTTAAAATATATTTAAGGAACAATAAAAGGAATTGTAGTAATGGTCTATCTTTTTTAAATTGTGATGCCTGGCATATGCATATACACAAATGTAAATCTAATTTTAAAATAAACGACAATAAATAAAATAACTAAAAAATATTCAGACAGACAATTTTATTTATACATAATCAGGGGCACAACCAGCCTCAAAAAAAGGGGGCTGACACAATTCTAACATCTTTGCAAACATGGGGGCCCCTCTTGTTTTTTTAAACAATCATCTAATTTAATAAACTCAGCAAGTGTGAGTGATGCTTTATGCCATTGCAGGTGCTCAGTGGCATCTCTCAACATTGCATGATGAATTTTTTTCTGCAGGTTTACCTTTCAAGACAACATTTTCTGTCCAGCAGGACATATATGTCCCGGGAGTCTTGAAAGAGTTAAGGCTTGTTTCTACTATGAGCATGAAGTAAACTATTTTCGGTTTGTTTTATTGATGTTACTTCTTATGGTGCTTAAGCATTGAGTAGAGCAAAAAAATCAATGAAAGAAACAAAGAATACTCCATTTCATGCTCATAATGGAAACAAGCCTTTAAGTTCAATATCTAAAAGCCAAGTTACAAATCCTTCTGCATTTTCATATTTTACAATAACAGAATGGTTGATAATATTTTGGTAATAACATTCAACTTATCACAAAAATACAGGAATAATTTTTTTTCCACCATAGTTGACTAAATTCTGTTATTCAATGCATATATACTTATCAGCATATCATTAATTCCATGTAGCACAAAACATAACACAAAGGAGATGGCAATATGTATATAATCCTATTTTCACAATCAACCCACTTCCATCATACAATAGACTGCAGAAATTTACAAATGTACAAAACAACTAAAATTAAAAAAATGCATACCATGTTAAACAAAAATTAGAGTAACAAAAACCACAAAACTACTCTAGCATATGCTTATGAAGACAGCAAATAAGCACAAACTATTCTACTTTCAATAAACAAGTTTCAGATAATAAAAAATACCAAAAACCAGATTTCAGGTTTGGAGAAACACAGGTTGCAAACATTATTTTTAGCTGACAATGCTATACAGGGGCAGCTAGGGCCAGTGAATACAGCTTGTACCAGACCTGTATTGATTTGGCCATGGCTACTGCAGTGTCCTCATATGGGCTTACCATATGGGGTTTATGGGGCTTTCAGTTTTTAGTTGTAATTAGGGTTTATGTCCTAGAATCACAAATGGTTTTTAAGTTTTAAATTCTTGGGATCTTGGAAAAACTTCTCAGGAAATCCCAGTTTATTGCATTTGAGTTGAAACCAATGATTTAAAGCAGGGGTGCTCAATACATTGGTCAATTGTGTTCTATGCATTAAGCAAAGGCTTAGTTTGCAGGTAAAGAGTTTTTTTGAGACAAAAATAAAGAAATTGGATATTAGTAATTGTAAGTGAAGACCTTTTTTTAGGAATCACCTGCCATTTATAAGACGAAAATGGAAAAATTGGTAACTATTTGTAAGTGAAGACCTGTTTTTAGTTTTCTGTAAATTTTTCAGACAAAATTGTGACATTTTGCAATCACAAAATTTCTTAAAAAGCTAAATTTTTTTCGTGAAAAATCTTGAAATAATAAAAAGTTGAGTGGTTAAAGCATTGGGCTTGTGACCAACACAGTCTTGGTTCAAAACCCACTTGTGCCATTCTGTTGTGTCCTTGGGAAAGACACTTTATGGCACATTCCCCTGCTTGGTGGTGCCGGCAAGCAGTTCTAAATTACAGTTATATCTCTATGAAATTACAAGTGGACAGCAATATCTTGGCATCTTTGGAAGCAGGTCAGAGTAATTGCCTACCTTATGTATTAGTGCCTCCGTTGCTTTTCTGTGAGTCAGGAGGATAAATATAAAGGTAAAATAAAAATAAAAAGTAAAAAATTTAAGCCCATTTGAATGCCAAGCACTTTACTATAAGCATCCTTGAATTTTAGTTATAATAAAACTCAAAAAAGAACGAAAAAATTTTGGTCTTTTCAAAAAGTCACTGTAAGTAATTTTTGTTTATAAATCTAACATGAATCTCCCTGCACATACTATTGCTTCTTGAGAGATCTTTTTACCTTTGGTTTCTTCTTTATTCCATTGTGTTGCCGAAAGGGAGATTCTGGGTAAGTTTAACCAAAAAATCGCTTACAGTGACTTCTTGCAAAGACCCAAAATTTTAACTTAACACCAATATTTTGGTATATTCAACAGCAGTTTGGATAATAGCAAGATAGTTATGCTTAATATAAAGCCTTCAATGTTTTCTTGCAAATCAGCAGATATTAGAGATAAAAATATTATATCTTTTTTGACAAACACCAATCTTGCACACAGTCAATGTGTTTTTAAAAGTCTTTTTTTCAAAACTTCAAACACTAACCATTAGAGCAAGCTGACATAAATTATTTTGTTTTTAAACCATAAAACTTTACCAAAAACCTTGATATGCATTTGTAGGCAAAGTAATATAATTGTTGTCATGCTAAGCTAATTTGCATAGCTATAACAGTACATCAAATCCTTTATCAGGTTCGTTGTGCATGTAATAACATATATTTTTAGCTGCTATTTCCTATTTTGCAATCATATCATCAATAACAACTTTGAAATGTAATACTTTATTTGAATTGAATCAAACTATTATTCAATAAGTAGGCTACATTCAATCTAAGACTCAGTCAACTGCCATTATAAAATTATAATTTTGAAAAAAAATTGCAAAAAATAAGATTGAAATTAAATTAAGTTAAATTTTTATTCTATTTAATTGTAAATAGTACTTTTAAATTAACCATTGTAGCTAAGGACACTTTTAAAATTTAAATTGAGTAAGGTTCTGTTAAAATATTTTACATATTAGCTTAATATGCCCTTATAATGTGATTACATTAAATAACAATGGACAAGTATAATTAAATAATGTAATTTTAATTCATTTATACAAATCATTTTTTTGAAAAAGCCTTTATTTCTTCACTTTCTTAGACAGAAATAGGTCTTAAACTATTACTACAAAATTGGCAACTGTTGTACTAGTACCTTAGTTGTTTGTTTTTATTTGCATCCAAAATAAGTTAAAGAACAACTGATAATAGAAAATAAACATAGAGCAAAGATTGCACATAGGGAGACAGCAATTAAATTACAAATTTCTTTACTCAATGCTGCTTTGGCTTTTACATGTTTTTAAAGTGTTTTACCAAATGCAAGATGCCAATACCGTGGTTTTTATAACGCAAATTTAAACTATTTCAAACATTTCTCACATGCTTCAGAAAGAATTTGTTTATCTCCATAAACACATATTTTATGACCACAAATTTTAAATTTTTCTTTTTTTATCAATTAAACTAACTTTACCAGCTTCTAACTTTTTTTTTAATATATGAAGATTGCATTTAACTTTGACATAACTATGCTGGGAATAATACAATAGTAAGCTTACTATTTAATGCTCTTCTAAAATCATACTTTACAGAATAGCGTAGATGTAACAACAGTTTAAAGATAAGTCCAACTAGAGTGACTTGAAAAATTCATTTAAGAAAACTTACTACATAATACTTTTAGCCTGAACTTTAAAAAAAACAAAAAAATTGAGCAATCTCCATAAGTTGCTAAAATCAATTTGTTTATTGAAATTTAGAGTAGCAATAAACTATTAAATTTTTAGTTGTGGGTAACAATTTCACAAGATAGAATTCAGATATTAAAACAGTGGATTCCGAAGCAGAAACGAGACAAAATTTGTGTTTTAGTGAATAAGTCGGCAGTGTGTTCGAGTGGTTAAGAGCGCCGTGAGGATGATTGACATGGTCAGGGTTCAAAACCTACTCGCGGCGATTCTGTTGTATCCTTGGAAAAGACACTTAACGGCAGTTTCCCTGCTTGGGGGTCTTAGCAAGCAGTTCTACATTTCAGTCATATCTCTACAAAAAAACAAAAACAAACTAAAACACCCAATAAAAAATTTCAGCCGTTCAGCAATATTTTTGTATCTCCAGAAGTAGGTTGGCGAAATTGCTTGGTCTATGAATAGCGTTTTCCTGCGAGTCAGGAAGATAAATCTAGAAATAAAAAAAGAATAAGATTACAACTTTTAGTCAAAATAAATCGTGATTATTTGTTATTATCGAGTAAAAAAGTCAAAGTAAAAGTTATCCGAATGTTGAGGCCACGAAGAAGAATATCCACGTCGATTACAATAAGTTTAATATCATAGCGCCCGCTCTCTTTCCGCTTAATCTGGCTCAACAGTTCCTGGTACTATGCTTTGGTCATACTAAGCTGGCATATTCGCCTTTATTCTACTGGAGATCCACTTTCAGCACCGTACAATTTAGCTTTGACTTGTACTTAGTATAGGTGCCACCAGTGGCGAACCGAGGGTTTTTGAAAGGGAGGGGGGCATATAACTATTACAATCAAATATGCTAATGGAAAAATTTTTTCAAGTGGTAACTAAAGAAGACAGACAAAACTGTGTCTCGGTTTTGTCAATGTTTTGTTCCAGAAACATAGTGATCTCTACAAAAAAAGGCCTTCATTATGAATCTGTCTCTGATTTCTCGTATTAATAATCTCCAAAGGAGGGGCAGAGCACAATACCCCTCTAAATACGCTACTGCGTACCACAAATTTAGTAATTTTCTTTAAGGTTTTTATATAGCTCTAAACCAGTACAAATAAAAACAGCACCTGTTCTAAAAGCATTCATTTTGCATTGGCTTCTCGTTCGCTGGAAATTTTGAATATAAATTGTGACTTGGCTCGTTTCCACTACAAGCGTGGAATGCAATAGTCTTTGTTTTTTTATTGATTTTTTTGCTTCACTGCGCGCTTAAGCGTGGAGAGAAATAAAAAATCAATATAACAAAAAAGAATTCTCCATTCCACGTTAGTAGTGGAAACGAGCCCTTAAAATGACGTAAAGCGTGCATTAACTTTCTCTCTTTTATGAGAAAAAGTGATTTTTAAATGACTGTTAGGCGCCCAAACCTGAACCATAGGCTCTAAAATAGAGTGTTATCGTAACGTTTGTGCGTGAACTTAAAATATGATTTTAAGTGGTGGTTGTGCGTCACAATAGCAACAAAATGAATAGAAATCCTGTAAAATTTTTGTACTGTAATTTAATCATTGCACTGTAATTTAGCTAACTGGTTAAAATAGCATAATGGAAAATAGTTTTGAAATATTATTTAAAAAATATATTCAACCAAAAGTTGCAACGAAAAACTAGAAATAATGACTGTTGGCAAATCTAAACCAAAACAAAATTGGTAATAAATTTTAATAGCAACAACAAAGAATTTTCGCAATATAGGCTACTCGTAGCCTATTAAATGAAATGACAAATTTTTAGTAATAAGAGACTCCAAAATTACTTTGTCGTCGTCGTTTGGAAGAGCAGCCACTCCATGCCAGACAAAAACAGGACTGGGGCCGAGGGTACCGTTTTACTATCCCAGGCTGCTGTAATGCCCGGATCAGATGCTGGCAGTGATGTTGTTAAGCCAGCATCAAGTTTTGTCATTTAAAACCGTCAGACCTTGTGCTAAATGTGGTGCCCGATGTATTGGGCAGTTCAGTTCAGTTTTCTTTTATTTCTGCTCCGCCACATGAACAAAATAACAAAATGTTGAAAAGTTTGTGTGTTGTTAAAGACGGGGTTAAAAAAAGGAAGAAGCAACAAAACGAGTTGACATTGTGTCTTGCTAATTAGCGATGAAAGGTGTGACTTGTTGTTTAATATAGAAGCAAGATTGCTTCACCTCATTATAAAATTGTTTGAAAAAAATAGAAAGAGAAAAAGAAAAAAAAAATAAAGTATAGTACCGAGGTTATTTGCTTAATAAAACACTGCTATGGGGGCGGTGCAATGGTGGGACCATAGCAGAGTCATTAGAACGTGGCCTGCGGTTTGTTCAGCGGCGACACATTCGCAATTCGATGAAGAAGTGAGACTCTATTCATGGATGGGTGAATTGAATCGCTCAACATCAGTCCGTAAGCAACTGAACTTAACCCAACCTGTTCGGGCAAGCGCATTCCAACAGGCCTTTCACGTCCCAGTAAACATTCATCATCGGGCCAACGTTGATTTTAGCGCGGCTGGGTTGGGAGAAAGTTGGCAAAATTGCCGACATTTAACCAACAATGCCAACTTTCTGCCGATGATTTATTTTTGAGTTCTGGTTTGTTCTATTTGTTGCGTTAAGTACTAAAGTGAAAAAAAATTAAATTTACGCTGAAAAAAGCTTTTTTGTCACTATTTCTTTGCTTAGTAAAATTCGTGTTCACAGCTGCTGGTAATGTGTTGGGCCAACGTTGAAGGCAGAACTGGCTGTCTCTCCTGTGACTAAGTTGGTGATACGCTGGTAAGAAGTTGGCCAAAATTTTTTATTCAACGACGTTACCAGTTGTTCGTGTTAAATATTGATGTTAAGCTTTTTACAAAACAGCGGCAATGTACTTTTGCTACAGTTCTTTGCTTGATAAAATTTCAATTGCTTTGATTGCTAAGTAATAGAACATTTTCTGATGAGGGATAACCTATATGTTTTTGTTATGCCTCAACGTTTAAAAAGAATAAAAAAAATGTTAATCTCTATGGTCTGATAGTTGAAAAAAATTCGAACAGTTTTTGGATGACAGTAAAAAGTCGGAAAAACTGCCAACTATTTGCCAACTCTGCCAACAAAATGCCAATGTAACTTTGTTCTCTTTTGTTCAAGTCTATATGAATCAATTTTATTTGAGATGAGCACGAGCCCGGTGCGTGTTGCACAATGCTCCATTTGATATGCACAAAATTTTATTTGAAATAATTAAAATTTTTATTAATAATTTGTTTTTTAAGCGTTGGTATTTGCTAAATTAAAAATAGTTCTCAGTTAATTACTTATGCTGGCATGGGCGTCCGCTGGAGAGCAAAGCGGGCATATGCTCCCTGGAAATTGACTTCAAAACTTCAATCGTCGCTCAAACAACGTCAACCAACACGCAATCAACGCAGTCGAAAGCATGAAGAACGAGAACGAATATAGCAACTACATCGCTAATAAAACCACAAATAAAAGATTTCTATGCAGTCGACATAAATATACGAATCTCAACTTACATCATTCGGATTTCCACTCAAAACTGTTCAAGGTTTATAAGCAACGTAACGAGGAACCGTCACGTGACCAGCACGAAGCCAAGTGGAACATTTCAACGGTTTGTTAGTAAAGCTCGTTACAGTGGTAATGCTGCATGGTGGTACATTTGTACAAAATAGTAGAATCCACTTCACAGAACTCTGGGCCAATGTTTCTTAAATTGGCAGTTAGCGTTTTGCCAACGTTGCTAAGATCGCTGAAGTAGTTGGGCAGCTGCAGTAGCATGCGCTGGTCATTCATAGTTAGCCAACTCTCTACAGCGTCTGGAATTTCAGTGTTGGCTAAACGCTGGCAAAGCGCAGTTTATCAGTGTTGGCGGAAAATGTGATTTTGGTGCACTCGACTCTGGGGCAACATTGGATGCCATCATCTTGCCAACATTTCTGCTGCTGGAAAACTGCCTTTCGCCAACGTTGGCTAGATGAAAAATATTTACGGGGACTGGTCCGGGGTATAAAAACACGAAGCCTGGTGTATTCTCACAATAATCCGCGTTTCATTTATAATTTGTTCACTCAGAAGCGCGGATGCCAAGTCCGGCAAGGTTGTTTAAAAGATTCCGTGCAGTTGGCACAAACGGGCGTCTAGATCTTAATCTCTGTTGGGAGCATCTATGGACACACTTAAAAAACCATACAAGATATGGTCACGGTCCAGATATCCACGGTAAGCCAAGGAGAGTGTTGGTCCTAGTTGGCAAACTCAGCTGTTGGATGTCTGAAAGTATGGGTAAGTGGTCTGTTGGAGTGGGACGCAGGCATCCGCAAGGCGTCATTCAAGACATTGTCTATGAGGCGAGTGTGAGCGCTGCAACACCAGACTGGGGCGCAGTACTCAGCTGTTGAATAGACAAGAGATAGGGCAGCTCTGCATAGTGTTTTAGCACCAGTACCCTATTATGAGCTTTTAAAGTCCCCTCAGCAGTATGGCGCGAAAAGAATTTTTTGGACAATGCCACTAAATGATGACGGAACGTAAGCGATCTGTCCAGTTTAACCCAAGACATGTAGGAGTTGGACAGAACGGTAAAAGTCTGATTGTTGTAGACTTTTAGCTTGTTGTAGACTTTTAGCTACGTTTGGTCTCTCGGATATTTGAGTGAAAGGCTGCCATCACCGTCCTAGTGTGAGTGAGCTTCAACCTCCAAGTCTGGAGATACGCTAATAGAGTAGTCATCTTGGGTTACAATCCCCACCAAGTCCTTCCAGTTTCCAGAAGAATGCAACAATGTTAAATTGTCAGCATAAACAAACTTTCTGGAAATTGTGGAGGGCGGAGCTTACGTATAGATGCTAAAAAGGAGGGAAGCCAAGACCGATCCCTGAGAAACACCGTTTTTCAGACGGCGTAACCTGCTTTGGTTGTGTCACCGGTAGTAAAGGTAAGACTTTGGTTTCAGGCAAGCACCATAATCATTCTGACCAGCTTATCCGGCAGAAGCCTTGGGAGTTTGCAGATAAGGCCACGGTGCCAGACAGAGTTATAAGCCGGTGTCAGATCGATTAATTCGACACCGGCCTTCTTCGTAACCTCGAAAAAATTCTCGATGTTATGGGTCAGCAGAAAGACATGGTCCACGGTTAACTTCTTGTGTCTAAAACCTAGTCTGCTTTTTAGGGAGCAGTGGATCAATAATTGGGTCGACGCGGGCGTAGATAAGTCTCTCGAGGATCTTGTTGGGGAAACAAAGTAGCTAGATAACTCCTTAAAGATAACTCTATAAAGATAACTCTTTGGGACCCCCACGAGCTTCATTGACTTTGGGATTGCGACTATAAGCGCTCTTCTCCAGATCTTGGATATTTTCGTCGTCGTCGTCGTCGTCGTCGTTTGAAGGTTATCCACTCCAGGTCAGACACAAATTGGACTGGGGCCGAGGGTTAATCGTTTTTACTACCCCAGGCTGCTGCATTGCCTGAATCAGATGCTGGCAGTGATGTCATTAAGCCAGCATCGAGTTTCTTCATCCAAAGCCATTAGACCTCATGCTCCATTTGGTGGCCGATGTATAGGGCACGCTGTTAGTACATGGTCTGCGGTTTGCTCATAGGCGCCACACTCGCAATTCGGTGAAGGAGCGAGACCCCATTTGTGCATGGACGAATGGAATTGCCCAACATCAGTCCGCAGGTGATTGAGCTTAACCCAAGCTGCTCGGGGTAAGCCCATCCCAACAGGCCTGGCACCGGTCCCGGGTACAAAAGCATGGAGCCTGGAAGTATTTTCACACTACTCCGTTTTCCATTTGTGATTTGTCCATTCAAAAGCGCGGATGCCAAGTCTGGCAAGGTTGTCCAAAAGATTCATTGCAGCTGGCACAAACAGGCGTCTGGATTATAGTCTCACTTGGCGAGTATCTGAGGACCCACTTAAAAGACGATACAAGATGTGATCGGGGTCCAGAGATCCACGGTAAGCCAAGGAGAGTGTCGCTCCCAGTTGGCCAAGCTCAGCTGGCTGGATGCCTGAGAGTACAGGTAGGTGGTCCATAGGAGTGGAACGCAGGCATCCAGTGACTATGCACAAGGCGTCGTTCAAGACACTGTCGATGAGGCGAGTGTGAGCACTGCGACACCAGACTGGCTTGCAGTACTCAGCTGTTGAGTAGACTAGAGATAACGTGGCTATGTGTAGTGTTTTAGCACCAGCACCCCATCCCGAGCCCACGAGTCGCCTCAACAGTGTAACGCGCGAGGATAGTTTTTTGCGCAATGCCACCAGATGGCGACGAAATGTGAGCGATCTGTCCAGTTTTACCCTAAGATAAGTAGGAGCCGGACAGAACGGCAAAAGTCTACCATTGTTATAGACCTTTAACTCACGTTTGGTCTCTCGGTTATTTAAGTGAAAGGCTGTCGTCACAGTCTTAGTGTGACTGAGCTTTAACCTCCAAGTCTGGAGATACGCTGAAAGTGTAGACATATGTTTTGGCTTAAAGTCCCCTCCAAGTCCTTTCAGTTTTCAGAAGAGTGCAACAATGCTAAATCATCAGCATAAGCAAACTTTCTGGAAGGAAGATCGTACATATAGATGTTAAATAGGAGGGAAGCCAAGACCGATCCCTGAGGAACGCCGTTTTTAAGGCGGCGTAGCCTGCTTTGCTTGCTGTCACAGTAAGGATAAAACTTCAATTTCCGACAAGCTCCATAATCATTCTGACCATGTGCTTATCCCGAAGAAGTCTCAGCAGCTTGCAGGTAAGGCCACGGTGCCAGACAGTGTCATAAGCAGCTGTCAGATCGATAAAAAGGGCACCGGTCTTCTTTTTAGCCTCAAAAGAATCCTCGATATTCTGGGTTAGTTTGATCTACGGTTGACTTTCCGCGTCAGAATCCAGCCTGCTCTTTAGGGAGCAGTGGATCGATTAATGGTTTAACGCGGGCGTAGATAAGCCTCTCGAGGATCTTGTAGGGAACACAGAGCAGAGATATCGGTCGATAACTCTTTGGGTCCCCCACGGGTTTTGTTGGTTTTGGGATCGCGACAACAAGCGCTCTTCTCCAGATCTTGGGAATTTTGAATCGGCGCAAACAGGAAGAGAGGAAGTCACGTAACCAGGACTTCAAAGCAGCTTCAGCATGAAATATAAGCTCTGGGTAGATGGAATCAGGTCCCGGACTTTACCTGGTTTTAAATGTTAGAGGGTTGCTGTCAATAGCTTCGTATTTTCTATTTCTAACCAGCTGAGATGCAATAGCATCGGCTGAAACGGGACAGTGATGAGGAGAGTGTCGTGACCTACCAGTAAGATTGTTCAAAATACTCCACGCTTTTCGACTAGAGTGTAAACAGTCAATGCTCTGAACTGCCTCGGACCATCAATCCCTCCACTTTCTGTCAAGCTTGGCAAGCAGAGCTGTAGCAGCCAAACTTGAGTCGTCTCCCTGACGAGACTGTACGAAGGTTTTATAGATGGATTCACACTCTGCATCCTAACACGGAACATAGTTGTTTCGATACCCGCATGGGATAGTCTTTTTGTATGCTTTCTTAATGGTGTTACAGAAGTCCTGGTAAGCCTCATCCACATCAAGTGAATCAGGCGGCAACAAAGTCCTTGCGAATTTATTCGTCAAAGCAATGTAGTGACTCCATTTTCCCTTGCGGAAGTTCCATCGCCAGGGTTCACAATCGCGTTGTCGGTGGTTTGTAGATGTTGACTATTTTATAGCCATCAACGTCTACATAAAACCACTCAATCTCCGATGTCAGTGGAGATTGGTCCAAAAGTTTGTATCTTAGTCTGTCGTGGACAAACGTGGCAAGGCCATGCTTTCTGCTTAAAGAAGACCCAGATAGTTAGTAGTTTGGAAGTACCAACTTCTCTGCATCAGTGCAGTGGGTCTCCTGCAGTAGGATGACGGGTGCCTCAGATTGCATAACGAGGTGATCAAGAACGTTCATATTGCTTGCAGTGAGGCCTTCGATGTTCAGCTGAAGAATAATGGGTCTTTAGAACTCGTTGGAAATGTGCCATGGAAAGGGCAGCTGTCATTGTCTCGTCTTGAAAAGGACGTTTGCGGTTTAGCAGACCCACACTGAACATCGGAATGGATCGATACCTTTCCATTTTGGTAGGTTTGGTTTCGGTCTGTCATCTTTAACACCAATGGACAGACTTACTCACGGCCCAGGCTGCGAGAAAGCACCTACCATCTGGGCCAACTTTGGCCAGCTTGGGAATTTGAGTTGGCGCAAGCAGGAAAAAAATCAAATAACCAGGACTTCAGAGCAGCTTCAGCATGGATTACAAACTCTGAGCAAATGGAATCAAGGCCCGGAGTTTTACCTGGTTTTAAGTGTCTGAGAGCAGTCGTGAATTCTAACTGTGAAAAATTCTCAGAGATATTTACTGGGTTTGGTGTTGTGACTCTCCAAAGGTCAGACACTTCTTGAGAAACAAGTCGAGATGACTTGCGATCAACCGCCTCGTATCTCCCATTTCTGATTAACTGAGATTTAAAAACATCAGCTGAAACGGGATAGTGATGAAAAGAGAGTCGTGACCTACCAGTAAGGTTGCTCAAAATACTCCATGCTTTTTGACTAGAGCGTGAAAAGTCGATGGTTCGAAGCAGTTCGAAGCACTCCGCGTCCTGTCAAGTTTGGCAAGTAAAACTGTAACATCCAAATTTAAGCCGTTTCCCTGAGGAGATTGCAAGGAAAGTTTTACAGAAGGATTTACACTCTGCATCCCAACACAAAATATAGTCCGTAACCGCGTGGATAGTTTTTTCAGCTGCTTTTTTGATGATGTTACAAAAATCTTGGTAAGCCGCATCCACATCAAATGAATCGGGCGGCAACAAAGTCCTTGCGAATTTATTCGTCAAAGCAATGTAGTGACTCCATTTAGCCTAGCGAAAGTTCCATTGCTTAACAGGCATGCTTGATACTGATAAAGCAAACCTTGGTGGTGTGATAAGTAAAGGTCGATGTTTGACCTGGGAAACTTTTTAAGTACACATCTATCCGGTGAGCATCTGTTTGGACCTACGCTAGCGAAAGCTAGATCTGGATTGGTGCCAGTGTTTCAGCGGCTGGACTACTGTAAATACTTGTGGCTTCCTTGGCATTGTATAAGAGAAAAAGATTATAAATACTTGCCCAGCCAGCCAAGCACTCACCGTCCGGGATGTCATCATCGTAATTCGAATTAAAGTGGCGATAGTTGAAATCGCCGGTAAAGAGACAGGGGTAAGAAAATACTAGGAGATCTAAAGATCGCAGTCGCGTTGGTGGAGGTTTAAAGACGTTGACTATTTTATAACCATCAACGTCCACCCACAACCATTCAGTCTCCAATGTCAATTGAGATTGGTCCAAAAGCGTATACCGTAGTCACTCGTGGACAAACGTGGCAAGCAGGGTTGTAACTTCGTCGGGTGAGGCCCCGGTGCAAACACCTATTATGGGGCCCCCATTTTTTTCTGTAGGCCTACTTAAAATTCAATTGAGCTATTTTTCTCAACACAGGAATTATTGACGACTCCGCGTTACAGAAAGATTTTTGAATTGAAAAATGAGTCAAAAAAGCATTGAGCTAAACAGGGTAAAGGGGCTGTAGAAGTTAATTATAGCTGCTACCTAAAAATTATTGCCAGTCTGTATACAATTGTGTTAAACGAATTTATTGCAGAGAAAATGTAGAAAGGTTATAAAGGAATCACTGAAGATCTAATTTAGAGTATCAGCAAAGTTCGTGGCACAAACACAATCTCAATGCAATAAAGAGACAACCGATATGACATCCGATATAACAACCATTGTAACAACCGATACAAGACAATTGGCAACTGAAACAAGAGAAAAATACTTATTAAAATCCAGCCGCCAACTGTGTGTAAATTTCTATTTATCAAAAACCAAAAAAAAATATAACTTAACTTGAGCAAGTAAATAAATGATAATTATTACCTTGTATGAAGCGGGCGACTCAGTTATGAAACCACAAAGTAGAAGCCAGTATTGGTACAATTTAAAACCTTGCTACTAGCAGGGACCACGTTATCCAAAAAGAATAAAACAAAACATTTTGGGCTATCTACGGCACTCCAAGCGGACGCACGAGCGCTACGCTGTATAATTATTAATTTTAATGCGGGGACAGTGAAATTAACACTTACAGGGGCTAAAGCTAAGTTTACTGTGCTTGCAAATGAAAGGCTATAATTGGAATAAAATTTCACCAAGTGTTCCGTTCCTAAAAATCGCCCAAATTATGTAGATTCACAATCTCATAAAAAACCTCTTTGATTTCGCTTTGGTCCGGCTCAAATAGCCGAAGAAATAACGGTTCTAGGAGCAATTTAAATATTTATATTTATTTATAAGAAAATGGCAACACTGCTTAATTTCACGAACTTCGAAGTATATTCCAGAACTATCCGCTTGACCTGTTTTGACTATGGCGTAATAGTTATTGTTTGTGATTTGGATAATGTCAGAACATTCGAGTAACCTTACCGACTGGTATAAATACGGTTCGCTGAAAAGCAGTTATTAATTCGATGTTTCATTGTGGTAACTTAAAATTGGAAAATTGTTAACTGTGTGAAGTCATAGTTTTTTGGTCGCAAGTTTTGGGTTGTCTACGTAATTGTGAAGAATTAAGCTATTGAGCTTTAACCTGTTGCTTTGATTTATACTATTCGGGCTCCTAAGTGGATTGGAGCATATTTCTTAATAAAGAAGATATTGTGGTAGTCTGAGCTGTGATTTAGCTAGACTATATTTTTGCTGTCGCTGGTTCGAAGGTCAGATCCAGCAAGAAGATTAAGAAATTTATCGTTTAGTAGACACCTAGATTGCGTTATTGGCGAGGCCTTCTTTACAGGCGCCAAAAAAGTAGACGATTAAATAACGTACTAAGTTACCAAATAAATTTGCTACAAAATTTCAAAAGCTTTTTATCATCGGAACAAAATTTTCAAAAACTATTTACTAAATTCTACAAAATTTCAAAAACTTTTTAACATCGGAACACCAAGGCTGCACGGTTCAACATAAGTTTTGTGATTGTAGTATATTCAAATTGAAATAATGGCATAGCAAGGATTTCGTGGGGGCAGGCTGCAACAACAATTTTTTGATTGTTTAATAAAAGTTTAATCAAATAAACGTCGCAAACCAAAATCGTTTTATAATGACAAAAAAAATTATGTGCAACCTTTTGAGGCAAGGTGCTTTATAAGCAATATTAACAATATTTCAGCAAAATGGAGATGTGCTATGCAATGCGGATAAATTGTTTAACCCAAAAAGAATGAACATACAATACACTGGCTTCGCCACAAAAAACACAAACTAAAAAAATACAATACGTTGAGGCCAATTAAGTAGGCTACCGTAATTTATATGTAGGCGGTGGGAAACTTGAAATTTTTCTGTCTTGCTTTTGCACAAGCGAATTCTTGATAACTTTTCTAAAATCTAAATTTTTAGCTCGTTCATTTTCTATCGATAACAGAGCCAAATCGCTAAGTCTGTCTTGGGACATGGAGCTTTGAAGAAAGTTTTTGATCAGTTTGAATTTAGAAAAAGACCTCTCTGCCGTATCAACTGTTATAAGTACTGTCATATACACCATGTATGCCGCACAAACGTCAGGAAAAGTTGTGGCAAGTGATGCATTTTCAACAGTCAAAAAAGAAGCCGTTTCTTCACCAGATTTTAAATAGGCAATCTTTTCTTTAAACGACGTTTTGATGGAGAACATTTGACTAGGAAACAACGGAGAGACGTTATCAGCAAATTTGTTAGAAAATTTTCTTGCTTCAACCTCAAGATCCAGATGAGAAGCATTTGATAAAAAACTTGGTTCCAAAACTTGATATGACATCAACACTGATTTCATTTCTTCAAAGCGATTAATTAGTTGGCAAGAAGATATGTCCATCATTGGAAGAAACACAGTTACGTAAAATCGCTTCTTAGGATTGCTTAACGTTATTCCTTTGAATATTTTATCGAAGTAGGCTTTTAGTTCAAAACTGTCATGGCAAACCTCTTGTAGAAGCAATAGTGGAAGCTTCGTTTAGCACTGCTTCAAAATTCCTTCTGAGTTCAGCAATGTCTTCAGCAGCAGTTTGTAGAAGTTTACGGCCACAAATCAAGTCTACTGTGCTTTATATCGCTTTACACTGCATAGCTTCAGAGGTGGACAAAGCGCAACTTGAAGCGCAACTGCGCAACTTCCGCAACTTGCGCAATTGTGGAAGTTGTACTGCGCTTTCATACTTTTTTTGAAGCGTTGCGGACTTTGCACTGCGGCCCGAGAAAAAAAGATTACCGTAGATACTCGACTACAAGTCGACCTCGAGTATAAGTCGAGGTAGAAAATTTATTAGATTTTGAAGAAAACTTGTTTTTTTTCTTTTTTTTTATTGACCCGTCTATAAGTCGAATTCATTTTATCTGTCAAATTTTTCTGAAAAAAACCTCGACTCATAGTCGAGTATCTACGGTACTTGCACTTTATTGCTCTGCGCATTAAGGATGAAACAAATCAATTACGCTTTGTTGGGCTGTCCTTTATGTAGTCCTATTTTGCTAAAGCGCAATATACTTTTGATTGTTTTTCAATGTAGGCGATTGGAAAACCGATTAGGATGCGCTTATGATTTAAAAAAGTACATTACGTTTTAATTGATTTAAAAATCAGGTTGCGCCGCGGTTAATTTAGTTTTTAAAGCAATTTACATTGCGCTTTACATAAATTTCAAAAGCGCAATGCGCTTTACATGATTATAAAATCGCATTGCGCAAGTTGCGCTGCGCTTTACATAAAATCAAAAATACATTTCGCTAATTGCGCTGCGCTTTACATAAAATCAAAGATACATTTCGCTAATTGCGTTGCGCTTTACACGATTTCAAAATCACACTGCGCAAGTTGCGCTGGGCTTTACACAATTTCCAATTGCGCTGCGCTTTACATGATCTAAAAAACATATGTTGCAAGTTGCGCTGCGCTATCCTCAAGAAAGAAAAAATGCCCACCTCTGCATAGGTTTTGAAGGAATGTTGACGATCTGCAAAATCTTGCGTTGCACAACCAGTATGCATACAAAGTCAAGGTTTTTTATCTGTTTCTTTATTGCCATGGCTTTATCTCTTTCCTTTGGCTTCATGGTGGTAAGTATTATGTGAATCAAGCATTTCATAACGTCACAAAATCTTTCCTTTAAAGCATAGACAGCGTCATATCGACCAGACCACCAAGTTGGATTTAACACTTTTAATGTAGAATTTGAGCAATAACGATCATGGACATTCTGAAGCTTTTGCCACCGCACAAGACTATGTCTGAAAAAATTATATACCGACTCAATGGTGTCGTAAAATTGACGGGTCTCAGTCACGGCTTCCATGGCATCTTTTAACACCGAAGAATACAAAAATAATTTAGCACAACACGAATAGTAAGCATGTATAGCCACATCTTGGATCTCCTTATGCAAGTCGGAGTACTTCCCCGCTCATCACTGCAGCGCCATCATATCCTTGTCCACGGCAATTTTTTATGTCAAGCCCTTCTGCTGTATGTAATTCGTGATCCTGTGAAATCCAATAGCAGATGAATTCTCAACTTTGATAAATGACGTAAACGCTTCAACAAGTTTCAGTTCTGATGGTATTCCATTGACGGGGTAATCAATTTTGACGTAACGAAATACTTCACTCAACAATTAAATATTTATATAAATTAAAATTAGTGATGAAGTGTGACATTTAATAATAATAAGTTTACTTGAGCTTTTAAGAAAAATATTTTACAATAAAATGTAGCAATGTGGAGCTCCGGTGCATTGCATCAGCTGCACCGGCGATATGTTACATGTTACGGCCCTGGTGGCAAGGCCATGCTTCCTGCTTAAAGAAGACCAAGCTAGTTGGTAGCCTGGTAGTACTAGCTTCTACGCATTAGTTCAGTAGGTCTCCTGTACTAAGATGAAGTGTGCCTCAGGCTGCAGAGCAAAATAATGAAGAACGTTTATTTTGCTTGCAGTGATACCTTCGATGTTCAACTTGAAAATAATGGGTCTTCGGAACTTGTTGGCAATGTGCCCTTAAAAGCTCATTTTTTTCCAGACACTGGCCCGTTCTGAAAAGGACTTTTGCCGATTAGCAGACCCACACTAAACATCGGGCTGGATAGATACCCTTCATTTTGACTGATTTGGTTTTGGTCTGTCATTTTTAACAGCAATAAAAGACGTACTCACGGGGCAGGCTGCAAGAAAGCACCTGTCATCTGGCCCACCAAAATCATTTAAAATTAATACTGTTATAATTATTTTTTTAAAAAGCCCACTATAAAATAATCCAAAATTATTTTGAATTATTTCATAGTTGGCTTTTCAAAAAAAAAACAACAAGTCTTGAAAAAATAGATTTTGTCGTTTTCAAAACTTGAGTTTTTCTACGTGTTTACTATGGCACGTTTAATAAAAATAATTTAAAATCAAGTTCCAGAATGGGCAACTTTTCGATTGCGTTCGCTTGGGAAATGAACTGCAGGCCAATGCGCCATACGATCCGATAAATTTGCTGAAAAGCATGTTTATGAGATGACTAAATTTTTTAAAAATAAGAAGTTTGATAAGAATCTTTAACCTGGATTTAAAGAACTAGATAAGCTTTCTCAATTGACTACTACCCAAAAATACTGCTACCGCTAAATATTATTTTCCGCTTTAAAGTAATTACAAACTTGCTTTTGAGGAAGTCAAAATCTAAGACAAAGATGGGGAACCTAATTGTAGTCGCCGGCCGCATCACCAAATTAAAAAATTGTGTGTGGACCGCAATAAACGTTTTGTTAATTTGAGAAAAAAAGTAACGATTTGACAGACCACGCTTCTTCATCTGATTCGTTATGTGAGGATCTTTTTTTTTTTTATCTTTACTCGTACTAAACTAGTAGGCTCTTTTTACACGAGTGTAGTCTAAAAAAGTCTGTACATAACAAGCAAGATAAAAAGCGTGGTTTGTTTATTTACCAGCTTTTTTGGTAGGGTACTTTTTTATTAGCTTGATATTTAATTTTTTTGGTTGGGCCAACATTTCTATTATCAGACTTGATTTGTTAATAAAACTCAAAAGCATCATTTAATTTATGGGATTGAAATGCTTCTTCCCAGCCACTCGCGGGCCGCATTGAAATATCTTGCTAGCCACATTTGGTCTGCGGGCCGCAGGTTTCTACCCCTTATCTAGGACGTCTAAATGGGTCTAATTTGAGAAAAACAGTATTAATAAATTAAATAACAAAGATTTGTTATATATGACCAGTGATCGCTTTAGTACGGAGCGAACGGAGCGGCCGCAACGCACCCTCTAAAAAACGTCAAAAAATGCCCCCCTAAGCAAAATATTGCTCTAATTTTTCATAGTAGCACCATGACGGTGGCCCCTTCCTTAACTGAAGTACAAAAGTAGGAAACATATAGTCGATTGAAAGCAATGACTTTTTTTAGAGATTCCCACTTTTTGGGATAAAAAAAGTTTCGCTTTGTTAACCTTTTTTTATTATCACTTTAAAATAAATTTTTAAAAGTGTCCCCGCCTTTTTTCATGCACCAGGCCACCCTTTTTGTAAAGCCATCACTGTATATCATCTTACTATAGAACAGGGGTTCTTAAACGTTTTGAGACGCGCCCCTCTTTCATTATATAAACAAAACTGGCGCCTCCCTGTTATTGGTACCAAAAAAACCCTGGCCCTAACATATTAAAAAATCTATTAGCATTGAACAGAACAACAATAACTAAATTTTGTTAATAGGAAGGATGTTGCTGTTTTTTGGAAACCAAAAGTTTGATTCATGACTTTGTAGCAGATGACGCATCTCGGATTGGCTTCACAGTCAAGTTTGTTTTTGTGTTTTGTTTTTATACAGTACTTAGAAACGTAGAAAAGCCACTTTCAATCAGGTAAGTCAATGAAAACGAAAGGAGTGTACGTATAGTTATTGTATCCACACTCATGTATATATGCTCATATTTCGCTCAGAAACCAGTCAGTGACATATAGCTTCAAAATTGTTTTGCAATCGAGTTAGATTTCATTTCCAAGGATTTTTTCTGCAAATATATGAAAAAATATTCTTGTTCAGATAAAAATGATTGCTTGTCAACTTCAATTCTGGAAGTTCAGTGTCAGTCATTGCTGAAAATTAGAGTTAGAATTCTTGTTTTAAAAGTCGCAGGAGACCATCCACCTCGACTTTAAGCTCGCCTTAAAATTTAATTTGTTTTTTTCAAGGGCAATATACATGTATAGTGTAGGAAAGAAAACTAAATTTCCTTTTTTAATTTGACGATGCCCTGCTCCAGATTTGCTGCAAAAGCGTTGATGGCATCATAGTCATTGGTACAGTTATTACATATTCTTGCCCTGTAAAATTAAATTTAAAGCTTTTAACGCTTCGCAAAAATATACCCAAGGTTTACCAACGTAAGATAAAACGCTTTTGATTTGATTGACAAAAGAAGATCTTGTTTTTCATGAGCTTTAAAAAACAGAATAAGTTTATCTTTCATTTCATACACGGAGCTAAGATGTTAACTTTTGATTACCACCAAACGAATGTATGAAAAAACAGGGTCCCATGATTCGAATCCATGTCCATGCAAAACTTGGAAAACAGTTCCTATTGGCAGTACTTGCTTTAACGTAGTTGACTGCTTGTATGATTGTCGCAAGCTTATCTTTCACGGCAATAGGTAAATTTCTGGAGCCCAGACTCTCTAGGAGAAGCACGCAATGAGATCCAACCGCATTGAGGATTTTATCCTGTATCTTCGTAATGAATTCAGTTTTAGATCCAAACATTATCAGATCACCATCAGTGCAGAAATCCACAAATTTTTTCAAAGTATATCATGGTTGCAATAAAAGTGGAGACTACTTTAAATACATACTCTACGTGTGGTCTCTGGGGTCTGCAAAACAGCACATCCTTTTCAATTAAAACAAACGTAGACTAACAACTGCGACAATTGGGAAATATTAGTTGTCTCATGACATTTAATTGAAAAAAATACTTAACTTTTGGAAAACTTGACCCTCGATGTTCTTTGCGAGCTTATCTATGGGCGTTTTGATTGTACAATCCGAAAGTAAAATCTTTGCCATCTTCTTGCTATATGTTTTTTCCAACACAAGACCAGCTGCTTTAAACATGCTCGGTGTAATCAATATTTTACCGATGTTGTGAGGTTTCTTCTCTGTTGCAATCATATGAGCAATTTTTAATGACGCTTCTACCATTTCTGCAGATCAAAATTGGCAAAAGTATTCATTTTCTTAAGAATTCTTAATTTTTTCTTACAGTCTTCCTTGCTTTGAAAAGAAGCTAAAGGCTTATTTTTATAGCCAGAGTGTTTTGTCCAAAGATGACACTGCAAACGACTTGGCATCATTACGTGATTGCTGAGATTTTTATAGCATATTCCGCACTTGACTACTCACCGTGAAATCTATAAAACCACTTGACTACTCACCGTGAAATCTATAAAACCTCGTTTTAATCAATAACTGTCATACCTTCTCTTTTTTCCATTTATTTTATGTCAATGCAATTATCTATTCAACTTGCAACCAGTTGCACGCGCCCCCTTATAAACCTTTTACTCCCTAGAAGGGGGCGCGCGCGTCTCCCAGTTTAAGAACCCATGCTATAGTACAATTCTATCAAAAAATAAGAATAGAGCTGTTTTACAAATAAAGCTTACAATAAAACTCTGCTTTTCTCAACCAGTAAGCCGCAAAGCTCTTTCAGGTCGGCCGTGCTCATTTTACTGAGCCATTTCAATTTGTTAAGTGCAAATAAGCAGCAATTTTCTTTTGATTAATTTTTATTATCAGTAAAACTGACACTAACAGTAGAAGTCTAGTTGTTTTTCCAAAACGCATGTATAATAAAAGTGTAAAAACCATTTTTCGGTCTTTACTTTAATTTTACAAGCAAAGTCACATTGTTAGGCCGTAATAATTGTTTTCCAACTTTTCCATTTGCAATATTTAAATCGCCGGTGTAACCGATCATACAGTGCATTTAAATAGCTAGCTAGCTTATAGGCAATGATGGCTTTAGTACGGAGCGAACGGAGCGGCCGCACCTGCCCTAAACACGTTGAAAAGTTGACCTTTTAGGCAAAATCTTGCTCTATTTTTTCATACTAGGCTAGCGCTATGACGGTGACCTTCCCTGTCTGTACCTTAACTTTGGGACGAAAGTAGGGATCATGTACTCGATTAAAAGTAATGACTTTTTTTAGAGATCACTATATTTTTGGGACGAAAAAAACTTGACACTCTAAAAAGTGGATTCCTTTTTTTCTTGCACCAGGCCCCACTTTTGTAAGGCCATCACTGCTTATAAGCTATCAATAATTATTTAAAGGCTATTTTTAATTGCAGTTAAATCATCAAAAAATTGCGGCTCAATGTGTTAAATTTTTAATACGTTTAATTTTTACCCATAATAATATTTAATATTCGACCTTAAAATATTTGTTCTATTAAGTTTGGTGTTAGCAACTAAGGTTTAACTTGACGAACTTGGATTTTAAGATGAGTATATACCTGTTACGGCTGTTGTATCGCTCATCCCATCTAACAAAAATAAGTTTTTTTTACTTTGGTTTAAATTTGCTACATATTACATATTTCAGTTTAAACACACTTTAAAAAAAGCTTATCGTTTGTGCTGCTGTTAAGTACTGTATAATAAAAAGATGTTGCACAATGACCTGTAAAGACCTTTCAGACTAGTAGCTCATTCCGTTGGTTTTTACGTAGTTTGTACATTGCATTATTATCGATGAGGCATCTTACCTCTTCTAAAAAAATTGAAGAAAAAGTTGGATCACAGATAAAAATCCAATAACTTCTTTAAATGATTACAATAATGGTAGCTATTTGAGTAAAAATAGAGAAAATTGTAAATAGCAATTACTATAAGCAGTTTTGTTTGTTTAAGTCAATAAACAAGTTTTTTTTTATTATAAGGATATAACAAAAAACAAATTTAACAAAAATGCTGGTAATTAAATTAAGTTTTGAAACTACACATTATGATGCAGAATTGTGAATGGGCCGACTAGTTGTGACCCGAACTCGAATTTGATTTGAAGCTTTAAACAGGCCCAAAAAAAGCCCCAAGATTAAGTTTGGTCTAAAACGCTTTTATGTTAAAAAGGAAATCGTTTATCTGCAGTGATGGCTTTACAAAAAGGGGGCCCGGTGCAAGAAAAGTAAGGGGAAGGGCACTATTTAGTGCACAAAAAAAAGGTAGCCGGAGCCAGTTTTAGTGTGTAAAAGTAAAATGATCTCTAAAAAAAATGTCTTCACTTTAGGGGGGCCACTGAGTGGTAAAGCCATGTAACTATATATGGTGAACATGTACAAATCACCGACCGAAACGCTGTCGCACAAACTTTCACACGGCAAACACCATGAGAAGCAGAGAACAATTGACAACATAATGAGTAGAAGCCAAGCATGCTGCAACCATCGATTCAACACTTTTTTTATTTTCTTTTTGATATGCCATCGACGTCCTGGTGCTACTATGAAGAAATTGAGCAATATCTTGTGTAGGGGGAGGCTTGTTCGTTCGCACCGTATTAAAGCCATTACTGTTTATCTGTAAGCTCCGCACTGGGCTCAAATTACGCCAAAAAAATTTTAAACTTAGGCTCGAACCCCACTCAAATTCGATCCGAACCCGAACCCGACCCGAAAAGCCCTGGCCGACTTACAACTCTGTTACGATGATCAAGTATAGTCCGGTATTTTTTCCGTTTTTCATTTTATCTCTATATTTATCCTTCTGACTCGCAGGAAAGCGACGGAGGCGCTAATCAGGGCCGTTGAGAGGAAAAAATATGCCGGTGCGAGACCTTTCCTGGGCCCTCCCCTTTCCAACACTTATCATATCTATATCATATCTGATTCAGTTGCACTATGTTATATATTTTGAGAAATCAGGAATCTTCTTAAAAGGTCTATGCTCTGTGGTCTATTTTATCAAACTCTTATAATAATTGTTTTTTTATAAACATACATCTTAATCAAACTTTATGCACTTCCATATCATATGTTATTACAAATATACCTAGCTCATTTATCATCTGAATGCTCACTGTTTCATGAAGGCTACAGACTGCACAAAATATATACCGGTAATTGATAAAACACTTAATAAATTGAGTTTTTTATTACAACAGGATTGCCTTGCATTCCTTTTTCTTGGAAAAACTACAAATTACATCATCAAAGTCTATTTGTTTTGCAACGTCAGACTCAATACCGAGCCTAGTCAGGTTTGTCTGGCGATCATGAACCATGGTGGACCTGAGATAACTTTTGATGAGCTTAAGTTTGCTGAAGCTTCTTTCTGCTGATGCTACTGGCTGGAGGAAGGAACATCCTCAAACTGACGGTGAGGTTGGGAAATATACTTTCTAATCTGTTTTCTGCAAAGCATTTAATAGTTCCAATGCACCCAACTGTTTTCTACCAAAATTGGCATTGTGAACCATTTTTATGTAATTCATTTCCTGCACAAGGTCTTCTTTACTACTAATGTCTTTAGAATATTTCTCTGCTAGTTTAGCTGCTTTGCACTTCAATTCTTCTTTTGACATCTTTTGGTAGTTCTAAAGAAAGCTGAAGGTATCAGAAATCTGTTTTGGTGCACTGAAACGAACTGTAATCCCTCCAATAACGTTATCCAATACTATATAAAATATGTGCTTTCGAAAGTGGGCTTCCTCAGGGATTCATCTGCTTCGTTCATTTCATTTACATTTTCATCAAGTGTATCCTCATATTGAAATCTTGTTCTTTTCCTGGCAGTGGTATTACGGTCTCTGAACAATTTTACTTCAATCTGCAGGTTAGATGCAACAAGCTTAGCTTCATTCCATGTTGCTTTCCAACTGTCTCAAAGAGCCACTAGTTGTGCAAGCAAGCTTTTTATATTTGCAACTTTCATATCTAAAGTCGCATCACTACCTTGAATAACTTTGTTGCAAAAGACAATAGGAATTAATATTCTATACCATACGACTGACATTATCATGCAGGTGAAGGAACTGACATAACATATAGCTCCATGGATTTCGTTCCTGGTTTTTGTAGTGATATTCAGCTCTAGCAGGTCTTTTAAAGCCAACTTGACACCTTGAAGGTGAGCTACAAATGGTTTTACACTCTCTACTCGATCTGACCATCTGATGCCAGATATGCCATGAAGCGAAGAACCAATCCGCTTTGCCAATATTTCCCACCTCTTGGGGCTGCAACTAAACAAGGTTTATATTGTTTGGATAGTTCCGCAGTAGGTAATTGCTTTAAGAATGCATTCATCAGCGTCATTAACACATAAATTAAGTGTGTGGCAACCACAAGGAAAGAATATAGCAGTAGGATACTGTTCGTTTATTATAGCTTGTGCACCATTGTATTTGCCTGATATGGTTGCTGCATTGTCAGAACCTTGTGGTCTGCTATCAGCGTGGGGAATAGCATGGCTTTTCAGTGTTTCAGTAATTATTTGAGAAATTTTAGATCCTGTTTTGTCACTACAATCTACAAATTTCAGAAATATTCTGCACAATTTTAAATGGTGATTCATGCCGAAATAGGTAACGCAAAAGGAATGTTGTTTGCTCAACATGAGATGAATCTGGCGTGGAATCTACTACAATGTATTATTGCATAATACTTTGCAGACTGCCTTTCTCTCAAAATGTGCTGCTTAACAAGATCAGAACATTCTGCAATGAATTCATTTTGGGACTCTTTAGAGAGGTAATGTACCTGTAATCTTTCACCCTTTTTCTGCGACACTTCTACCTTTAGCACATGTTCCTTTAGAATGGTGTCCCACTGGGAAAGCAACTCTATCAGACCTAAAAAGTTTCCATTATTTGAGTCACCAATGCGTTGCGAAGAACCCCGGAAAGCAAGGCCACGTTCTCCTTAAAATAGGATAACATCAATAATTCGTTTCAAAATGTTGTACCATTTTTCCGATTCCACTTTAATTGATCTTTCTAGAAGATTTTTATCACCTTCTTGCAATGACAGACGTCTTTCTAATTCCAGCCAAGCTAGATAGCATTCCCTATGCCCATTACTCTTTTCATACTCGGGAACCCTGTTACATAATTTCCGCCACTTAGCACTGGCTGGCCCGCCTTCAATTGTAGCTAATGCAGATTTGGATGCACTCAGCCTGCGACAAACATTGTTTTAAAATAGCCGATATGGAAAACAATGTAGCAACTTCTTATGCTGACTCCAGACAAGCCAGTCTCGGGTATATTGTTCTGCATTAATATTTTTGAACATTAGTATACCTTCTGGAAATGTTTGATTGTTACCATCTTTAGGCAGTGTTAAAGGAAAGTCAATATGACCTCTGATAGCATAATTCTCTATGTCTGATTGAGAAGGAAATTCTGCTGTGAGGAATCCAATGTCAAGCCCAACAAGCCCAGTGCTATTTTTTTCAAATTTATCTGAAACCGCTTTCATTAATTCACTACTCGATTTAGAAATTTCTGTTGCACTGTCTGCCTGATTTTTGGAACCTACATGATTATCAGCTCCAGCAGATCCAGGTTCTGAATTAATATATATGTCTGTCGTATTTGTACATGCCTCTGAATTTGTTTCTTTATTAGTTTCTATCTCATTTCCATATAAACTAATATAAACGAAATATATAACTAATAACTCATTTCATATAAACGAAAATATATAAATAACTCATTTCATATAAACGAAATAACTTTAATCAAACAAGATTTTACACATTTCCGTTTTATTCAATACAAATCACGAACCTGATGAAACAGCAACCAAACAAACAATCAAAAACAGAAATGCAATCTTCATGGTTATACGTTTGTGAATTCACGAGTGAAAGTGTAACGATTTCAGTGAGGTATATATATAGAGATATAGAAAATCAATAAAATAAGAACCAAATCAGGCGTTAGAAAAATGATGAAAAACTGAAATAATTGATTGAAAACTTCCTTCAATTTGAGAAAAGATTCAAGTTTAAACAAATGATCGTAATAGAAAACCTACAAAGATAATTTTTTAAGCTTTGTCGACATTTCGACTACACTAAAAATGGTTTTAGAATCACGAAAAGGATCTCACAAAAGCAGCATGAACTCAGAAGTTAGAAAATTTAGAACTATGTTTCCATATAACAGTTACACTTTTATTTTAATTAAAGGCTGGAGCCATTGTTTGAATTAATGTTTATGGATTCATGAAAAGATAAATCAAAAGTTTGTTTGGCTTCAAATACTGATTCTCAACTTGTTAAACATTTTTTTATCGATTTTATTTTAATTTCAAATTAAAAATTAATAACAAAAATCTGAATAAAATTTGTGTTTTGATATAGTTATAAGGAATTAAGTGTAGCTATCACAATTTTAAATTAAATACGTTCTTCTCGATATAATTTACTCAGAAACGCAAGAAAAGACACAAAAATAAAATACAAGTAAAACTTTCATCATAATTTTGTTCATTCTATAGTAAAAACAGAACATTGTATAAATGCCACGTAGAAACTGTTTGTATGATATTTAGATCACTTTGCTTTACAATGAAGCTTGTTGTCGATAGCATAGTCTGGTACAATGTACCCAACCAACGTGAATGCTTTACCAGTTGGACAAAATTAAACAGAAAAAAACTTTGCAAAATTTATTTCATGTCAAAATTTAGAGTTGTCATAAAAATTAGAGTCTTAAAGATTTGCAACTTTCGAATAGCGAGTGAGGTTTTTACAAGTATGCGTTGAATATTAGAAAACTTTTTCCGCAATCGAATGTTTGATTTATAAAATTGTATTACTGGTAAATAAGCAAGTATTAAAATTTGAGAGTACGAAAACTTACAGAGTGGGAGGACTTCTAAAGAGATTAAATAAACCCAGAAAACTAGGGAGATGCCCAGTATCTTGGGATCACATTCAAATGTGACGAAGCGACAAAATAAGAAATAGAACTTTGAACTAGCAAAGTAAGAGCAGTTGTGAGATCTATGCACTCTTAAACAAAACAAGATTTGCCTCAGAGAAAAAGTCGTTTCTCAAACCTATTTTTACCAATATAGTCACTATAGAGCAACGATCAAAAACAAGATTGCAAGTCTGAGATTTGAAAAGCTTTATTACTTTAATTAAATATCTCAGCAAAAAATTGTTCGATGTCAGCAAATATTTTCTACAAAAGCAAATGGAAAGTAGTCTGTGAAATTAACAAAAACTAAATAAAAAAAATATATCTCAGCTAAAATGTCTTGAGGCTGCGTTATAACGAAATGATTAAAGATCGTGATGTAAGACAACTTAATCTTGACAAGCTGCTTTTGTGGTGACACTTACGGATTAAACGATTGACGAACGGCTAATATTACTTATGTTTTAATAAAATCTTGAAACTATTTCCAAAATACGCCTAATTAACAAACAGAATAAAGCCTTCTTTCTAAAAAACGTTCTTTGACTGGTTGCAAGCTAATAATAAATATTTCAATCACAGTGTAAGACAAACTCCACCTTGGACAGACCCAAGCCCGTCAACAAAAAATAGATGATTGTCGCCAGAAATGGGGTCCGGTCGTAAAAATAGTGCTACTTAAATGAAATGCAGCTATTAAATGCTCAAAAAAAAAACAAATTATTATTTTGCTTGTCACTAGCCTCTGGGTTATCAAGGGCAAATACAATGACCAGGAAGAAACCTAGTCTGTTGGGAAGTAGAAGTAGAAGAATGACAACGTTCTGGGTAAACTATTTAAGAGACCAAACAGTTTGATGCAGCTATTTAGAAAACACAGGCAAAGCTTAAAGTGGCAAGTAACAACGAAAAAACATTCCTAAGTTGTGGAAAAGAAATGGTGGAAACTGTTGAAGGAAGAAGGGTAGACATAGTTGCTCGGCATAAGATAAGATATGAAAATTAAGGAACCAGGTTTTTAAGGGGAGAACGATTAACGTACAAGCTATATTGAAAAAGTGACTATGTGGGATAGGAAAGAGTCGGATTGATGATGAAACAGAACTTGGTGGATTGTGCAGTAGAGGTGAAACGAGTAATTCCAAGTGTTATAGCAACGGATATTGTTCTAAATGAAAAGTATTGTTTATTATTTTTGTGAATTGTCCATAGAGTGGAAAGAGTGATAAAAATAACGACAAAATAAATACGTCCGACAAAATAAACGTTTATAATCTAAATATATTTTTAATTCTTGATTTTCGGCCAAAAAAATAGTGATCTCTAAAACAAAAAACAACTCCACTTCAAATCTTAATCGTTTTGCTATGTTTCGGAACTTTGTTCCTGTGGGAGCAATTGGTTTTCTGCGCACAAAAAAGTTGGTTTTTATCAAATAATTTTTTGTCGCTGTCCGAAAACTTTTGATTTTGCCCAAACTGTTTAAGTTTGGGGGCATTCTTCGCGGGCCACAAGTTTTACATGCCTGGCTTACGTAACACTGAGATTCAGTTACGCAATGTTGAGCCGCTACATGTTCCAATAAAACAATCAAAGTCTAATATTAGTCATGCGAGAAATGCATCAGACAAGAAACAAGCTTTATTATTATATAAAGTACATTGTTAGTCCTGTTGAACTTGTTTGAAATGCCGTCTTGTTCAAATAAGAATGTCTACATTGACGTTTTAGTTACTATAATTTTTCAAACAAATGTCAATTTATACCAAACTCATAAAAGTTTTCACGAATTAAGTGGTATTTGAAGCTTTATGAGAAAGAATGTCAGTATAAACAGTCTTCTTGAACACTATCTTTGTCAAAATAACTAAAAGATCGCCATATTCTTAAAACGTGGTGGAAAAATTGTTTTCTTGTCTCTTAATTGGCGAAAATATTTAGATACAAATGCAAGATACACATGGGCACCAAATCAAAATATTCTCCGTAACGCTTTTGTGAAAACAGTGAAGAATTAAAAAAAAGGCAATTAAAGCTTTCCAATTTAGTTAAATAGAAAGTTATTAGAAATATTTTGAATGAAAATTTGTAAAGAAAGCTTTGTTATTTGCAAAGTTTGTTTACTTTTAACTTAATATCTGATAATTAAGTTAAAGTATTTGGTATCAGATAATTCAAAATACAATTTAATAATTTGCATTTGATGTATTTTTTTAACAAAATTGCTTTAAACAATTTGTTTCAGATTTTATTTTATCATTTAAATATTAAAACAAAATTTATACACAATTCCTTAAATTCCTTAAATTCAAAATTCCTTAAATTCCTTAAATTCAATAGAACTTGAATCCCACAATTCCTTAAATTCAAAATATTAGAGAACTTGAAATAGTTTTAGCGAATCCCGTGCTCGTTGTACAGCAAAACTCGTTTTAAGATTTTATAGAAAACAAATTAGTTTCATATTTTAACTTCAAACCTGATAAATCTTTCAGTTCGTTACGTAATTTGAAATCTTAAAAAATATTTAAGGATTTATCACAAAAATATTAAAGAACAAAAAACTCAACATCTTTAAATCATTCAATTCAATAAATATTCTCTTTTAAATCTCTACACTTAATGTATTTTCTATTTATGGTAGATTTTGATGAAGTAAAAACATTCTGGATTAATTGAAAACAATTTTAATTAATCAAATCATCACAACTGATAACGTTTGATTTTTTATTTTTTTAGATATTTTCCTGTACAAAACTTTGCAATACGTTGATTATTATCAAGTTTCACAAATCAATAGAGTTCCACTTTACCACCACTTGGTTTCGCTTTCTGAGCTTTTCATGTTTGCAAGTTGTCTGGCATTCATAATGTCCAGCACGGCATTCACAAATGCTTCACGTGTTTTGAGGTTTCCTGTGTAAACAAAGTCAATCAGTAATTGAAGATAATTAAAGAAAAGATTAGAATGAACATTAAATGATATTATCAGTGAAACAAAATATTTGCTTTTACAGAAACAAACGAGCAACATTATGAATTGCTATATCTGTAAGTTCTCAAATCTTTGGTTATAATCTTATTTGATTGCGTACAAAAAACATGAAATAATACGAATCTCTAAAATATTTGATTTATGAGCAAACTCCTCTTAAAACTTAAATCAAACGAAATTGTTAATTCAAACGAACACCGTATTTTTCATTTTACTTACATCAATGAAACATTGTCATTGGTGTGGCGTCATAAAACTAACACCAACTTAAAGTATTGTCAGATTAATTTCTTTTAAAAACAATTTATGATCTGAAACAAGTTTTGCGGAAAAAATATGAAAATTAAATTTAAGGGGAACGACAAACAAATCCTTTTGTAATCATTGTCATTTTGTAATTCGCCTAACTAGTAATTTGCAATAAAAATAGATGACAATATTTTTTGTTCGATCTGTTGTTGTTATCTAGCAATTTCGTTTGGACTAAGTTTTTGATAAAACAATATTAGACTTGTTTATGAGTAAATTTATTGAGATTTTTTTTTATACTACGAATAAAATATTCATCAACATAAAAAGTAACACATTTTCTATTTTGAACTTGTTTTTAAGCAAAGTGTGAGTTCCAAAAGATTTTGAACACAATAAAGAAACGTACGTATAAGTCAGATTTCCGCAAAAATAAGTTACATGAACGTACAATACCTTGTTGAAGCATGGAATTGAGTCTTGCAGAAACTTTGTCACGAACAAGATCGTTCACGTCATTCTGACCAACAGCTAAATCACAAGATTTTGAATTTAAATTGAACGAAATAACTTTAATCAAACAAGATTTTACACATTTCCGTTTTATTCAATACAAATCACGAACCTGATGAAACAGCAACCAAACAAACAATCAAAAACAGAAATGCAATCTTCATGGTTATACGTTTGTGAATTCACAAGTGAAAGTGTAACGATTTCATTGAGGTATATATAAAGATATAGAAAATCAATAAAATAAGAACCAAATCAGGCGTTAGAAAAATGATGAAAAACTGAAATAATTGATTGAAAACTTCCTTCAATTTGAGAAAAGATTCAAGTTTAAACAAATGATCGTAATAGAAAACCTACAAAGATAATTTTTTAAGCTTTGTCGACATTTCGACTACACTAAAAATGGTTTTAGAATCACGAAAAGGATCTCACAAAAGCAGCATGAACTCAGAAGTTAGAAAATTTAGAACTATGTTTCCATATAACAGTTACACTTTTATTTTAATTAAAGGCTGGAGCCATTGTTTGAATTAATGTTTATGGATTCATGAAAAGATAAATCAAAAGTTTGTTTGGCTTCAAATACTGATTCTCAACTTGTTAAACATTTTTTTATCGATTTTATTTTAATTTCAAATTAAAAATTAATAACAAAAATCTGAATAAAATTTGTGTTTTGATATAGTTATAAGGAATTAAGTGTAGCTATCACAATTTTAAATTAAATACGTTCTTCTCGATATAATTTACTCAGAAACGCAAGAAAAGACACAAAAATAAAATACAAGTAAAACTTTCATCATTTTGTTCATTCTATAGTAAATAATTTTGTTCATTCTATAGTAAAAACAGAACATTGTATAAATGCCACGTAGAAACTGTTTGTATGATATTTAGATCACTTTGCTTTACAATGAAGCTTGTTGTCGATAGCATAGTCTGGTACAATGTACCCAACCAACGTGAATGCTTTACCAGTTGGACAAAATTAAACAGAAAAAAACTTTGCAAAATTT
Organism: Diplosoma virens; assembly: GCA_963680785.1. Classification (NCBI taxonomy): domain Eukaryota; kingdom Metazoa; phylum Chordata; class Ascidiacea; order Aplousobranchia; family Didemnidae; genus Diplosoma; species Diplosoma virens. The sequence continues at coordinate 18,470,381 of OY796889.1, forward strand.
ATTTCATGTCAAAATTTAGAGTTGTCATAAAAATTAGAGTCTTAAAGATTTGCAACTTTCGAATAGCGAGTGAGGTTTTTACAAGTATGCGTTGAATATTAGAAAATTTTTTCCGCAATCGAATGTTTGATTTATAAAATTGTATTACTGGTAAATAAGCAAGTATTAAAATTTGAGAGTACGAAAACTTACAGAGTGGGAGGACTTCTAAAGAGATTAAATAAACCCAGAAAACTAGGGAGATGCCCAGTATCTTGGGATCACATTCAAATGTGACGAAGCGACAAAATAAGAAATAGAACTTTGAACTAGCAAAGTAAGAGCAGTTGTGAGATCTATGCACTCTTAAACAAAACAAGATTTGCCTCAGAGAAAAAGTCGTTTCTCAAACCTATTTTTACCAATATAGTCACTATAGAGCAACGATCAAAAACAAGATTGCAAGTCTGAGATTTGAAAAGCTTTATTACTTTAATTAAATATCTCAGCAAAAAATTGTTCGATGTCAGCAAATATTTTCTACAAAAGCAAATGGAAAGTAGTCTGTGAAATTAACAAAAACTAAATAAAAAAAATATATCTCAGCTAAAATGTCTTGAGGCTGCGTTATAACGAAATGATTAAAGATCGTGATGTAAGACAACTTAATCTTGACAAGCTGCTTTTGTGGTGACACTTACGGATTAAACGATTGACGAACGGCTAATATTACTTATGTTTTAATAAAATCTTGAAACTATTTCCAAAATACGCCTAATTAACAAACAGAATAAAGCCTTCTTTCTAAAAAACGTTCTTTGACTGGTTGCAAGCTAATAATAAATATTTCAATCACAGTGTAAGACAAACTCCACCTTGGACAGACCCAAGCCCGTCAACAAAAAATAGATGATTGTCGCCAGAAATGGGGTCCGGTCGTAAAAATAGTGCTACTTAAATGAAATGCAGCTATTAAATGCTCAAAAAAAAACAAATTATTATTTTGCTTGTCACTAGCCTCTGGGTTATCAAGGGCAAATACAGTGACCAGGAAGAAACCTAGTCTGTTGGGAAGTAGAAGTAGAAGAATGACAACGTTCTGAGTAAACTATTTAAGAGACCAAACAGTTTGATGCAGTTAACTGAAAGATACAGACAAAGCTTAAAGTGGCAAGTAACAACGAAAAAACATTCCTAAGTTGTGGAAAAGAAATGGTGGAAACTGTTGAAGGAAGAAGGATAGACATAGTTGCTCGGCATAAGATAAGATATAAAAATAAAGGAACCAAGTTTTTAAGTGAGGACGATTAACGTACAAGTTATATTGTGACTATGTGCCTATATAAAAGTGACTATGTGGGATAGGAAAGAGTCAGATTAATGATAAAAAAGGACTTGTTGGATTGTGCAGTAGAGGTGAAACGAGTAATCCCAAGTGTTATAACAACGGATATTGTTCTAAATGAAAAGTATTGTTTATTATTTTTGTGAATTGTCCATAGAGTGGAAAGAGTGATAAAGATAATGACTAATTTTATAATGAACCAAGCGCAGTATTGATGACACGAGATGAAAAGTGTTAAGTATGAGAGATTTTAATTGGCATATCGAAACTCAGTGTAGGCTATAGCTTTGAAGGCGTTCATTGTGTTTATGGATGATGTCAACGAAACCGAGAAAACGAGAGTGTTTCGGAGTTGGCAGACAGCTTTTACATGGTTGTAGGAAGATGGCATAATGTTAATTACTATCAAGTCTGGATGCAATGCCACGACAACGGATTACATTATTTTCAGGAAAAAGGCCCTGAGCACAATTAAGATGAGAGAGTAATTTCAGGTGAGAAAACAGCAAGCAATGTTTGAGAATAAAAATATTAATTAAAAAGTGTCTTCTTTTTTTCCCAGCAAAACAGCAGATTATTAAAGTAATGATAATAGACTCACTTGACTTCAAATGACACATCAAAATGTAGCAAAAAATTATTAACAGTGTTTTAAAGAGCCATTTAGCGGTACAAAACTTTAAAAAAGTCTTAAAAAGCGTGTTCAATTCTTGAAGACTTTTCATCTCACAATCATTGGGAGGAATCGTCAGAATGAACTAAGAGTGGTCCGATGGCGGTTATAAAGGAAAGGAGAGGAAGTATGATTAAGTAAGAGTTGGCTAAAAATTTTCCTAAAAAATTAAACTTTCCAAACCAATCAGACTACGTCTCCTTTCCTATGTAACCACGATCGGATCGCTTATAGTTCATTTTGACGATTCCTCCCGATCAGTGACAGATGAAAAGTCTTCGATAATTGAGCAGGCACGTTTTTATAGCTATCTGAGAGTGTTTTCAGAGACAAAACAATGCTTGAGAAAGACAAGATAGACACTTATGTATTAAAGCATCAAATGTTATCCAATTGATTAAATTTGAAAGTATTGGTCACTATTGTATTGAACTATTGTATCGGTGCACAAAATAAAAACTTTATATACATTATTAGCCTAGTCCAGATATGAGGAACCTTTTTGTTATTGGAGACCATATTTTAAAAAGTTTAAAGATAGGAAGCCGCATAAGTTGAAATACACAAAAAAATTTTGTAATCCAGTGTTTCTTAAAGTGAACCAACTGGCTCCTTAAGGAGGAATTTGAAATCTCCAAGGAGGAAAAATCACTTGGGGAGGAATCAGGAATGAATTTGAAAATTTCACTACAATGTAAGAGAGACAAAAAAATTGGTACTTCAAAGTAAAAAGTTTTTTTGAAATTACTACTTTTTAGGGATGAAAATATCAGCAGTGTGGTCAAGTGGTTAGAGCACTGTAATTGTAATCAGCATTGTCTCAATTCAAAACCTATCCGTTGTGTTCTTGATAAAGACACTTTTACGGCACTTTCCTTTGCTTGGCAGTCTTGGCAAGCAATTCCAAATTTCAGTCATATCTCTGTATAACTGAAAAAACAAAATAAAAATATTTCCATCAGACAGTAATATCTGGGCATCTCCAGAAGCAGGTTGGGTTAATTGCTTGCCCTATCTATTGTGTTGTGATGCTTTCTGCGAGTCAGGAAGATAAATATAAAGATGAAATAAAATAAATAAAAATTGAGAAATCTGAGAAAAATTCAAAATTGAATGTTAATTTTTGAACTTTCTGGGATAACTGGAATTTGGGTTACAAATTTGGATGAAGACAAAAAATTTATTCACTTTGATTATCGAGATATTCTTTTTTAGAAGGGAGAAATGATGCTACCCAAGTCCTGAAAAAAGGAATGTAGCAAAAGCTTTTGAGAACCACTGGTGTAATCACTTCGAATCGGCCTCGGTATTCTTGATTCCCGTCGCTAAAAAGTAAATAAAATCATCACTTTGAATCTGATTAGGAAATTTTGATTTCCGTTCTTAATATGAAATGATCTCTAAAAATAAGTTTTCTCTTATCAACAGTAGTCATTGACACATAAATTAATTGTCATTGTAGATCGTACACAAAACTCATGAAGATGGCAGGTTCCCCACCTTTAAGCCAGTGTATATGCTCATGAAGACGGCAGGTTCTCCACCTTTAAGCCAGTGTATATGCAATTTTTAATGTTTAATAAAAAGATTTTAAGTAATCAACTAGGTTAAACCGAGAACAATACGAACAAAACAAAACAAACCACATTTCACACCTTAGTGAGATTGAGGACTAGTCGCTCAAAAACGATGATAACAGCAGCCGAAACAACCAAGAAGCCACACGTGAATTGAAAGTTTACAATAACGATAAATGTTTACCATTCTATCCGTTTCATACTTATCTTGAGATAAAACTGGACAGATCACTTACTTTCCGTCACCATTTGGTGGCATTGTGCAAACTGTTGAGGCGAGTTGGTTGTTCAGAATAGAGTCCTGGTGGCAAAACATTGCGTACAGCTGTTCTATCTCTGGTCCACTCAACAGCTGAGTACTGCTCTCCAGTCTGGTATCATAACGCACACACTTGCTTCATAAGCAAAGTTTTGAATGGCGCTTTGGATTGGCATACCATATTTCGGAAGGGGCAAACCAGGACAATAAGTCAATTGTTCCTAATAGAAATAGAAAAAAACTTCGTTCCTTAAACGTAGTGTTCTCTAAGAAAAAAGGTCTTCACTTCGAATCAGCCCGGGTTTTATGATTTTTGTTCCTAAAGAGATGTGTTATCTCTAAATTAAAGTCTTCACTTTGAATCAGTCCCGAATATCATGATTTTCGTCCAAAAACGGAAATAAAAATAAAAAAAGTCTTCTTTCACGATTTTTGTTCATAAAAAGTATTATTCTCTAAAAAAAAGTATTCACTTCGAATCAGTCTCGAATTTTCTATTTTCTTCCCAAAAAAATAGTTTCGGATATTATCATTAGATATTTGGTTTTCACTCCAACGGAGCACGTAATTATATTTCCAGGCATCCAGCCAGCTGAGCGTTTCTATCTAAGAGCAACACTTTTTTTGGATAAACGTGGAATGTTAGAAACTGACCATACAGTTCATGGTCTTGTGAATCTTTATGCGCTTGCCAAGCAAGACAAAGATCAAAGTTACCCATTTGTACCAGCTGCCCAGAAACTACTTAACAAACTCGCTTAAATAAGGATCCGCTCTTTCCAGTGGACAAATCATTGATGAAACCGAATTATTGTGGGAGAAAGTCCAGGGTTCGTAATTTCGTACGCATGACCAGGACCAGGCTCATTGAAATGAACTTGCTAAGAGCTGCTTGGTTTAAGATCAATCAGTTGCGGACTGGCGTTGAGCTTTTTTATCCGTCAATGACGTTGAACTTTCACCGTATTGCAAGCGCAATGCAAATCACAAACACAAGATCACGTCCTAATCTCTTGTTTCAAACATCGCGCACTCATGGAGCACGCCTAATAGTATTTCATGGTAAAACACGTTCCAATCGATTATCAATTCCAAATCGATTATCTTTATAGGGCCATTTCATATCGATTTAGTTGTTACTATCTGCTTTACGCAAGCTCACAACTGCAGTTTAGTAGTCTGAAACCGATTTTAAAATTGTCGTAAAGTAGTTTTCGTAAATGAAAAAGAGTAATCACTCAACTAGATGGGGTATCAAACTCTCCAATGTCTTTTTACAAATCAGAGTGTAATGTCGGCAGCGTGGTCGATTGGTTAGAGCACAGTGATTATGATCAACATGGTCTCGGTTCAAAACCCACTTGCACCATTCTGTTGTGTCCTTGGGTAAGACGCTTTACGGCACTTTCCCTTGCTTGGTGGTGTTGGCAAGCAGTTCTAAATTCAAATCATGTCTTTATTAAATTACAAGCGGACAGCATTATCTTGGTATCTCCGGAAGCAAATCGGGATAATTGCTTACCCTATGTATTAGCGCTTCCGTCGCTTTCCTTCGAGTCACAAAGATAAACATAGAGATAAAATAAAAATGAAATAAAATATCACACTGAGCAATGCAGCTCACTCTTTATTGACATTGAAAAAAAGCAAATTAAATTGATCAACTTGTTAATGCACGAATATCACAATTTTGTCATATTTTGTTTTTGTTACAATTGTTTTATTAGCCATCAAAAACTGTTTATCTTTATGCTGCGTAATGATAACTATAGACAATAGTAAAAGTTAAAACAAAAATTAAAATTTTTTTGTGGAGCTAAAAGCCCAGATTTTAACTAAACTTAAGGAAGGGCTCATGCTGTGTCTATGAGTTCCTTTATTGGCTTTTAAAACCATCATTTAGTGCTAAAAAAATGTCGACGAAACTTTTACAAATTATCTATGTAGGTTTTATCTTTTTCAAGTTGAATCTTTAATAAAATGAAAAGGAAGTCTTTCATTAGTTATCTTTGTTTCCTCTTTATCTTCATATCAGTTGATTTTTTTTCTGTATAAATACCTCACTGAAATCGCTGTACTTTCACTTGTGAATTCACAAACGTATAACCATGAAGATTGCATTTCTGTTCCTGATTGTTTGTTTGGTTGCTGTTTCATCAGGTTCGTGATTTGTATTAAATAAAATGCAAATGTGTAAAATCTTGTTTGATTAAAAGTTATTTCGTTCAATTTAAAAGACAAAATCTTGATTAATAAAGTCAATATCATGTCGGCAGCGTGGTCGATTGATTAAAGCACCGGGCTGATGATGAACATGGTCTCGGTTCAAAACCCACTCGCGCCATTCTGTTGTGTCTTTGGGAAAGACACTTTACGGCACTTTCTCCTGCTTGTTGGTCTTGGCAAGCAGTTCTAAATTGCAATAATATCTCTATACTTTCTCCTGCTTGGTGGTCTTCGCAAGCAGTTCTAAATTGCAATAATATCTCTAATAAATTACTAGCGGACAGCAATATCTTGGCAGGTCGGGGTAATGGCTTACCCTAAGTATTAGCGCCTTCGTCGCTTTCCTGCAAGTCAGGAGGACAAATATCGAGACAAAAATTTAACAAAATAAAAAAATTATGATTTAGCTGTTCGTCAGAATGACGTGAACGATCTTGTTCGTGACAAAGTTTCTGCAAGACTCAATTCCATGCCTCAACAAGGTATTTTACGTTCATGTAACAACATTTGTTAAAATCTGATTTATACGTTTCTTTATTGTGTTCAAACATTTTGAAAGCGAAGTTTTGGGAGAAATGCGTCATTGCATAAAAATAATAAGTGCAAAATTATAAAATGTGATTTTTATATTGATAAAACTGGTCATTGTAGTTCTCAAAAAATCTTTTTTTGAATATTTTTGTATACAAATTCAATAATATCTTATTAAAAGTCATTTTAATAAGATACAATACACAGCAACAACTCTAACAAAAACTAAATTTTTGTCACATCCCATAAATATAAGTTTATATTTTCCCCGCAATCTATTTCAAAACTGGTTTTACTTGATGAATTGTTTCTAAAACAAGTTAATGTGACGTTATTTCAAGTTGATGTTAGTTGTACAACGCAATGTCACTGACAAACTTTTATTGATGCAAATAAACCAAAAACTACAGTGTTTGTTTGAATTAACAATTTCGTTTGATTTAAGTGTTGAGAAGAATTTGTTAATAACAAACAATTATTGATGGTTCATACACAATTTTTGGTACGCTATCAAATGAGATTATGATCAAAGTCTTAAAAAAATTACAGATATAGCAATTTATAATATTTCTCGTTTATTTCCATAGAAGAGCATATGTTTTATTTCACGGATAATATCAATCAACGTTCATTCTAATCTTTTCTTTAATTATCTTCAATTACTGATTGACTTTATTTACACAGGAAACCTCAAAGCACGTGAAGCATTTGTGAATGCCGTGCTGGACATTATGGATGCCAGACAACTTGCAAACATGAAAAGCTCAGAAAGCGAAACCAAGTGGTGGTAAAGTGGAACTCTATTGATTTGTGAAACTTGATAACAATCAACGTATTGCAAAGTTTTGTACAGGAAAATATCTAAAAAAATAAAATATCAAACGTTATCAGTTGTGATGATTTGATTAATTAAAATTGTTTTCAATTAATCCAGAATGTTTTTACTTCATCAAGATATGCCATAAATAGCAAAATATATTAAGCGTAGAGATTTAAAAGAGAATATTTATTGTATTGAATGATTTTTTTAATTCGCTTTATACAAATTATGTGATTATACGAAAGGAGGTACAGATATTGTAGACCAAAAATTACTTTCTATTCGAGTAAAACCAAGTCTTGAAAATGAACCACAATTGCATTTTCGTCTTTGCTTGATATTTGTCGCATAAATGCAGCAAGTGTATTAGCAATAAATAAACACGCGGAGCCGCGCAAAAGAATTTGTTTAAATTTGGCTTCGGTCTTGTTTTGAAATTAGTAAAACCTTTCATCCAAGGCAAGGTCTAACCCAGTGTTTTTCAAATTTTTTCCGATTGCGGCACATTTTTGAAATTTTTCTAAAATTGCTGTACCTTTAGACTATTTTTATTAAATTTTGTTTCCAAAATCAGGAGATCACTAAAAAAAAAGTTTTCACCCAGAATTGGGCTCAGATGTCTAGCTTTTGTCCCTAAAATCAGTTTTATTCTAAAAATACCGTTGCTCTGGTCGCGGGACAAAATTGGTATCTTTTGAAATTCGCGGCGCACTTTAGCTAGGAGCCTTAATTTCCGCCCCCAAAATTATGTGATCTCTAAAAAAAAGCTCTTCACCTGCATTCACGGTCTCTCTAGTAAATTTCCTTTTCTAAATAAGTTCTTTCTAAATAAAAACGGTCTTCGCTCCGTGTATTACATATTTCACGGGTAAAAAGCGCAATATTCGACGTCCCTAGCTAATTTTTTTCCGAAATCTTTCGCGGCACAAAGGTTGAGAAACACAGATATATGTAGTAACATTGAAGCTGATAATTCAAAATAATATTACAATACTCAACCGTTTTCCTGGACTAGTGAATAATGTGCAATAGCTTGCAGCACCCTAGCAAAATGCAAATGGCACTCTAGGGTGCCGCGTTTGAGAACCACTGGTCTAACCAGTGAAATTCTACAATAAAGTTGATACTTAGCGAAAATGTCGTGAAACCAAGTATTTATTCGCTTTGTTATGGATATTTCCTTCTCAATCAGAAAAAACGTCGGTTGTGAAATATGTATATCAGAAATATAAGGTCCGGAATGAAAAAAAAAGGCATTAAAATGGTGCTTTCAATCTTTTGTTCAGCCTGGTAACAGTTTTCAAAAATTCACATAAACGAACTCAAAAAATATTCAAACAAAATGCATTGAGCTATTCTTGAGTGCAATATTATTCTATGGTTGTATTGGTGTTTTTGTTTTTCAAACAATAATGTTGAAATTAGGATTATCAATTGAATAATTTCTATCGCAAAAAAAATATCGGTTTCATAAGTTTTGAACAAAGTTACGTTACACGTCACAGTTGAAATATAAGTTGATGGTAATTAAATTACTTTTTTAAATTATTTAAATTTTTTGTAACTCTTACGAAAACTAGACCTAACTAATTAAACAAGTCGTACAACAATTAAAAGTTAAACAATTACGTCAGAAAACGTTAGCAAAATTTTAATAAACAATTATTTTATTAATGAATTAGCGTACAAGAAAAAAACATTCGAAACAAAAAAGGATTTCTGTAAAATTAAAAAAATCGATGTGATCAAAAGCAATCAACTCTAAACAAATTAGTCAAGTCGAAATATTCTTTTATAGTAAAAAAAAATTAAGGTGAGTTTCCTGCGATGTGGAACTACAAACACAATTTTTTTGTTTAATAATTTGCTTTCTTTTTATGTTGTAAAATTTCTTGCCTAAATGTTCACAAAAGGGAATGAATTAAAATTATTATTTGATCAATAGCAAAGATCGAAGCGTTGTAAACACTAAAAAACCCAGATTTTAGCAGATTTGCTTGTGTAGAATTTCTTTCTCTGTAAACAGTAATAATCTTGCCAAGTGGATTTCAGCTGTCAGCATTCTTACTTCTAATTTTACGGATTAATGACGTTCGACAAACAGCCGAAGTTGTTAATTCTCTCAAATCGCTCTCTCGTTTTCAGCCAATTTACGAAAATTGACTACCCTTTGAAAACTCGCTTTTTCAATCCCAAATGATGTTTAAATGCAACATTTAAGTATCTATATTAATAGAGTATAAATTTCCTTTCTATACAAACTTGAATAACAATTCTAGCGCTAGTAATTGTTGAAATATAAGCAAGCAAAGAGAGCGGGCATTTTCAGCCCCCCCAGTCGTACAAAGTTTCCAAAAAGCCCAGTCTGAATAGGGTTAACTATATATGCATAAACTGCTATTTGAGTAACATGTTATAGCTTTCTTGATAACAGAAAAAACCGTAGGGCAGGAAACAATTTTGCTTTCAATTTTTGTACAACTATAACTTCTGAGACAATAAGACAAAAAAACAGGCTAAAATAAATTTTTATGGTTGTGTTCAGCAATGTATAAAACTGATATCTAGTTATTCTTTGAATATTTCCAATTTCATTCAATTCAATTCAATTCAATTTTATTTACAATGAAGGTATTACGTTTCGAAGTTCTTATTGAAAAAGTGATTGCGAAAGAGGAAACAGCGGCTGAACGATATACGTTATTAAACGCACAACGTCAATTGTGCGTGGTCGCCGTACCTTTAAAACGAAGTAACTACTATACGTTAATTTTTTTAAAAAAGAAAGAAAGAAAAAAAAGAAAACAAATAACTTAAAATTTTTAAAAAATACAAAAATAAAAGTGTATATCAAAACGCAAAAGATAGTAAAGATACTTTATCACAATAAAATATACACATCCGAGCCACATAAAGAGAATGTTGCATAATCATGGGTGGGAGAAACAACAAACTCTGTGACCAAAAGGATCAGGACCCAAAAGGTGTCATGCAGGCAAAGAAACCCACCGAAAGAAATCCTGCCGAGGGTCAAAAGGACCATTTCAAATGCATATGGCCGGCAAAAAAACAATAACTAAAATTAAACAACTAAAACATTAAAAGAATGGTGTGCGTCAGATAAAAAATTTATTGAATTTTCATCGTGATTGGCAAATTTCGTCATTGATTTATTAACTTGATTTTCTTGTGGAATGTCTTAAGCTCATACTTAGTTTCTTTATCAAATTATTTGAAGTTTCCTGAAAAAAAGAACAGCAACCAGCAAAAGTTTTTCTGAGAATTTGTTACTTTCGTTTTTTTGAAAGCTTATTTTTCTATAAGATATTTTAAAATTTTTTACGAAAATTTTTATAAGACCCAGACTCCCTTAGTCTATGTGGGACATTATTCCAAAGAAGTGGACACCTATACTTTAACGATTGTTTGGTCACATTCAATCTACAAAATGATAGAAAAAATTTAGATTGACTTCTTGTGTTTATTTTTGAGTCATTGCCTACGATGTTGTGCTGAAATAAATTAAAAAAGCATGGCGGTAGTAAGTTTTTTGTGTATTTGTACATAAAACTACATAGTTCTAGTTTATTTATTTGATCAATTGTCATTATACTATTGTCTTTCATTATGTTTGTGACACTTGTTCTATGATGTAATCCAAAAATCATTCTAATAAATTTATTCACAATGCATTGAATTTTTTGAACTGTGGTTTTATTAACATTGTACCAAGTTCCAATCCCGTATCTTATGTGACTAATTATCAAGGAGTTGTAAAGTAGTAATAGTATGTTTTTGTCAAAATATTTTAAAATTTTTTTAATAGTACCATAAGTGATACAGAGTTTTTTAGTATAAACTCCATGAGTGGTTTCCAGCTTAAATGTTTTTGAAAAATTATTCCCAAAAACCTTGTTTTTGATTGCTGAGAAACAAAATTATTTCTGATTGCGAGGGTTAAGTTATTTGAAGGAGGCTTTGTTTTAGCTGTGCGAAATATCATATAATGTGTTTTATCTGTATTCAAAATAACCGATTTGCTGAAAGCCAATTATCAATGTTTATCAACTCCTGGTTTGCAATTTTGTAAAGTTCTTCATAGCATTTATTTTTTAAGAACACATTAGTGTCATCTGCATACATGATACAATTACCAGAGGTTAAACTTCTATTAAGGTCATTTACATAAATAGAGAAGAGTAAAGGACCCAATATTGAACCTTGGGGTACACCGAATTCTATTATTTTTGTATCAGAGCAAATGCCATTTACCTCAACCAATTGCTTTCTGTTGTTTAGATACCTTTCAAACCACTTATTTGCTACTCCTCTAATTCCATAATGCCACAATTTTGCCAATAAAATTTTATGATCTATGGTATCAAATGCTTTAGATAAGTCAAGAAATATACCATGTACCTGTTCTTTTTTTTCAAAAGCATCAGTAATATTTTCAGTTAATAAAGAAATCGCATGAAGAGTTGAGTGATTTTTTCTAAAGCCAAATTGATATTTATAAAAAAAATATTGCTTGTTTAGAAAGGAGATTATTCCATTATACACTAATTTTTCAATTATTTTAGACATTGAACATAGTAGACTAATAGGGCGATAATTACTTCCATGATTTACATTACCCTTTTTATGAATTGATACAACTTTTGCAGTTTTGTAGCCCGAAATGAAATCACCTTTTATCAAAGAGAGATTAAACGTATGTGTCAAGGCACACAGCACAAACGCCTTGGTTATTGTCACAGAACTCCTGTCAAATATAATCTTGTTTTGATTATAATTGCATTGTTTTGATCAGGTTTTGATGTCTTTGTTGACAAAAAATATACAATTATACTTTACTAAAACTTTTGTAATATAGAGTGGAAATTACTACATTATAAACTCGAAAAACATTTGATTGGGCAAAACTATCCGATTGATTGACAAAACAAGAATTGACAAGCAAAACCCAACTGACAAGTTTTCCATGAAAACTTTTCCAAATCAACTGTCTGTTTTTAGCCGAAGATTTAATTTTGTTTACTGATTTTGAATCCAATATTCATTGCTACTGCTTGTGACCATTGACATTAAACTAAGATGTTTAAATTAAAATGAAATCTACAAGACTTTAGTTCAATTTTTTAAAATTCCAGAGTAGTGTATTTTGCAGATCTACGAAATGTCATTGAAAAGCGCGGAAAAACAGTGGTGTCATCAAACGAAAATTGTATAAAAAAGCATAATGATAACTATACTTCTTCGATCTAATATCGCTCATCTTGTCGTTTATGGCCATGATTTATTGGCAATCAGGCTTAAAACTTAAGTTAATTATAGATCTATTGTTATCTTTGTAAGGACAGAATCGTTTACCTCAAAAGAGGTCTTGATCCGTTCTAATCAAGAGCGATAAATTTACAGTACAATGGATTGAAAAGTCACATGAGTGGTAAGACGTTCTTTTTTACCCAGCAACACCTTAATTTTATCTTAAACTTAAACTGTTGAAGACCAAAAAAATATTATCATTTAACGTTTCTGAGAAAAAGGGTACTTTGAGCAACTTTTTTGATCTTCGTTTAATACTAAAGATAGAAAACAAGGGCCCAGATGGTAGGTGCTTTCACGCAGCCTGGGCCGTGAGTAAGTCTGTTCATTGAATTCTAAAAATGACAGACCGAAACCGAACCTACCAAAACGGAAGGGTATCCACCCATTCCGATGTTCAGTGTGGGTCTGCTAATCGGCAAACGTCCTTTTCAGGACGGGGCAATGTTAAGATAAAACTGCCCTTTTCAAGGCACATTTCCAACAAGTTCCGAACACCCACTATTCTTCAGCTGAACATCGAAGGCCTCACTGCAAGCAAGATGAACGTTCTTCATCACCTCGCTATGCAGTCTGAGGCACTCGTCATCCTACTGCAGGAGACCTACTGCATTGATGCAGAGAAGTTGGTACTACCAAACTACCAACTAGCTGGGTCTTCTTTAAGCAGGAAGCATGGCCTTGCCACGTTTGTCCACGAGCGACTGAGATACATGCTTTTGGACCAATCTCCACCAACATCGGAGATCGAGTAGTTGTGTGTGGACGTTGATGGCTATAAAATAGTCAACGTCTACAAACCACCGCCAACGCGATTGCAAACCCTGGATCTCCCAGTGTATCCTCACCCCTGTCTGTACGCTGGCGATTTTAACTGTCGTCATGCTGACTGGGGTTACGACGACAACAGTCCGGACGGTGAGTGCTTGGCTGGTTGGGCAAGTATTAATTGTCTTGCCCTGCTATATAATGCCAAGGACGCTGCCAGTTTCTATTCCGGCCGCTGGAACACTGGCACTAATCCAGATCTAGCTTTCGCTAGCGTAGGTCCAAACAGTCGCTTACCGGATAGACGTGTCCTTGACAAGTTCCCCAGGTCACAACATCGACCTTCGCTTATTACACCACCAAGGTTTGCTATGGCAGTGCCAAGCATACCTGTTAAGCGATGGAACTTCCGCAAGGCCAAATGGAGTCACTACATTGCTTTGACGAATAAATTCGCAAAGACTTTGTTGCCGCCTGATTCACTTGATGTGGATGCGGCTTACCAGGACTTCTGTAACACCATTAAAAAAGCAGCCAAAAAGACTATCCCACGCGGATATCGAAATAACTATATTCCGTGTTGGGATGCAGAGTGTTAATCCCTCTATATAACCTTTCTGCAGTCTCCTCAGGGAGACGACTCAAGTTTGGCTGCTACAGCTCTGCTTGCCAAGCTTGACAGAAAGTGGAGGGATTGATGGTCCGAAGCAGTTCGGAGCATTGACTTCTCACACTCTAGTCGAAAAGCGTGGAATACTTTGAACAACCTTACTGGTAGGTCACGACACTCTCCTCGTCACTGTCCCGTTTCAGCCGATGCTATTGCATCTCAGCTGGTTAGAAATGGGAAATACGAGGCTGTTGATCGCAAGTCATCTCGACTTGTCTCTCAAAAAGTGTCTGACCTTTGGAGGGCCATAACACCAGACGCAGTAAATATCTCTGACAATTTTTGACAGAGAGAATTTACTGCTGCCCTCCAACATTTAAAACCAGGTAAAGCTCCGGGTCCTGATTCCATCTGCCCCGAGCTTATACTCCATGCTGGAGCTGCTTTGAAGTCCTGTTTACGTGACTTCTTTTCTTCCTGTTAGCGCCGACTCAAAATTCCCAAGATCTGGAGAAGAGCGTTTGTGGTTGCGATCCCAAAACCAGGAAAGAACGTGGGGGACCCAAAGAGTTATCGACCGATATCTCTGCTCTGTGTCCTCTACAAGATCCTAGAGAGGCTTATCTACGCCCGCGTTGAACCATTAATCGATCCACTGCTCCCTAAAGAGCAGGCTGGGTTCCGACGCGAGAAGTCAACCGTAGATCAAGTTGTTCTGCTAACCCAGAACATCGAGGATTCTTTTGATGCTAAAAAGAAGGCCGGTGCCGTATTTATCAATCTGACAGCTGCTTATGACACTGTCTGGCACCGTGGCCTTACCTGCAAGCTGCTGAGACTACTTCCGGATAAGCACATGGTCAAAATGATCATGGAGCTTGTCCGAAATCGAAGTTTCACCCTTACTACCGGTGACAGTAAGCAAAGCAAGCTACGCCGTCTTAAAAACGGTGTTCCTCAGGGATCGGTCTTGGCTTCCCTCCTATTTAACATCTATACGTACGATCTTCCTTCCATGATTTCCAGAAAGTTTGCTTATGCTGATGATTTAGCATTGTTGCATTCTTCTGGAAACTGGAAGGACATGGAGGGGACTTTACTCCAAAACATATATCTACACTTTCAGCGTATCTCCAGACTTGGAGGTTGAAGCTCAGTCACACTAAGACGGTGACGGCAGCCTTTCACTTAAATAACCGAGAGACCGAACGTGAGCTTAAGGTCTACAACAACGGTGGACTTTTACCGTTCTGTCCAACCCCTACTTACCTTGGGGTAAAACTGGACAGATCGCTCACATTTCGTCACCATTTAGTGGCATTGCGCAAAAAACTATCCTCGCGCGTCACACTGCTGAGGCGAATCGTGGGCTCGGGATGGGGTGCTGGTGCTAAAACACTACGCATAGCCACCTTGTCTCTAGTCTACTCAACAGCTGAGTACTGCGCGCCAGTCTGGTGTCGCAGTGCTCACACTCGTCTCATTGATAGTGTCTTGAATGACGCCTTGCGCATGGTTACTGGATCCCACTCCAACGGACTACCTACCTGTACTTTTAGGCATCCAGCCAGCTGAGCTTCGCTGAATGGGAGCGACACTCTCCTTGGCTTACCGTGGATCTCTGGACCCCGATCATATCTTGTATGGTCTTTTAAGTGGGTCCTCAGATACTGGCCAAGTGAGACTAAGATCCAGACGCCCGTTTGTGCCAGCTGCGCGGAATCTCTTGGGCGGCCTTGCCAGACTTGGCATCCGCGCCTCTGAATGGACAAATCACAAATGGAACGCGGAGTATTGTGAAAATGCTTCCAGGCTCCGTGCTTTTGTGCCCGAGACCAGTGCCAGGCCTGTTGGGATGGGCTTACCCCGAGCAGCTTGGGTTAAGCTCAACCGCCTGCGGACTGGTGTTGAGCGATTCCATTCATCCATGCACAAATGGGGTCTCGCTCCTTCACCGAATTGCGAGTGTGGCGCTTCTGAGCAAACCGCAGACCATGTACTAACAGTGTGCCCTATACATCGGGCACCACATGGAGCACGAGGTCTGACGGTTTTGGATGACAAAACTCGATGCTGGCTTAATGACATCACTGCCAGCATCTGATCCAGGCAGTACAGCAGTCTGGGGTAGTAAAAGGATAAACCCTCGGCCCCAGTCCTGTCTTTGTCTGACCTGGAGTGGATACTCTCCAAACGACGACGACGATAGAAAACAAGCATTTTCATATTCGGATAACATTTCCAATCAACAACAGGACAAGAAACAAGCTTTATTGTTATACAGTACAAAGTCAGTGGTGGATATTGGGTGAGGCGAATGAGGCAGTTGCCTAGGTTTGTCCCTTTTTTGGAGCCCCTCAAAAATAGCACATACAGTTTTATTTCGCTGCAGATAATTTTTAGAGATTATTATGAAGTCCGGACAAAAAGTGGGAGATACAAGATCGATTCAAGGTGAAGACTTTTTTTTAGAAAACACCTTGATTTTGGGAGCAAAATAGGGAATTGAGAGATGAAACCGAAGTGAAGACTTTTTTTTTTTTTTAGAGAGCACCTTGATTTTGGGAGAAAAAAGTGAAAGACGGGATTAAAGCTCTTTTTCTTTTTTAGAGAACATCAATTTTTGGAAATCCTTGCCTCAGGTCCCTGAATTTGAATATCCACCACTGTATAAAGTACATTGCCCGTCCTGTTGAAGCTGGTTGAAATGCCGTTCTGTTCAAATAAGAAAGTCTACATTGACTTTTTAGTTACTTCGATTTTTCAAACAAATGTCAATTAGTACCAAATTCATAAAAGTTTTCACCAATTAAGTGGTACTCAAAGTTTCTATGAAAAAGAGTGTCAGTGTAAATAGTCTTCTTCAAGACTATCTTTGTTAAGATAATTAAAAGATCCCCATATTCTTAAAACGTGGTGGAAAAATTGTTTTCTTGTGTCTTGATTGGCGAAAATCTTTAGATACCAATGCAAGATACACATGGGAACCAAATCAAAATATTCTGAGTGGCGTTTTTTGCGAAAACAGATGAAGAATTAAGAAAAAAAGGGCAATTAAAGCTTTTCAATTTAGTTAAATAAGAAGTTAATAAAAATATTTTAAATGAAAATTTGTGAAGAAAGCTTTGTTTTTTGCACAGTTTGATTACCTTTAACTTGACATCTGATAATTAACTCAAAGTATTTGGTATCAGATAATTCAAAATACAATTTAATAATTTGCATTTGGTGTATTTTTTTGGCAAAATTGCTTTAAACGATTTTTTTCAGATTTTATTTTATCATTTAAACATTAAATCAAAATTTATAGAACTTGAAATAGTTTTAGCGCATCACGTACTCATTGTACAGCAAAACTGTTTTTAAAATTTTATAGAAAACAACCTAAACTTCAAATCAATGGTTCTGGTTGCTCTTCTAAAATTAGTTTTATATTTTAACTTCAAACCTGATAAATCTTTTAGTTCATTCACGTAATATGAAACCTTAAAATTATTTAAGGATTCATCGCAAAATTTTAAAGAACAAAAAACTCAACATCTCTAAATCATTCAATTCAATAAATATTCTCTTTTAAATCTCTACACTTAATATATTTTGCTATTTATGGCATATTTTTATAAAGTTAAAAACATTCTGGATTAATTGAAAACAATTTTAATTAATCAAATCATCACAACTGATAACGTTTGCTATTTTATTTTTTTAGATATTTTCCTGTACAAGACTTTGCAATACGCTGATTATTATCAAGTTTCACAAGTCAACAGAGTTCCACTTTACCACCACTTGGTTTCGCTTTCTGAGCTTTTCATGTTTGCAAGTTGTCTGGCATCCATAATGTCCAGCACGGCATTCACAAATGCTTCACGTGCTTTGACGTTTCCTATGTAAACAAAGTCAATCAGTAATTGAAGATAATTAAAGAAAAGATTAGAATGAACGTTAAATGATATTATCAGTGAAACAAAATATTTGCTTTTATAGAAACAAACCAGAAATATTATGAATTGCTATATCTGTAAATTTTCAAATCTTTGATCATAATCTCATTTGATTGCGTACAAAAAACATGAAATAATACGAATCTCTAAAATATTTGATGTATGAGCAAACTCCTCTCAACACTTAAATCAAACGAAATTGTTGATTCAAACAAACACCGTACTGTATTTTTCACTTTACTTGCATCAATGAAACATTGTCATTGGTGTGGCGTTATAAAACTAACACCAACTTAGAGTGTTGTCAGATTAATTTTTTTTAAAAACAACTCATGAACTGAAACAAGTTTTGCAGAATAAATATGAAAATTAATTTAAAGGGAACGACAAACAAATCCTTTTGTAATCATTGTCATTTTGTAATTCGCCTAACTAGTAATTTGCAATAAAAACAAATGACAATATTTTTTGTTGGATCTGTTGTTGTTATCTATCGATTTCGTTTGGACTAAGTTTTTGATAAAACAATATTAGACTTGTTTATGAGCTTTTAATAAAATAAAACCGTAAAGTTTGGTGCTGGTCGTGAAGCGCGTTTGTGAGGACCTGGAAGGACGAGGCAATTTTGGCACTTCGTCAGAAAAAGTTTTGAACTAGGTCCATTGTCATCGGTTGAAAAAGGTTTTCGACGACGTCTTCGTTTTTGTTTCTCCTTTTGAAAGTCGAAAAAAGTTTTAACGTTGTTTTCGTATTCGAGGTCAACCTTGAAGTCCCCAAATTTCATCGACGTTTTCATCGCTTAATTGAGCTATTTCACCCGTCAATGGTGTCGATACTTCACCGTACTGCGAGCGCGATGTTAATTAATAAACTGCAAATTACGTCCGAATACCTTGCCTCGAACAACGGGCACCTCATAAAGAACATCTGATGGTTTTGTATGGTAAAACACGTTGCTGGATCAACACCGTCGCTGTCAACACCTGATCCGAGCAATACTGCAGCCTTGGGAAGTAAAAGAGTAAATCTTTCGCGTCTGTCCGTGTCTGTGTCTGACCCGGAATGGATGCTCTTCCATAAGACGACAAGCATTAATAATATTTTAAAGTTATAAAATTTACCAAACAGAAGACCCTAATTATTTTTCGATTAAAAATTAAAATCTACAGTGACCATATTTAGTGTTATTGTCATTATCATAAATACTGCATAAAATCTGTTGACAGCTTTTGTCATATTTTAGTTTTGTTCCAATTGTTTTTTTGCCATAAAAAGTTGTTTATCTTTATCCGTTAATGATAACTATAGACAATAGCAAAAGTTAAAACAAAAATTTAATTTTCTTTTGTAGAACTAAAAGCCCAGATTTTAATTAAACATAAGGGTTCATGCTGTTTTTATGATTTCCTTTACTGACTTCTAAAACCATCTTTTAAAGCTAAAAAATTTTTTTCAAAGCTTTTAAAATTTATCTCCCTAGGTTTTGACTTTTTCAAGTTGGATCTTTAATCAAATGGAAAGGAAGTATTTAATTAATTATCTCTGCTTCCTCTTCATCTTCATATCAGCTGAATCTTTTTCTCTATAAATACCTCTCTGAAATTGCTATACTTTCACTTGTGAATTCACAAACGTATAACCGTGAAGATTGCATTTCTGTTCCTGATTGTTTATTTTGTTGCTATTTTTTCAGTTCATGTTTTGTATTGAATAAAATCGAAATGCGAAAAAACTTGTTTGATTAAAAGTTATTTTGTTCCATTTAAAATTCAAAATCTTGATTGATAAAGTCATTATGATTTAGCTGTTTGTCAGAATGACGTGGACGATCTTGTTCGTAACAAATTTTTTACAAGACTCAATTCCATGCCGCAACAAGGTACTGTACGTTCATGTTACAACATTCACAGAAATCTGACTTTGACGTTTCTTTTTTGTATTCAAGGTTGGGAGAAAATTTTCATTGTTTGAAAGCAAGTGCAAAATATAAAATGTGCTGTTAGGATTATAAGGTTTGGTTTCAAAACTTACCCTGACACAATATTACAAGCAAAACTTATTTAAACAGAATTTATTAATTTATTATTAAAAGACGTATCTGTCCCAGAACAGCCATGTAACGTTCTTTATAATTTTGTTGCCTGTCTCCCAAAATGGTATACACCCACGTCAGTATATGTAGCTAGCATCACCGAATAATCAAATCATTGACCATGGGAGACAGAAACGCAGTTGCAAAATTTCACACGATAAACATTACGGGAAGTGGAGTACGATTGATAAAATAAAAGCATAGGCCCGAACATAAGGCAAGCACGCTACAACCACGCATTCAGCATACACGAATCACGACATTCTTCCCTTAGTTGCAAAAAAAATTTCTGGACACAAATTTGAAAGTAAAAATACAGAATCATAAAATGATTGAAAATTATTTAAAAAATTGCAAAATTATTTGTAAAAAAAAATCGAGTTATATTTCAAAACCAGTAAAGTACAATAAAAAACTAAAACAATAAAAACATAATATGGAGATATTGGGTTGTGTGTGTGATATGTGAAACATGAAATATTGGAGTGAGGAAGTGTATGTGTTGTGAAATTGTAAATGAAATGTTTGTGAAAATAACTTTGAATCGAACCATTAAGACACTTTATATTGCCAAAAATATAAATATTTCCAATATATTTTCAATATAAATTTCTATTTCCAATATAAACGTTTTTGCCGAATCTTTGATCACTTTTACAGATATATTATATTTTATGATTGATGCAAATTATATAAAAAGAGACATGTGGTTTTCAATCCATAGCTTGAAATAATTATAATAATCTCAAAATTATAAAAATTGACATAGCATAACAAACACATTCAACACAAAAGTATTTTTGAAAATATTCAACAACAACATTTAAGATAATTATAATAATCAAGTTGTTGGAAGGAGATGTTAAAAGTCCTCCATTTGAAGGAAGGAACTGTTCATACTCTTCATTTGCATCTTTGATATTCTACTAGTTGATATCTATTCAGTTATTTTGTAAAAAGTCCTCTGAAGTGAAGCTCGGTGCAATTTTGAAGTTTGTTTGAAGTTGTGAAATCATGGTCATGAGGTGGCGATGTCGTGTAAGATGACGACGACTGAGCACTGCAAAACCAACATAGCCAACAACAATCTGCGTAATTAATGGATATATATAAAAAGTAATACAGTCTGAAAAAGTGAATTTAAGCATGCATTAACATAACAGCTAAAAAAGAAGCGACGGTACGATAAAACAAGACACACACACAAAAATACACTGTTGTGACCACTACTTAAAGTATTCTCTTGGTTGCAAGATTCATCGATATTTGAAGTGGTGGTTGATTGATGGAAAACAGAGAAACATTTGCCGATAGAAAGAAAGGAAGAGAAGCAAACAGTAAAAATGTCTCTACTGTTTGATAAGAATTTTGAAAGGTATTTTTTGGCATATTTCAACGTAAAAACTAAAGTTCATATTTTTGTTAAAATTTGTATTAGAATACCCATGATGGTTATGAAAGATATGGAAAGTTCTTCAAGGGCTAAAAGAAAAGTATGTCGGGTACACAGAGTTTTGTCGCACAGAGTTTGTGACAACAGAAAAATTGGCGTCGTAAACTTCACGTGCTTGAAGCGAGAAGATGGCTTGCCTTGGACAATAAAGTTTGGACTCACAAGTTGGCCTAACCCTGGTTTACCAGCTTGGCCGCGTCCATACTCAACCAAAGGTAAGAAAGAAAATTTTGTTTTATTATCAAGAGCTAACGTAGCCAAGACAGTTGCGTTAATTTATTGGCAGGTAACTTGTGTGAGGACATCACCAGCCGAAATCGCAAGACTAGGTCTGCCTAATGCTTATGATAGAAGTTCAGACGGGTCTAATTTGCCCAACGTTGAAAAACAACAAAATTAAAAGTTTGTTCTAACTGACAATGCAACAACAAACAATTTGAAAAGAAAGAATATTACAGATACGCTCTAATTGACAATGGAACAAACAAAAACTCAAAATTATAAAAAAAAATACCTTAATGAATAGAAGCAAGAGAAAACTTTGAGCCATCAAAAAATAAAAATGAAAAACAATCAAGAAAAGTAAAAAGAAAAGTAAGTATAAGATATGGTTCTTAACTTCGATAGCAAATGGATGGGTTGATTACTCGACCGGATCTAGTAGTTTTCTTTGTTGGTATGTTGCACGACAAAAAAGGAGGATTCCGTTGATCGATGTCGAAAGAGTCGGAGTGTAATTTGTTGGAAGTATCTGTAAAGTATAAATTATTTTCGCACTGCCGTCTCCGTGAGTCCTTCGTCACAGTTGCCGCAGAAGTTGACGTTGATTTCTTTCTACTTGAAATAAAAGAATCATTATTATTTTTACTTTTAGTTTTATGATCAGTAACAAAGTCAAGAGTGTGAGCTGGTTTTAAGCAATCAATAGAAATCTTGGAACTATCTTTAAATGTTTCAAATATAAAATATTTATTAAATCGTTCAAGAACTTTGAAAGGTCCAGTGAAAGAGCTTTCAAGTCCTTTTTTCACACGATCAACTCTAAGATATCCTGCTGGACAAGTCAACAATCTTTTAACTACGTAAAAATTAGTTTAGCGTTTCTTTGCGTTAATGGGAGCAGAGCTTCTGTCTTGAAAAAATTCATTAAAGCTTTTATTAGAGCTGGATCATCAAATCGTGGTTTTGGTGTAGTTTTATCAAAAAAAGAAGGCAACTGTATTTTTTACCAAAAAGCCATTCAATTCTGCTCATATTTAAAGCGAAATGATAGCTAGCCTGGATTCCTAAAAGACAAAGTCCTAAATGATCAAACCAATTAGCATTGTTGTCATGACATCGTAAAGTAGTGCGCAAATATCGATTAAACCTTTCATATAATCCGTTGGCTTTGGCAATGATAAGGAGTAATCAGCTTGTGGTGAATGCCTGAAAAACTCATAAAATTAGTCCAAGAATAACTTGTAAAATGTGGAGCATTGTCTGTGATAAGTACTTTTGGCAAACCAAAGATTGCAACATAATGACTTAAAAAATATGTGGCAATTATGTCACTTTTTGTATCCGGAAGTGCAAACGCGAAACAAGCTTTAGTGAAGCGATCACATATAGTAAAAATATATCAATAACTATGACTTTCAGGAAGTGCATGGCGCGATTAAATCAACATTTATTTCACTCAAAGCTTCTGTGACAATCGGGTAACTTACAAAAGGTGTTACGTCGTACGTAAATGTTTGCCGCGTTGGTAATTGGCTACGAGTTTCGAACCAACGCGCCTTTTATTCCTGCGTTGAATAATCAGCGATGCTTTTTAGTGCGTTTTCGCGCAGTTATTTGGCGTCGGGTGATGCCATGTTGTATTGGGCAAGGGTTGCTTGCCACTTTGTACTTGGACATAGCTCTTTCTTTTGGAACGGGACAGATAAGGTTTGTGATCGATGAGAAATCTGATTTTAATTGCAGATTTTCTATTTGAATTTAGTTGCTGACAATCATTACTCACCTTGGGCATTGGCTACATTTGGTAGCAGTTTGGTAATTGTATTGTTGATTTTCTTTGCTTGTCCGCCTAACATTGTTAAAAACCGTTTCTGACTAGCGTCGCAATTATTGTTTTATTTTAATAAAATAAAACCGTAAAGTTTGGTGCTGGTCGTGAAGCGCGTTTGTGAGGACCTGGAAGGACGAGGCAATTTTGGCACTTCGTCAGAAAAAGTTTTGAACTAGGTCCATTGTCATCGGTTGAAAAAGGTTTTCGACGACGTCTTCGTTTTTGTTTCTCCTTTTGAAAGTCGAAAAAAGTTTTAACGTTCTTTTCGTCTTCGAGGTCAACCTTGAAGTCGCCAAATTTCATCGACGTTTTCATCGCTTAAGTGGTGACGGCAAAACATCCATCAACATCAGCGGTGTAAACAGTACTAAATTTCTATCACTACACTTGAAACATCATAAAAAATTGTTGGAACGATTTTTGTAATAATAATAACAAAAAAGTAAACTGCCTAACGCAATTTGTGTGACAATGTTATTATTGTTTGGTTTACTGTTTATATTGTTTGGCATAATGACATCCGAGGAAAATAAAACTTATACTAACTTGGCGATCGAAAATTTAAATTTGCAGGTAAATGAAAGCTATAGATGCGCTAAAAAGTTAATGTCGTTACGAAATTTTGACTTAGACAAACTTAATACTGTTTTTGATAAAATTTACCAAGAGCACAAGATCTTAATTGATTCTATGATTGATAACTGTATTGATTCCACGCATATTGCCGCAGTTACTCATAACAAGTTCGAGTTTGATACCAGTAGGAAGGAATGGTTTTTAAAAATTAGGGGTTCGTTTTGTGATGATGCCAACCTGCCCTCATCAAGTAAACCTAGACCCGATTTATTAAGTTCAAAGGCCCCCAGCGAATGCTCTAGAGCCTCAAACTCGAGCTCGAAGTCTTTTAACGTTTTCAGTACGTCATTGAGAATTAGTATGAAACGTCTCCGCGCTTGCGAAAAACTTAAACTGGCACAACCAGAGGCCGCTCAGCTAAAGGAAGAAGCCCAAAACGAGTTGAAGCAAAAGATATGGCAGGAAGAAAATGAGTTGAAACAAAGGATAAGGCAGAAAGAGGCTCGCAGGAAAATAGAATTAGCGAATGCTCAGTACGAAATATGGAAGGACTTAGATGTCCAGGCAGAACCCGACCTTGAGGTAAAACCACGCGACCCTTTGGGTGGTTCGCAGTCGAAGAAAGAGCCTTTTCTTCAAGCTAAACCCTTTTCTCCGGCCATTAGTCACGTCTTTCCAAGTTCATCATCACAATTAATTAAGAGTGGTGCAGAATGTAAAGCCGATATTATTAGAGCGCCACGTAAAGTTTCAATTAGCACTTTATCAGTATACAATTTAACAACTCTCAGGCAGCAAAAAGATAAAGAAGAGTTAGGAGAGTGCTTCTTCGGTCAGTCATTGAAATCTGAGGCTCGGACAACTGTCAGTTTAGCACAGTTACCCTCAACTTCCCCTAGAGATAATGTGACTATGATCTCAGAAGCACAATTAGAAGTAAAATAACGCTTTTAAATTTTTCAAATATGTCATGAATAGCAAATTATATTAAGCGAAGATTTCAAATAGAGTATTTTTTACATTGAACGATTTAGAGGTATTGAGTTTTTTGTTGATTTTTTGTTTTGCGGTAAATCCTTGACTTTTCTATGTTTTTAAATTATGTAATGAACTGAACGATTTATCAGGTTTGAAGTTCAAATATGCAACTAATTTTAGAACAGCTATCAGAACCATTGATTTCAAGTTTAAGTTGTTTTTTAAAAAATCTTAAAAACCAAATTTTTGTTAAAAGAGTACGGTATGCGCTAAAACTATTTCAAGTTTAAGAAATTTTGCTTTGACATTTAAATGATAAAATGAAATTGAAAAAAAAATTGTTTAAAGCAGTTTTGCTAAAAATCTGTATCAGATGCAAATTATCAGATTGTACTTGAAATATCAGATACCAAATTCTTGTGCAGAAAAATATCTAAAGAAATAAAAAATCAAACTTTATCAGTTGTGATGACTTGATTGAGGAAAACTGTTTGCAATTTTTGAAGAATGTTTTTTAATGTAAATGATAACAAGATTTACTAAGCTGTAGTGAGTTTTTTGGCACTTGATACAAAAATCAATTCCGTTTAGTGCAAAGAGTCTCGGATATATATTGTCATAACAAAGAAAAAATAACTTCAGTACATACTGTAGCTATAAACATTGATACAGTTGAGCTTCAACGACTGGAAGCGACACTCTCGTTGGCCAAACGTGGCACTCTAAATCCTGATGTATACTACATGATTTTTTGAATGGTTTATCAAATGTCGCCATGAGAGGCGAACATCTGATGGTACGTTTTGTCAGCTGCGCGGATACTATTTAGTAAGCGACCTTGCCGAACTAAGCATTTGCGTTGTCATTAAGCGAATTATAAGATGGAACACGAAATAATATGCAAGTATGTCCAGGCTTCGTGGATTCATTTCTATGATTAGTACCAGGCCTGTTGATATAGAAATCCTCAGAACAGCTTTGGTGAACCTCAATTGTCTGCGGACTGGTTAGGGGGTTCCATTTGTCCATTCACAAAATTAATAGGTCTTGATGTTTTACCAATTTGCGAGTGCTACGCCACTATATATATGTGCGTATGAACATTTTGCTGTTTTAAAGCTTCAAGTCAGTGTTTGATAGCTATTCTTAGAAAGGTTTGTCTACTTTTTTGACGTTTCCTTTGAATCCAATTGCAGCGCATTTGAGCACATGGCTAGCGGTTTAATCTGTGCCACACTTTGTTCTGTGTTTACATGAACCTGTTAATAATAGTTCAATTTTTTTCATAAAATTTTGATATCTTTCATGTCCAGATCGGAGTCGGTTAAGAAGTATTTCCTGGGCACTTGATAGGTTGTATCTGGGTGCTTTGATCCTTGGTGTGTTTATATACTGTTTTAATTTGCATTTTTTTTGGTTCCATCATTCATTCCATTCGTTGTAAGCCCAAAAGTTACTTTTGGCTGATTGAATTTTAATCTGCTTAAACTTTGTTGTCAAGGATGATCGTGATGCTAGTCTTTGTGTAGCCTAATGGTAGCTTAAAACGGTATGAAGAAGGTGTGTCTGGTCCTTAAGTTGGAATCAAGCAGTTTTGTATGTTTACTGTGTGACCAAACTGGTGCACAGCATTCGCCTGCAGAAAAGCAAAGAGCCAGAGCAGATGTTCGCAGTACATAAAAGTCTGAGCCCCAAGAGTTGCCCATAGGAGTTTTCAACATGTTGCAGCGCGCATTCGTTTTGGCAGTTGCCAGATGATCTTTTTTTTTTTTTTTTTTTTTTTTTTAATCTCTATATTTATCCTCCTGACTCGCAGGAAAGCGACGGAGGCGCTATACATAGGGTAAGCAATTACCCCGACCTGCTTCCGGAGATGCCAAGATATTGCTGTCCGCTAGTAAGTTAGATGAGATATTACTGCAATTTAGTACTGCTTGTCAAGACCACCAAGCAGGGGAAAGTGCCGTAAAGTGTCTTTTCCAAAGACACAACAGAATGGCGTAAGTGGGTTTTGAACCTTGACCATGCTGATCATCAGTCCGGTGCTTTAACCACTCGACCACGCTGCCGACAAATCTCTGTAAGTAAGTCAACGATTCAAAGTTACTTCAAAGTATTTGGGTGAAGTGGTGAAAGGTATTGGCTGATTGTGGAGGGGGCATTCAGTTGATGCTTTGCTAAACGATTAGCCAGATGAAAACAGCTTGAGACAATTTTAAGTGGATTGAGTTTGAGTCGCCATTTATGAAAATAGTCAGCCAATTTTTCTAGATTAGTTAATAATGTGTTTTCAATAGTTTTGAAGTTGCTGCCACTGGTTGTAATTTCTATGTGATCAGCATAATATATTTTTTGCAGTTGATCAGTGGGATGTCTGCCGTAGGTGTTAAACAGCATTGGCGGCAGAACTGAGCCTTGTGGAACGCCATTTGCTTGGCGTCTTTTTCTTGATTTTTTATTACCCAAGTGTAATACAAAAAGCTTTTGACTTATCATCTCTGCTATCATATTAACTATATCATTGTTTGCTATTGTTTTCAGAAACTTAAGAGTAAGTCTACGATGTCAGACTGTGTCATATGCCGATGTTAAGTCCACAAAGACTGCGCCTACTTTCTTCTTCTCGTCAAAGGAATGTTTAATGTCGTTTGTCATAAGAGCAACCTGGTCAACAGTACCTTTGCCATGCCTAAATCCTGCTTGTTCATGTGGAAGAATTTTTTTGATTATGTGATGGATCCTATTGTAGATGAGTTTTTCAAAGAGCTTGAAAGGGATGCACAGTAAACTTATTGGTCGATAACTTTTCGGCTCATTTGCAGATTTATTCCGCTTCAGGACAGCAACAATCATTGACAATTTCCAGATTTTGGGCACTTTTTTCCGGCTGAGGCATGTAGAAAACAGTGTGATGAACCATGTGAGGCACAGATCGTGCAAATGCATAAAAAACTCAGGGTAGAGGTTATCGAATCTAGGGGCTTTTTCCGGTTTCATTGTTTGTATGGCAGTCTTTAGTTCTTCTTTATTAAAATTTGTGCACAAGTCCATGTCTCCTTCGCCAGCTAGATATGGGGCTTTTTATGCTTTGTTTAGTTTTACATTGACATAGTGGTGAATGCTGGGTTGTGATCTTTGAATTTCTCGTTGTTAGCAAGGCATCTTGCAATAGAATAGCAGAGATTTCCGTTGGGGATAACATTGTCTTGGTTTATGCTGTTGGTTTGTTCAGAGATTTCTATGCATGTCTGCTGGAGTGTTTCATATCGATATCTTTTGTAATTTTGACCCAGTTTTCTCTCCTACTTATATTGATATAGTTTATTAAATTATTTGCTGCTGATTGCTTTTCTTCCAAAGTTTTGGCTTTTTTTAATAATTCAGCTAACTGATTGCAGTGGGTGTCCTAACCAGAGATGTATTCTTTCCTGTGGCCACGTGGTATGCTACGTGATGCTATTTTTTTGATTCTTTTTGCGAAGAGGTCATAAGAGTGATCGATGTTTCCTGTAGTAGGATCTGATAAAGAGCTACAAAGCAGTCTTGTTTCTAATTTCAATTGTTCCTAATTTGCTTTCTGAAAATTCTGTCTTAAAATTGGTGGTGTAGGAGTAACTTTAATTAATGCTGGATGATAAATTATGGTTGGGCTGTTCTGAGAGTGAGGAAAGTTTGGTCCAAAGGTATGGCGTGGTTTGAGAAGGTTGCAGCTATAGAAAGTCAAATATGGATTTGTGTACGTATTCCATCTTTCAAAGTTAATATATGCTTTACTATCCTTAACTACGTATATATGCATAAACTGCTATTTGAGTAACTTGTTATAGCTTTCTCGATAACAGAAAAAACAAGAGGGCAGGAAGCAATTTTACTTTCAATTTTTGTTCAACTGTAACTTCTGAGGCAACAAGACAAAAAATCATGTAAAAATAAATTTTTATGGTTGTGTTCAGCATTGTATAAAACTGATATCAGGCTATTCTTTAAAAACCAGTAAAACAAGAAAACTACACCTTGTAAATCATGATCAGAAAGTACATTCAATAAATGATTGAATAAAAGTTCTGCGTCATTCATTCTGCCCCTAAATTGTTTCGGCCAGAAATCATAACTTGAGTTGCTTATTCAAATCTTGTATAGATTAATAGGCTTGAAAATAAAAACAAAAATTTTTTCTCCACTTTATCAGATCGACACCCGAATCTGCCCAGCGTGACATACGTATATGTCACGCATTTGGTCTTCTCACTAAAACGGTCGCAGTGATTATAATTGAAAAAATAATCGGATTAAATTTGATACAAAAGTCATTAAATGCATTTGCAGGGCACTGGTGAAATTGCTTTTGTAGATAAGTTTTCAATTTGCCAGTTAGCAGAAGTCGAAAACACGCATTAATTTTTCAAGAAGCAAAATGGTGTTTCGAAAAGGGTAGGTATTTATAAAGCCATGATATTTTCATTATAGTAAAAATATTTTGGTTTCATTGTGTGGAAAAGTTTACAGTAAAAAATTAAGATTGTTTATATTTATTTTTGACTAATTATCTTTTGTCGCTTTTCTTTAATTGTTTATTGCATTTTGCGTTACATATATGCTACGCTGGGCAGAAGCGAGTACAATTTTTAGTGTTAAACATCTGTTGCAGGTATCTCACTTGCATGATGTTCTATCAGCCTTTGAAGAAAAAGAAACAAGTGCGATGGCAATGGCGTACATAAAACCTAATAACGGTGGAATTACCGATGAGGATTCTGCTGATGAAAACGATGGAGGATTAGTAGATAACTTATCAGGAAACCAACTCAACGCAGTGGCGGAGGCTGTTTAACTGATGGAAGAAATATAAACAACTGCTATGAGGGAAGTGAAACTGTTAGCAACGAAGGACTGAAGAAACCTCGTTGAATTTGTGATAGATTATTATCATCAACGAATGAATTTTTTCCAGAATCTAACTATTCTTCATACAGAAACAGAGCAGTAGAGCTGTTCGAAAAATTCTTTGATGAACAGGTTCTGGAGCTCATAGTGAGTCAAACAATTTTATACGCCACGTCCAAATGTAATATTGGTTTTACTGTAACAGTAGAAGAAATCAGCGTATTTCTTGGAATCGAGAATTTTTCACACAAAGGCAGCGGAAAGTTACGCCAAGTTGAATTCAAGAAAGAAATTGCTGAGGCTTATTGAAGAGTTACAGCATTTTACCTAAACGTGTTCGGCCATCAAGTTCATGGTCCGCCCAATTTGGAAAAGCACGTGTTCTGGAAGATGTACTACGGTCTGACAGAAAGGAGCATTATTTGGTCAAAATTAAAAATCATAAACGCAGAATATGCGCTGGTGAAGATTACAAGAAGACGCCCTTCAGCCAATGCAGCAAGTGCAATGTTGGTCATTGCCTAAATTCCAACCTTTGCTTTCACATAAAATAAACTAGATATTTGTGCAAATACAAGCATTCGTGTTTTTTTCTTTTAATAAAATAAGATAAAAATGCATTCTGACTAAAAATAATATAACTAACTTTGCAATGTGTTTTAAACGACGCATCTAATTTTTATTTGACCAAAAATAAAACAATGCGGCAGACGCCGCCGCGGGCAAGAAACGTACACGCTTCTGCCCAGCATGACATATATGTCACGGGCCTTTATTCATAAGGTAAGCATCGCACAAACAAACAAACCATCAATAATGTATGCCTAGGGTCTACCTACACCGGATATATGAAAAAAGTCAAGATATTAAAAAATTTTTTCTCTGGGCAGAGATGGGTTAATTTACATTAACCCAATGACTTTGCCATATATCACAATATCATAACAATACTCCGTTATTTGATAATTTCGAATATTATAATGTATATTTTAGCTTTAAACTTTAATATTGCCTTATAACTAAAATAACACTGTTTCTAAAAATCAGCAGAAGCCTTCGTGATTAAATTTTGAATTGTTACGTAATGGTTTTGAAAACTGATTTAATTAGAACTCAGTTGAACCAAGGAAACTAAACAATGAACAAAATCTTCGCATTGAAATGTAAGTTGCTGGTTGTTAGTCTACAACAATCTTTATCAGGAAAAAATACTGTTGTGGATGAAATTTAAGTTCTATAAAAACTTCTATAGTTACATCGCAAGCAATTCTCAAGGATTAAAACTACTTTTACGCATGAGTAGGTTCTACACTACTGAGGCAACTGGCAAACTGAATACAAGATCCTGGAATCAAACACTGCGTACAGCTTCCATATTGCTGGTCTACTTTACAGCTTTATGATACACATCAGTCTGATGCGGCAGCGTAATAATCGTCTCATAAACAATGCCTTCAATGACGCCCTAGGTATTGTCACAAGATGACTGCTTTCCACTCCAGTCAAATATACTCCGGTTTTGATCTCTTTGTTAAAAAAAAAATTACAATAATATTTTTCCAAAACTTTTTTGTATTATAAAGTGAAAATTGCTAGAATTCTAAATCCGAAAAACGTTTGATTCGGCAAAACCATCCGATTGATTGACAAAACAAAGATTGACAACCAAAACCCAACTGACAAGTTCTCTATAAAAACTTCTTTGAATCAACTGTTTGTTTTTAGCAGACGATTTGATTTCGCTTACTGATTTTGAATCCAATATTCATTGCAACTGCTTGTGACCGTTGACATGAAATTAAGTTGTTTAAACTGAAATAAAATCTACAAAACTTTAGTTAAATTTTTTATATCTCCAAAATAGTGTTTATGCAGATGGACGAAGTTTCTCTGAAAAGCGCGGAAAAATAGTGGTGCCGTCAAACAAAAATTGCAAAAGAATAGCTATACTTTTTCGATCTAATATCGTTCTCTTTTCACTTATGGCCATGATTTATGGGAATTCAGGATCAAAACGTAAGTTACTTACGGGACTATTGTTATGTTAAGGACAAAATCATTTCCTTGAAAACAGGCATTTTGTTTTATATGGAACGGAAAAAGCTCACAATTTCAGTACAATGGATTGAAAAGTCACACGAATGCTAAAATGTTCCTCTTTACCAGGCAAACACCTCAATTTTATTTTGAACATAAATTGCTGAAGACCAAATAAATATTCTCGTTCAACGTTTTTGACAAAAAAGTTGGTTTGAGCAACATTTTTGATCTTTGCTTGATATTAAAGATGGAAAACAAGTATTTTCATATTTGCAAAATCTCCAATCAACAACGGGTCAAAGATTCTCTAAAATTTTATATACTGGTTCTGAGCGACAATCATGAATTACCTTAATTTGATAACTTTCTTATTTTTAGTGAGCCGACTTTGTCGGTGGCTAAAGCTTCAACTTTATAGATGAGGGCCCTTGGTTATTTTGATATTAAAGAACACCATTGAAAAACCAATCAAATTTTAGGGAGAAATTGATATAGAGTGCTTAATGTTTGGGCCGCGATCGCGTCACAAAACAAGTGAAGGCTAAAAAGAAAACGAAAAAAAACCTTTTCAACCTGATTCTGTCTCTAATTTCTTAAAATTCAACCCAAAAAAGTTTCATGATCAGACAAGAAGCATCAGACAAGAAACAAGCTTTATTATATATTATAAAAAGTAGATTAAAAGTCTTGTTGAAGCTGTTTGAAATGCCGTTTTGTCCAAATAAGAAATTCTACAAAAAGTTTTTAATCCCTTTAATTTTTCGAACAATGTCAATTAGTATCAAATTTAAAAAGATTTTTGAATGACAATGCAAAATACAAATTGGTACTAAATCAAAACAGTCTCCATCGCGCTTTTGCAAAAACAGCACAAGAATTAAGAAAGAATAACAATAAAATTTAAAATTTGGTTAAATAGAAACTTAATAAAACTATTTTGAATGAAAATTATAATAAAGCTTCGTTTTTTTTTTACAAAGTTTGTTTACTTTTAACTTGTAATCTGATATTTAACTCAAATTATTTGGTATCTGATATTTCAAGTACAATCTGATAATTTGCATCTGATATATACAATATTTTTTTTTTTAGCAAAATTGCTTTTTTTCTAATTTTATTTTATTGTTCAAGCTTGAAATAATTTTAGCGCATCCCATGCTCGTTTTACAGGAAAAATATAAGATTTTATGAAAACAACCTGAAGTTCAAATCAATGGTTCTGATAGCTGTTCTAAAATTGGTTGTTTATTTGAACTTCAAACCAAATAAATTTTTTAGTTCATTAAGTTATTTGAAAACATAAAAATATTTAAGAATTTACGGCAAAAATATAAAAATACCAAAAAAAGTCAACACCTCTAAATTATTTAATGCAAAACATATTTTGTTAGAAACCTTTCCTTACATTTTTTGCTATTTGTGGCATATTTAAAAAATTTAAAGGCATTCTAAATTAATTGCAAACAATTTTCCTCAATCAACTTATTACAACAGATGACGTTTTATTGTTTATTTCTTTAGATTCCTGCACAAAAATTTGCAATACGTTGATTATTATCAACTTTTACAAATTAACAAAGTTCCGCTTTAACATCATCTAATTTTCATGAGTTTTTTTGAGCTTTTCATGTTTGAAAGTTCTCTGGTATCCGCAATGTCCAGCACGGCATTTACATATGCTTCATGTGCTTTGACGTTTCCTGTTTAACAAAAAACAAACAGTAACTGAAGATAATTAAAAAAAAGATTAGAATGAACGTTAATTGATATCAACAATAAAACAAAACATTTAGTTTTTTATGGAAACAAACGAGAAACATTATGAATTGCTATCTGTAATTTTTTCAAAAGTTTGGACATCATTTTACTTGATTGCGCACAAAAAAACGTGTACTAATAGGCAGTGGCGTAGCAACGTAACCTGCCGCCCTTGGATTTTTGCACGAACTGCCACCCTTTAACACCATCAAAACGAAGAACATATTAATAATGTTCTACACCAGTGTTCCCCAAACTGTATGCCGTGAGAGATTTTCAAGTGTGCCGCGAAAAATTTCGGAAAAAAATTATTTAAGGACGTCGAAGTTTGCGGTTTTTGCATGTGAAATATGTGAGATTCGTAGCGAAGACAGTTTTTTTTAGAAAGAACCGATTTTGGGAAGAAAATTGATAAGAAAGAGCGTGAATTCAGGTGAAAATTTTTTTGTTTAAAGGAGGGTGGTCCAAACCGTGAAGTGAAGACCTTTTTTTTAGAGATCACTATGATTTTGAAAGAAAAATAACGAAATATGAGATCAAATCGAAGTAAATATAATCTCTTTATTAAAACTTAAAATGTGCATTGAGTAGACTTTATGAAGTAAGTGTGCCGCAGGCAAACTCAGAATTTATTAATGTGCCATAGTAAAAAGAAGTTTGAAAAGCACTGTTCTACACAATACAAAAATAATAACGATAGTTTCATTCTTATCAAAAGTTCAAAATTGAATACGTTGAGCTTTCACTGAAACAAACTACGAAATTATATCTTCAAAAGATAGCATCTCGACAAAATCACTTTCAATGGACAGGATTGCTAAACCAGACCGCCTGCTTTCACCCATAGTCAATCTTAAGTAAGATTTTATCAATTTAAGCTTTGAAAAACTTCTTCCACAGCTTGCAATAGAAACAGCAACACTGAGGTAAAGCTCAAGACACAGAAATAAATAAGGTGTTGATTCACATAAACGATATTTGGTCAACCACTGCAGCACATCCAGCGCTGTGGCATCGCTTTGAAATGCAGTGCCGCTGGATTGTACCAGCCTATTGAACCTGGCTATTTCATAAGTTAATTCAGAAAAATTAACGTCATGAGCATATATGTTCTTAAATTTGTTCATATCTTCTTCGATATTTCCACTTTGCAACAACGCGTGGGGATTTAAGAAGCCGAATACTTTATTTAACAAACAAATTTCACTAAACTCCTTTTCTGCTTCACTCTGAAATCGGTCTATAGCTTCCAGCATGCATCTCTCGATTTCTTCAACAGCCAAAAGACCTACGTCTTCTGCATGTCCGCCAGGCATCTTTTTCTTCCTTCGGACACGTCGCTCTTTAATAGGAATTTCTTGCTTTTCGCAAATCCTGATAGCAGTTTCAATACTTTGCTTAACCAGCACATCGAGATCATTGACCAAAAAATCAATAAAAGCATTCATCTTGTGGTAACAGTTTTCCAGTAACAAACCTCTTCGCTGTAAATATTTTTGGGTATCATAAGATTCTCTTAGAACTTCCATCCAAAATTGTAAAAAAGAAACAATGGAAAATCGCTGAATTGCATCATATATGCCATGAGCTTGTCCTCTTGTATCAATATTTTTGTTTTGATCACATAGCTCGTTCATTCATTCATTTGTTTAATGCACTCACTACATCAAGGAAATAACGCTGAAGGGCTTTCACAGCTTCGTAATGCGCACTTCATCGAGTGTCAATCACTCTTTTTACCACAATTTGTACATGCTTAAGTAACACTTCACATCTTTGAGTAGAAGCAAAAAAAGAAGAGTAGACCTTTTCCACAACAGCAAAAGATGTTGCAGAATGTTCAGACAATGCCACAGCCTGAACACCTGCGAGGTTAAGCGAATGATTAGGACATGAAATAAATACTGCTTTAGAATTAACTTGTTTTATTCTGCATTGTACTCCAGAACGGATTCCAGCCATGGTGGAAGCATTGCCATATGCTTGACCTCTGCACATCATTATGTTCAAACCGTTTTGCTGAAGCTCATCGAGAATAGACTTAGTAATTTCATCTGCGTTTTTTTCTGTGCAGTAGAAAAAAATTGGGAACTATTCTTTTATTTGTACCTCATTGCTGTCAACTTTTACGTATCTAACAATAAGAGCCATTTGATCAACATGAGAGACGTCGGGAGTACTATCAAGTAAAATGGAAAATATTTTGCTGCCTTTATTTCCTCCAGAATGATATGTTTTACCTTTTTTTTTCCAAGAAGCTCAATTAACTCATTTTGGATTGTTGGTAAAAGGTACGTTGTCATGTCCTTGCTAAAAAGTGGGATAACTGAAAGATGTTCCTTAATGACTGCATCATGTTTTGCAAGTAATTTTAAAGTTTCAAGAAAATTCTCCTGGTTTCTTGAGTTAGAGTCTTTACGATGGCCACGTAAAGGAAGATTTTGCATAAATAGAAACTTTATGACTTCAACTACACTATGTAGAATTTCTCTCCATTTATTTTTTTCCTTAGCCATGAGATCTTGCATTTCTTTATCAATTGTTTGATGAAGTGCGAGCTCCTTCCATTTATCAAAGCATTGCTTGTGAATTTTTGAATTTTCTTGATTAAAAATACATGGATTTAGATGCCAAAAATTAACAAAGGGTTTGGAAACAAATTGAGAATTATCATTTCTTGATTGAAACAATTTGCAACAGAAACAATATAATCTTGAATGACAATTCGAATAAAGCAACCACGATCTAAGAACTTCATCACCGTTTTTTAACGTCTTATAAAACCGCATCTTACTCAAAAAGTTTAACAACTCCTTCTCTTTGTCTTCTTCTTTAATTACTCTAATCGCTGGCTTGAACGGTCCTTTTTTATTCTGATATCTTTCAGGTCCCGTTTTAACCATCTCAATTCTAATGTAATGAGTTATCACTTCTGGCCAAGTAGCCACATCGTCTATATCATCAATTTTATTTATAGCTATAAGTGTTTTGTTGATAGGAATACTTTCAATGTTCACTTCTTGATTACTTTTCTCGAGTTCAATTGTCTTTTCCGTTTCCGTGTGAGGTAGAGATTTGCTGAAGCTGCTAACCTAATCCCTTTCGTTAGTTGAAGAGAGTGAGGACCGTAAAGAAATGTTTACAAACTTCAAAATGGCTCCTTCATTCTTTTTCAGCTCTTCTTTTCTGGCTCTCTTTTTTTTCTGAAAGAAGCTCCACTTTCTTTTACTCTTTTTATTGATAGGCTAAATTTACGTAAATTAATTAACTTAAAAAAAT
The DNA here is from genome assembly GCA_963680785.1 of Diplosoma virens. Classification (NCBI taxonomy): domain Eukaryota; kingdom Metazoa; phylum Chordata; class Ascidiacea; order Aplousobranchia; family Didemnidae; genus Diplosoma; species Diplosoma virens. The sequence continues at coordinate 18,507,554 of OY796889.1, forward strand.
TAGCAACCAAATTTTTTAACTGCAATCTGCAATATTAAACAACACTGTAGTAGCAAGTTAGCTATAGCCGAGCTATAACCTACTAAGTCTGTCGCAAAACTGTCAAATCTTTAATGCTTTTTTCCCAAAACCTATAGGCTAAACAAACGTCTGCAGTTCCCATGCATACAGCCGACATGACTTCAGCAGAGTAATTAGCAATCTATGCCTTCACAGAGCACAGTGGGTCACTATCGAAAAAAAGAATTGCTAATAAAGTCATTACATTTTGCCGCCCTCAACAACATGCTACCCTTGGATATATCGACAATATCCAATGGTTAGATACGCCACTGCTAATAGGAACCAACCAAAATGTAATTTCTAATAAAAATAGATGATAATAATTTTTTTGCATCTGTTGCTGTTGTTATCTAGCAATCTCATTATCACTAAGTTTTTGATAACTAAATGATAATATTAGATTTGTTTATGAGTAAATTTATTGAAGCTTTTTTTAAAATACAAATAAAATTTTTATTAAGATAAAAAAAACTCATTTTATATTTTGAACTTGTTTTTAAACTATGTCGTATTTTTTCCCAAATTTGAGTTCCAAAAGGTTTTGAACACAAAAAAAACATGTAAGTCAGGTTTCAGCGAAATTTGGTTACATGAACGTACAATACCTTGTTGCGGTATGGAATAGAGTCTTGCAGAAACTTTATCAGGAACAAGATCGTCCACGTTCTTCTGACGAACAGTTAAATCACAAGATTTTGAATTTAAATTAAACGAAATAACTTTTAATCAAACAAGATTTTACACATTTCGATTTTATTCAATAAAAATGACGAACCTGAAGAAAAAGTAACAAAACAAACAATCAGGAACAGAAATGCAATCTTCATGGTTATACGTTTGTCAATTCACAATTGAAAGTATAGCAATTTCGTTGAGGTATTTATAAAAATGTAGAAAATTGAAAAAAAAGAACCAAATCAGGCGATAGAAAAATGATAAAAAAACTAAAATAACTAATTGAGAACTTCCTTTCATTTTATAAAAGATCCAACTTTAGAAAAATGATATTAATCGAAAACCTGTAGAGATAACTTTTAAGCTTTGTCGACATTTAGAGTAGACTACACTTAAAAAATGGTTTAAAATTACAAAAAGGAACTCACAGAAGCAGCATGAACTCAGAAGTTAGAAAAATTAGAACTATGTTTCCACATAAAAGCTAAACTTTTATTTTAACTAAGGGGGCTGGAGCCATTGTTTAAGTTAATGCTTATGCATTCATCAATAGGTAAATCAAAAGTTTGTTTGATTTCAAATATTAATTCTCAATAACTTAAACCATTTTTTATTGATTTTATTCTAATTTCAAATTAGAAATGGATAACAAAACTCTGAATAAAATTCGTTTTTTTTGGTACACAGTACACGTAAGAAACTGAATGTACTGTAGCTATCACAAATTTTGAACATGCATTTATTTAAATTAAATACGTTATTTTAATATATCATAGTCTGAAACGAAGAGAAAGACATAGAAATAAAATATGATTGAAATTTTGATCATCTTTTCGTTCATTTTATAGTGAAAACAAAACATTGTATAAATGCCAAGTAGAAACTGTTTGTATGATATTTGGATTACTTTGCTTTACAATGAAGCTTGTTGTCGACAGCATAGTCTGGTACAATGGACCTAACCAGCATGAATGCTTTACCAGTTGGACAAAATTAAAACAAAGAAAACTTTGCAAAATATTTTTCATGTGAATCTTAAAGATTTGCAACTTTCGATTAGCGAGTGAGGTTTTTACAAATATGCATTAAATATTTGAAAAGTTCTTGCGCAATCGAAACTCAAATTGCTTAAGTTAAAAATTGTATTACTGGTAAATAAGTAAGTATTTGAGAATAGAAAGACTTTTAATGAAGTAGAGTGAGAAGACTTCTAAAGAGATTAAAGACAAAACAAAAATGCTGGAAGATACCCAATACCCTTGGGATAACATTCAAAAGTAACGAAACGGCAAAATAGGAAATAAAGCTTTGAGCTAGCAAAATAAGAGCAATTGTGGGATCTATGCACTGTTAAACGAAACAAGATTTGCCTAAAAAGAGAAAAATTTTATACCTAATTTTTCAAACTCAATTTTATCAATATGGTCATTATTGATCAACGACCAAACACAAGTTTGCTAGATTTGAAAAACTTTACTATTTCGATCATCGATCTCAGCTGAAATTGTTGGATATCAGCAGATTTTTTTGCAAAAGCAAGTGGAAAGTAGCCTGTGAAATTAACAAAAACTAAATAATAAAAGGAAATCTCAGCTAGAATTGCTTGAGTTACAGCGACATAAAAAATGATTGTGATGTAAGACGACTTAATCTTGGTCAACTGCTTTTGTGGTGACCCTAACTTAAGCGAGTGAGATACGACTAATATTATTTATGTTTTAATAAATTCGAAAAATTATTTACAAAATACGTGTAATTAAAGAATAGAATAAAACTTCTTTCACTAGTTGCGAGCTAATAATAAATATTTCAATCACAGTGTAACACAAACTCCACCTCGGACGATCCCAAGCCCGTTAACAAAAGGGTGATCCAATTTAATACTGTTAAATAAATGAAATGCAGCTATTAAATGCTCAAAAAACAAATTATTTTGCTTTTCACTGGCCCCTGAGTTATGAAGAGAAAATAGAGCGACCAGGAAGAAGCCAAGTCTGTTGGGAAGTAGGGATAGAAGAATGACGACGTTTTGGGTAAACTATTTAAGAGACAAGACAGTTTGATGCAGCTATCCGAAAAACACAGGCAAAGTTTAGACTGGCAAGTACCAATGTAGGTACATTCCTCGGTTGTGGAATAGAAGTGGTGGAAACTGTTGAATAAAGAAGTGTAGATATAGTTACTCTGCAGAAGATAAGTTATAAAAATGAGGAAACCAAGTTTTAAGGGGACGACGATTCACGTACAAGTTTTATTGAAAAGGTGACCATGTAGGACAAGTAGGAGTCGGATTGATGAGGAAAAAGGACTTGGTGGATGGTGTGGTAGAGGTAAAACGAGTAAGCCCAAGTGTTGTAACAACGGATAATGTTGTAAATGAAAAGATTTGTCTATTATTTTTGTGAATTGTCCATAGAGAAGTGAAAAGAGTGAAAAGATTACAACCAATTTTATACTGACCCAAGCGCAAGAATAATGACAAGAGATAAAAAGTGTATAATTAGGCGAGATTTTAATGGGCATATCAAAAACTTAGTGTCTGCCTTTGAAAGCGTTTATGGTGTTTATGAATGATGTCAACAAAACCGAGAAAATGAGAGGGTTTAGGAATTGGCAGACAGCTTTCATATGGTTGTAGGAAATACATATTTTGAGAAAGATGGCAAAAAGTTAATTATTATCACTACACTACTATCACTAGACTTACTTGACTTCAAAATAATACATCAAAATGTAGTCAAAAAATAATGCAGTATTTTAAAGATTCAATGGTTCAAAATTTTAAGATAGCTTTAAAAAGCATGTTCAATTCTCGAGGACTTTTTATCTGACACTCATCGGGAGGAATCGTCAGAATAAACTAAGAGTAATCTGATGGTTGTTATATAGAAAAGGAAAGAGAGTCTGATCAGTGAAGAGTTGGTAAAGAATTTTTTTTAATTGAGTTTTCCTAACCAATCAGATTCTCTTTCCTTTCCTATATAACCACAATTGGATCGCTCTTAGTTCATTTTGACAATTCCTTCCAATGGATGATAGATGAAAAGTCTTTGAGAACTGAACACGCTTTTTAAAGCTATCTGAGAGTGTTTTCAAAAACTAAACAACGTTTGGGGAAGACAAGATAGACATATACGTATCAGGCCAACAAATATTATTCAACTGATTAAATTTGAAGTTATCGGTTACTGTTGTATTGAACTGTTGCATTGGTGCACAAAATAAAAATTTTAAAAACATCATTAGCCTGTCCAGAGGTGCAGAACCTTTTTGTTATTGAAGACCATATTTTAAAATTTTAAAGAAAGGCAGCCGCATAAGTTGAAATATCTAAGAAAATTGCGTAATCACTTTGAATCCGTCTCGGTATTTTTGATTCCCGTCGCTAAATGGTAAATAAAGGTCATCATTTTGAATCTGACTCGGAAATTTTTATGTCCGTCTTTAATATAAAGTGATCTCTAAAAATGAGTTTTCTCTTATCAGCAGTAATCATTGACACATAATTCTATTGTCATTGTAGGCCGAACAAAAAACTAATGGAGGCCGAAGGTTCCTCTGGGCTAGCCTATATGCAATTTTTATTGTTTAATAAAAAGATTTAAAAAAATCTACTAGGTTAAACCGAGAACAACATGAACGAAACAAAACAAATCACATTCCACAGCTAATGAGATTGAGGTTAGGTCGCTCAAAAATGATCATAGCAGCAGCCGAAACAACAAATTGCGAAGCCAAACGTCAACTAAAAGTTTACCACGATAAACGTTTATCATTCTATCTGCTTCCTACTTATCTTGGAATAAAACTGAACAGATCGCTTACGTTATGTCAACAATTTGTGGCATTGCGCAAAAAGTGATTGCTTGTTGGTGTTCCTGACGTGAGATGGGTCTGGGCCAGCCACAGAAACTAGATAGTCAAAAGTAGCTGCACTGAATGGAAGATACAGCTAATCAATACAGTCTAACTACCTGGCTTACTCGTAACTTGTAATAAATCCAGTCAATTATTTCCTTTAGTTACTTCTATTAATTACAAGATTACAATTTTAAATACCAACAATCAACTGTTAAATTTAATTTTGCAATTAAACTGTATCAATAAAATTCTGAGGTTGCTGAACCCCAGAGAACGCATTGAAAAGAGATTGTTAATAAAGAAATGCTTTAACTGTAGAATTGAAAACGTAGTCAGTGCAAGACGTCCAAGGCATCATAAGCGCCAACTGAATAATGTTTTACGCGCCATTATAGCATTGGTAAACGAAGTAAATAAATACAAATAATTCGTTCGGACCAGTTGGCATTGCGCAAACCCTTTACATTATCTTAATGCACATTTAGATTCACGAAGGAATTAAGTGACTTCCAAACGTAAAAAAATATTATGCTAGGAGCTGGAGCCAGCAAAAAATTTGATGGTTCTAGCTCCGGCTCCGGCTCCACACAATATAAAATCTTGGCTCCGGCTCCCCAGCCCTGGTTGTAACCTGCTTTTTTTTCGGTTCTGGTAGTGAGGGTAAAACGTCAATTACGAACAAGTTTCATAACATTCAACAACAAAAAAAATTATCGTATGTATCTGAGGGTTTTTCAACTGATTTTTGATAATTTTACGGTGTCGATTTGAATTTGAAGCCGGATTTTTTTTTATCACGTCTAGTTTTTGAGATATTGAAAACTGCCACTTTGTGTATTTTTGTTTGAATTTTACGTAATGGTATCAATGCGATAACCTTTATAAACCAAACTAATGGCATACAATTAATTTGAGTGATCAATGATGATACCTAGCAGTCACAAAAACAAAGTCATTTAGCACAAACTCAAAATTTAATGAATAACTGACCTTCGTCATACAGTATTTACAAATCATGCTACTTGAGTAGCTATAACAATGCAGGGATGTTTAGCGCTATGAATTTAAGATGAATTATTTTTCTCCACAGAAACCAGCAAAAATCACCTACCATGATAGCGTTAGACTTTCCTTTCTATCGGCTTTCAATCAGAGCAATGTCTTTATGGAACCGGTCTTATGCTCATCACTCACTGCTCCCCAGTTTGGTGAAAATAAGTCAAGATGAGCATGAAAGAAATGTAGATTTAATGACCTTTGGCAACCCAATTGTTGGTAGGCTTACAACAGATTTTGAACAATTTCTACAAAATTGTCAGCTTTATATTTGCTTAAAAAATTGTTGATAACCTGTTTAAATGATTTACAAGCATTGAATTCTGTAGAATTAAGTGTTTTTGTAAACTGGTCATCCAGCAGTAGTTTTTGAATTTTTGGTCCAATAAACACTTCTTCTTTCAGTTGGGCTTCGCTTTTGAGAAGTCCAAATTTCTTTTTTGAATTCATAAATGCACCGCTTTCATGATTCATTGCTTTAATAAAGGTTTTTATTAGCCCCAGTTTAATGTGTAGTGGAAGTAGAAGGAAATTTTTGGGATTTACCAGAGGTGTGTGTTTTAAGCTTAAACCTTCCAACTGTCGAATTTTCACCTGGTTCCAAACCTTTTTTTTGAAATGATTAGTTTCAATCCGGCTATACCACAGACACAAGAAACATATATATTTAGTATAACCTAACTGCAACCCAACAAATAGGGGTATATAACTTTTAGATCTGCACAAAACTTCTATACCATTTACAAGTCTATTTGGCAAAAATGAAAATCAATTTGACAGAAATGTAATTCAATTTGGCACAAATGGAATTCAATTCGGCACAAATGAAAATCAATTTGACACAAATGAAATTCAATTTGGCACAGATGAAATTCAATTTGGCAGAAATGAAATTCAATTTGGCACAAATGAAAATCAATTTGGCACAAATGAAAATCAATTTGGCACAAATGAAATTCAATTTGGCACAGATGAAAGTCAATTCAATTTGGCACAGATGAAATTCAAATTGACATTCATGAAACTATATTCTGAAACTATATATGAAATTCAATTTGGCACAGATGAAATTCAAATTGACATTCATGAAACTATATTCTGTTTCTTACTTGCTGTTTTTATATTTTGGCATAATTTTAAAAAATTTTCTTTTTTAAATTCTTATAATATGCATATATATAGTTTTATTATATATTAGTAACAAATAATATAAATATGTACATATATAGCAACCCCATCGGAGACCCTATATTTAGACCCAATATTATGAAGACTTAAAATATATTATAGAGACCTAATTATGGAGACCTAAATCTATATATAGATTATTGCGACTACATATATTATATTATGGAGACCTAATATATATTATGGAAACCTAATTATGGAGACCTAAAATTATGGAGACTATATACATATATTATAGAAACCTAATTATGGAAACTATATATACATTATGGAGACCTAATATTATGGAGACCTAATATATGTAGAGACCTAATATTATCTATATATGAATATATACATACTGTAATATTGTTATAAATATGACTTTTTTGCATAAAAGTATATAAACAATAATATTAGGTCTCCAAATTAGGTCTCCAAAAATATATATATACAGTATATTCTCCAAAATTAAGTTTCTATAATATATGTATATATTCTCCATAATTTTAGGTCTCTATAATATATATTAGGTCTCCATAATATATTTTAAATCTCCATAATATTGGGTCTCTGATGGGGTCGCTATACATGTATATATTTATATTATTTGTTACTAATATATAATAAAACAATATACATGCATATTATAAGAATTTAAAAAAGAAAATTTTTTAAAATTATGCCAAAATATGAAAATAGCAAGTAAGAAACAGGATATAATTTCATTAATGTCAATTTGAATTTCATTTCTGCCAAATTGACTTTCATCTGTGCCAATTTGAATTTCATTTGTGCCAAATTGATTTTCATTTGTGCCAAATTGAATTTCATTTGTGCCAAATTGATTTTCATTTTTGCCAAATAGACTTGTAAATGGTATAGTTATGTTTAGAGTAATTGATAACCTCCAAATAAGTTTTTATGGCTTTATATGACTCTTTCATGTTTACAGCGTGAGCTATAGTCTCCATTCATTACTGTGATATTCGTAACCTAATTCAATCATCAAACCAGAAACACCTTTATAATAGCACAAGTTGTCTTTAACATCAAAGAAAGTGATAACTTTTCATAATGAAATCAAAACTGAAAAATTTTAGTGTCTTTTTCAAGCAAATTTATAGCTTTTAACGTAAACCCAGCATATCGGCTTTGTCTCTAGTTAATGTCAAATCTCGCACCAGATCATTTAACATGCCTTGATTAATTAAAGTCGATTTTTAGTACTTCATCTTTTCGTGCCTTCTTTACTGTCGCATGCTTCACTGCCTGTCATTTTATGCTCAGTTGAGGATTCCTCTGAGTCTATTAAATAGTTTTTCAGGTGAAGGAGGTGATGAAACAGGCAGATCATTTCTATGAGAAACTGATTTAAGCGCAAAGTTACAATTTGGTTATACAATTTTATATTTGTTTTTCTGGAAAAATTATTTGATATTGGTTAAATAAAAATAGCAGTCAGTTTCACGGTCTGTCTGCTCACGCCAAACCATTGGCATAGCGAAAGGCATTTTCATTTGCTTCCTATTTGTCCATCATAGCAACTGAGTTTTGTATGCATTGCAGCAAATGTGCGGAACCCACAACCTGTCTTGATCACCAACTGCACAGCCGAAATAACACTTGTAAGCTATCTTCATTTTCGAAGAAAAATTTCGACAATGTGTGGATGGAGTGTATTTCCCGCAAATATAACAAAATCGTTGGGACTATTTTTACACTTTCTTTTATTGTTTGACATTGTCAATGGACACAAGATTCTACACTATAATGTAGCTGTAACAAAACTGGTATAAAAAGCTAATCAGGTATTTACATTTGACAAAAAAAAAGCTTAAGCCCGTCCTTTTACTCCTCTCCACTTCTATCACAAATTTAGTCGTTTTACATTATTGAATACTTCAATGTATCACTGTGCTTTTTAAACTTTTTTTCACTAAGGCATACTAATAAATTCTGAGTTTGCCTGCGGCACATAAAGGCAAAAGCCTACTTAATAACTCTTCAAGTTTACATACAGAAATTATATTTAATATATGATAGGAACAACACCTAATGAAAAGGTGTTCCTACAAAACTGTTCTGATACTAGCTGTGGTGGATATTGGATAAAGCGAATGAGGTAGTTGCCTCGGGCCCCCCTTGAAAATACAGCATATAGTTTTATTTTACTGTATATGTTTTGAAAAAAAATTATAGTGATCTCCAAAAAAAATAGTCTTTACTTCGATTTGATCTCACATTTCGCTATTTTTCCCCCAAAATCACGGTGACCTCTAAAAAAAAAGGTCTTTACTTCGATTTGATTTCTAATTTCCCCTAAAAAATAGGCCTAAAAAACAAACAACTTTATGCAAATGCCTCTTTCCTTTTACATTTTTACTAAAGCAGCCTATATTTAAGATTTTTAGCAATACTAAAATTACATAAAACACATAAGTCATCTGTAGACCAAGACTCTATGGCTTTCTGTCAAAATACGAAAATTTTGCGGCATACTTTAATCCTTTTCACGGCACACCAGTGTGTCGCGGCACACAATTTCGGAAACCCTGATCTAAGTAAGTATCAAATAGTTTTGATATAATTTTGGATAAAATCATCAAAATCAAATCATCTAAAAATCCGTTTTATCTATGTATTTCATTTATACAGAATTATCTTAAATTATTTTAAATTTTAAAAGTTGTACCGAATTATTAAAAGTTTTCTCGTTAATAATAATATTGTCGCCTGTAGTAACTGCGGGACTAGCCCAAGTGCTGGGTTGGACTCGAATAGCCCGAGTAAATAATTAACAGTTTATAGTTTTAGCCACCATATATTTTAATATATTTTAGTCCTTTTAGACAATTTTAGCCACTATCTTTAGCCTACAGTAATAATCTACTGTGTGGTTGTAGTACTGTATATTTACAACTTATCGCATCAGTATCAAACACGACCCTGAGTAGCGACGAAGTCCCTGAGTCGCCAATAATTGTCCCGATTTTCATTCGTGTCAAATCGGTAAATAATACGGTCAAAATAAATCTTTTCAAGAAATGATTTTGCTATGTTAATTATTTTTATAGTAGTTGAACTTTTCTCTATTTTTAATTGTTGCTGTAAAATTTTGGAGTTTTGTAACCTATAATATTATTAAGTTTGAAAACTGCCGGAAGTGATGAATTTGAAACGTTTTTGTATCTGTAGTCTAAACCAGCGCTTCTCAACCTTTTATCATCGCGAATCAAAAAATTTGTAAATAAGGTTGTGGCCCAGCAGAGCGTCTTGACTTTACTTGAAAAAAACTAACAACCAAAAAAGGTCTTCACTTTATTTGTATTAGTACTTAACTTCCATAATGAAGTCAAAATCATAAAAAAGTCTGCATTTTAATAAAAAAATGATAGAGAACTTTCCATAGTTAACGTCAGTTTATCTGATAATAAAAATTAATTAAAATAAAATAACTGCTATATACACCTATCAAAATGACGTGTCTCAATAAAAAATGCACAGCCCATCTGAAAAAGCTTTGTGGTCCACTGGTTGAGAAATACCGCTCTAAGCCATAACTTTCTGAAGCGCTTCCTGGGAGCTCTGAGTAAAACGCCCATGTTTTTTGATGTGTTTTTTGATATTTTGAAATCTTTGTTTACTTTTATTTTCATTTCATCTCTATATTTATCTTTTTGAGTCGCAGGAAAACAACGGAGGCGCTATACACATGGCAAACTAGACCTGCTTCCGGAGATACCAAGATATTGCTGTCATAATGATAATGATAATGATATTTAATTCATGCTTAGTAACATTATTAAGTATATGCAATGTACAGTACTATGAAGCATGAAAAGGAAACGCGACACAACGACGAACGTTAAACATGCAGAAAATAAAGAGAGGGTTGAGAAAGAGAAAAAATAAGAAGCTCGGCCGCGTTACCTAATTCAAACTAAATATTAATATTTAAAAAGACAAAAAAGACAAAAAATGACAAAAAATGTGCAGTGCAGGAACGGTTATGTAAATCATTGGGAGGCACAATTGCCCTATATTGCTAACTATGAATTTAGCTCAACTGAGCATGGTAAATAAAGAAAACCTTCCGAAAAGAAACCTCACCAGGTCCGGAAATCTTTTCTGGATGCACTGCAAATACACAAACATGGAAGTAAAACAAAATATACTTATACATGTATATATATATATACTTTTCGAAGAGAGAATAAAGAAGTATAAAGTTTAGAAAAGAATAGAACATGCCAACTGTGTAAATTGATTTGAATAATCAGTCAAAAATAAGGTTGATTGTCCATTCAACGGTTTGAATTTGTTATATCAATTGATTCCAATTCTCTTGTGTAGCATACACTCTTTCTTGATATAGATTGAAACTGTTTTGAAGATTGTGGCCTGATTGAGAATTGATAAGAGAATATTGAAATATTTTAAAAATCTTATCAGAGATATGACTGAAATCTACAGCAGAAATGCTTGCCAAAACGCCAAGAAAAGGAAAGTGCCATTAAGTGTTTTTTCCTAGGACACAACAGAATTGCGCAAGTAGCGTATGAACCAAGATCATGTCGATCACAATTAAGGCGCTCTTAACCACTTGACCGCACTGGCAACTCTATGTTTTTATCCTCAAGCAAAGTACACTAGACTATCATAATTAAATAAATAATATAAATTTATGTTTGCAATAAAAAAAAATCAATATTTTGTTTTATCATTGTATAAAACACATTTTCTAGTCCACTGGCATTAGCTAGATTAGGCTTGTCAAACATTCGGATTTAGCCAATACAGTACCGATTTTGAGTCCTTTTCCCCATGTCCTGTGCGTTAAACTAATTTGTCCCAAAGTTTTAGAAGTAAAATTTCCTTTTGCTACCATGCTCGACAAGATTAGGGGTGTGCAATCCTTTTGTTGTTGCCGACCGTATTAGAGAATTAATTTTAATAGCTAGTTTATCAGCGAATTTACAATGTTATTCAAAATTTAAAGATCAAAAATTCTCACTCTTGATAAAAGCAGAGACAAGGCTTTGGCGCGTTTGATTGTAAAAGAAGATTTTTTGTGTTCACTTAGCACTTTGTTGTTGAAAACTATTACTGATTGTTCGGTTACTACTGTATATTCCGCAATCGTCATTTGCAATTCATTATGTGGCCTTTTTCAAAATAAAGCTGCTATAAACGTAAAACATTTTATTTTGTGAATTGGTATATATCTTTAAAGATTAATTGGGTGACATTACGTGCAGGGATTGGAGAAAATAATTGGAACAACTTCAAATTTAACTTGTTTATTACAACGACCTATTTTATAAAAGATATTAATTATAACTTTTTAATTGCAGGTTATATATATGTTGTAGATAGATTATAAAACTAATTTACAATCTTTTTTTCACTTATTGATAAAATTGAGTGACAATTTAAGCAAAATGCACGACCTCTCCAAACACAAAAAAAGGGAAAATTATTGGAGCTTAGATGGCAGGAGCATCAATAAGTAAGTACTATGATAAGTACTATCAAGTACTATCACCGAATTTAGCAAACGGAGAAAAACTTCGAGCAGCCGCAAAAATTCTCTCAAAAACTTTCTGACAAACACCAACGTGTATTAACACGCACTGTGGCAAAATATTATTGGACTAATGTCACCGAAGTGAAAGCTGAGCTGAACCATCACGTGGTGAGCTCATTATATTTGGATATCACGGGAAAGCCGTTATCAGCAAACCTCTTCCTTTACTAGAAACATTCAAGAGGTTGAAGTGGTGCAAAGCCGCAAAGACTGGTCTGCAGATCAATGGAAGCGAATAATATTTTTAGATGAGTTCAGTTTTTTGCTTTTACCAACTTCAGGGCGAGTTTATGTGTGGAAGCCCAAGGCAGCCAACAATTTGCTTTTTTTCAAATTGAAAGAGGTCGTGCATTTCGCTTAAATTTTTACTTACTTTTATCAATAACTGAAAAAATGATAGTAAATTAGTTGAAAAAATTTATTTGCAGCTTATATAATGTATAATAAAAATGTTATAATTAATATATTTTGTATAATAGGTTGCTGCAATAAAGGAGTTAAATTCGAAGCTGTTCCAAATATTTTGTTCACTCCCTGTGTGTTTACGCTCTCAGATTGTGCACCGTAAGCAGGATTACCATTTCGTGCTCATTTCTAAGTTTTGTGCTATTTTTAAAAACATTTTCTTAAAAAGTTCAATGTGCTTATTTTTAAGAAACGTGCTTATTTTAAAATCAAGTGCTTATTTGTGTTTAGTTTGTAGTAGGACTAATTTTGTTTCAGTTTTTGACGAAATTTCTACAAAAACGATCTTATTACAAAATTTTCACTTTATGTCCAAAAAAAAGAGGTCTTTTTTTGGTTAAAGATCAAGTAAAAGGCTTTTTTTCTAAAGATTATTATTACTACTTTATAAAGACAAAAATCAAGAAAGTTGAGGCAGATTCAAAGTTTAGAGGTTTTTTTTACAAGATCACTATGTTTTCGAGACCAAGATTGAGAAATTCGAGACAGATTTAAGCTTGAATGTTAATTTTTGAACTTCCTGGGATAACCAGACTTCGGATTACAAGTTTCAAATGAGTTGCCAACTGTTTGCTTCCTATTTCCACTTAGCATTTTGGTCGCCACAAAAAAGGTTGAGAAGCACTGCTTGCAAAGAAAAAAAGTCTTCACTGCTCAAAAAAGCAAAACAATTGACATATTTAGTCTTCTTTATTTCGTTAGTTGTGGTTATTTTTTGTTTAGTTGGGATGGTAACCTAAACCGTAGGACTAGAAAACAGCCGCCTTTTATATATGTGCATTGCGAAAATCCTTTCGTTATGAAGACTTGGCAGGGGTGGTAACCTATGCAGGCACGCCGTAATTTTTTTTCGCGCACGACATTGAACTGCAAAGTAAAATTTGAATATTAAATTACAAAAGGTTTCTACTGACATACGTTAATGAAAGCGACACGAGCAAAAGCAGCGATAAGCTGCGTAAGATTACTCAGATTTTTAAAACCCCTTCAAAGTGGGTTTTTGGCCGCAAGCAGTAGTCTACAATAAAATAAATTTCACCCATTGCTTACTGTTTCGCCGAAACACCCAGTTTTAACAGAAATTTGTTATATTCTCTAAATTTTTATACTTTTTTATTTTCAACTTAATTTTGTTTATGCAAATCTAGCGCTCAAATGCATATTTTCTCTGCCCGGGTTTACTTTAAAATTTCCTGTTTTTTTGCAGAATTTTGATATGGAATTTAATTAATCGCAATCAGCTCATTTTGTTCAAGCAAGCAAGGGAAAGGATGAATGAGTAAACCGCTCAGTGTTTGGACCTTCAAAAGTGTATTTAACGCTGATCAGCGATTTTGTAAAACAAGTCAATTCATGCACAAAACACAAAATAACAATTGACCAGCTCGACAACACCATTCAAAGCTTGCTACTCAAATCAAGCAAATTTATGCAATGGACATGATGTCAAGAAAATTTAGAAGTATTTATGCAGCGTGTTTTGGACAAATTAAAAAGTTAGCTAAAATCTTACTTCCATGTACTATTTTGGTGGTTTCTTGTATACCAACGAAATAATCTTTGCACTCCCGACCGTCTTACCGCAAGAACAAGATACAACAAAAACAACTTTAGACAAACTGGGTCTCCCCGGTTTCTCGCATCGCAAATCTTACCAAAATTAAAGATTAGCTTTGACGTAGAGACGGTAAATTTACCCGATGCTCAAAACTGCCAGAATTATTTTAATCGAAGACAATATTGAAATTTGAAATTTCAACAAAAATCTTGTTGCGAGCCATTTCTTCACTGAACGAATTTTTTGAAAGTCTGCATCAAAACCTAAAATCATTAATTAATAGTACCATATCCCCCAGTATTTATCACCCAAATACGGTCGGAAGCATCATGTATTACAGGCAATCATCAACCGATTATAGAACTTGCTTTTGAAAATGCCTTGTTTTAGGTAACGCGCGGATAGCGGTGCGCAAGGCTTTTCCAAGAACGCCACATATTGACGAGTAGGCTTTTCCATCAATACGGCGCTCTTGGTTACTCGCTGAAATTTTAGTCTCACGGATACCATTATTTTAACACCACTTATCTATTAAAGCTCTTAAATACCAATTATTATATTTCTGGGATTATCATTTTTTCCAATTGATTCCATGTTCGATTCACCTTCATGACCGTCCTTGGAACGGTGTAAGAAGAATAAGTTTACATCGATTGCAAATCGTTTTTATCAGTAGGAAGTTCGTGACGTTTGAACACATAATCTTGAGAATGATGATGATGATTATGAACCTTGAGCAGTTTTAAGTTGATTGGACACTTGCCAAGATCAATTTCTGTTGATTATTACAGAAATGGTTTTGAAGTCAAAAAGTTTTATTTTTAATTGAAGTCAGTTTAAATTACACCAAGCAAAGTTATGCTGGTTTAATTCATTTGATTTTCGTAATTAATAACAATCTAAAATTATCCACAATTCAACACATTGCAATGTATTGATTTTTACAAACAAAATTGTGAAACAATTATGCCCAAAGTAAACATCAAACAGTTTTGACAAATCTTTCTTTGTCAATTTGATTAACACAATAATTGTGTGATTGCTAACCTTTTAAACAATATTTTCAAACAACAGCATAATATGAAATAAAAAAACGAAAGGAATCTATATGAATACAGAAATATAAAACACACTCTAGTATATCAAATAGTGTTGCCAACTAAAGTAGACAGAAAAAAGCTAAAAGAGATTTAAGAAAGGAATGAAAATGAGTAAATCTTTTAAGAAAAAAACTAAATTAAATAAATAAGTTCTATCTAATTGTAATTTACTATTAAGCGTTCAATATTTTGTATTTATCGATTTTAATAAATTGTTGATTTATTAATTGATTTAAATTTTTTTTTTTTTTCAAAAACATTAAACATATTTTAATGACCATATATTGGCATTTCATTTTCAATAGAAAAGCTATTAAAAGCAGTGATGGCCTTACAAAAATGGAGGCCCGGGTCAAAAAAAAATGTCGAGGCTCCTTTTAGCATTCCAAAACACAATATGTTTTTAGGAAGGCCACTTTTTGTCGTTCTTTTGGGAGAAACAGTGCGGCCGCCCGGTTCGCACCGTATTAAAGCCATCAATGATTATAATGTTTTTAAAATTTGGAAACTTATATTCATGGCACCATTTGCCATTTTAATAAAAGCTAAACAATGCAATTGAAGTTCTGAAATAAATCAAAAACACATTATTTCAATTGACTCTATAAGCATTGCACTTGCACCAACATTGCCCAAATCGACAGATTGAAATTTAAACTAGAGAGGTTTCTATGATATTTCAAAATGGTCCGTTTATACTTGTTTTATAAAGTTTTGTTCACAATTTTTGTGTTCTTTCCCTCGGCCCTTGTCCACCGTCGTCGTCGTCGTTTAAAAGAACATCCACTTGAAGTCAGCCACGAACAGGAATGGGGTCGTGGATTTATCTTTTTACTACCCCAGACTGCTGTACTGCCCGGATCAGATGCTGGCAGTGATGGTGTTGAGCCACCATCGGGTTTTGTCATTTAAAACTGTCAGACCTCGTGCTCCATGTGGTGCCCCGTTTATGGGGCACCGCACTCATAATTCGGTGAAGAAGAAAGATCCTATTTGTGCATGGACGAATAGAATCGCCCAACACCAGTCTGCAAACAATTGGACTTAACACAAGCTATTCAGAGCAAGCTCAATCCAACAGGCCTAGCATTGGTTATAGGTACGAAAGCACGAAGCCTTGATGTACTCTCCCAGTATTCCTTGTTCGGTCTATAATTTGTTCACTGAGAAGCGCAGATGCCTAGTCCAGCAAGATTATTTCATAGACTCCGCGCACCTAGAATCTAGATCATAGTTTATCTTGGCGAGCATCTGGACCCCATTTAAAAGACCATGCAACCTATGGTCGGGGTCCAAAAATCCACGGTAAGCCAAGGAGAGTGTCGCTCCTAGTCGGCGAAGTTGAGCTGGCTGGATGCCTGAAAGTATGGGTGAGTCTGCGTTGAAGTGGGACACGTGACTATGCCCAATACGTCATTTAAGACACTGTCTATAAGACAAGTGTGAGCGCTGCGACACCAGACTGGTGCGCTATACTCAGCTGTTGAGTAGATAGGACAGATGTACGCAGTGTTTTGGCACAAGCACTCTATCCTGAGCCTGCAAGTTACCTCAGCAGTGTCAAGCGCAAGAATGGTTTTTTGTCCAATGCCACTAAATGGTGACGGAACGTGAGCGATCTATCCAGTTTAACGTCAAGATAAGTAGGGGTTGAACAAAACGGCAAATGCCTACTGCTGTTGTGGATTTTTGGCTCACGTTGGGTTTTTCAGTTTTTTGACAACGCCATTCAAAGCTTGCTACTCAAATCAAGCAAGTTTATGCAATGCATCGATGTCGAAAAACGTTTTAAAACAGATCTCAGTGTTAGGGACAATTAATAAACTTAAGAAATGTCAAGCAAACTCAATGCATTTTATTGACTCTTTTTTCCGGTTAACTCGTTTTGTAAAAACCGTTCAAAAGTAAATTATTACGGTTAGTTGATCACATAAATCAGTGTTTCTCAAACTGTGTTGCGCGGAACACTTGTGCTCCGCGGGCTTACGTAAAGTGTTTCACTTATAGCCGTACTTGGCTGGTGGTAGGGGGAAAAATGCTCACCCAAGTTTCCAAGATTTGGGCAAAAGTAAAATTTTTCGGGCAATGACAAGAAAATATTTAGGCGAAACCAGCATTTTTTGGGCAGCGATATGAAAAAATTGGGCAAAATCAGGAATTTTAGGGCAGTGTCAATGATCAACTGCAAAAAATAGTTAGCAAATTTAGGTGAAGACTTTTTTTTTAAAGAAAACCTTGATTTTAGGACAAAATTTGGTCTTCGTCCGAGAATCTCAGACAATATTTTCGTCCTATACGTAAAGCACTATAAAATTATAATTTGGGAAAATGTCACAAAAATATGGGCTAAAGTTCTTTGCCCTTCCAAATGTTTTTTGGCTGGTACCCCTGTGGTTCCGCTGAACAATGAACATGACGGTTTGTAAGTATGTTATACTAAGCTTGCATAACCATTACATTTTTTTTAAATTTCACATTCTTCTGTGACGTTTCGTTATGACTCGCTTAAGCAAATTTAGTATTTTAACTTGCAAAAAAAGTCCATTGATATTCCTGGCAAATTTGTGATTTGAATTTTTTTTGACAAAGTGTTCCGTGAATAAAAAAGCTTGAGAAACCCTGACATAAATAATCACTTGGAAAATGCAATAAATACGCATGTTTTTCAATGCACTTTGCATTGTTATAAAACAAGAGCAAGAGAAATGAGAAATAATAAATAACCAACTGGGCTTATCGTTTTTTCGCATTGCAAATCTATCAAAGTAAAACAAAATTGATGATGTTTTGGGTATTAGAAACTTTGAGCGGTGTCCAGTTGATTATTAACAACCAAGATTAGTTCGTGAATGATTAAACTGTAAATAGTTAAACCAGTGAACACCAAGTAAAGTTATGCTGGTTTAAATTATTTGATGGTTGTTCAATAAAAAACTCATTAATTTATTGAAATGATTTGTCAGTCTGAAATAGTTCACAGATTCGACATGTACTTTATCCATTATACTACAACAAAAATTGTCAAATTTTTATACAGCAAGCAAACATCAAACGATTTTGACAAATTATTTTTCTATAATGATTAGTTCCTTATTTTTTCTGTCTTCAACAAAAGATCTTTTTCGAATTCCTTTTTGAAAACTGTAAAATAAGGTTGGGTTTTTTGGAAATGGCCCAACTCGATGCCGCCGACTCGATGCCAGGCTTATTTTCATATAACACTATTGTAATAATTTTTTTATTGAATTTTTTTATTGAAATTGAAATCCATAAAAATGCATGATAGCAATATTTTTTTACTGAAATACATAAAAATGCATGAAAAAGTTAATTTATTTTATTTTGGCATCGAGTTGGCCTGGCATCGAGTCGGCGGTATCGAGTCGGCGGCATCGAAGCGTACCCGACCCGGGTTTTTTGTTTTTTTTCGGCAAGCTCTAAAAATAATTTGCGTGAGACTGAAGTTTTCAGAACAGTTAGTTCTGGCTAAGCATAAATAAATTCTCTGAAAAACTTCTCGCAACGGATAGAAAGAAACCACAAATACTGAGTAAAAACAAAATAATATTCACAAAGTTAAACAAATTCGGACGATTCTTGTAAAACTTGACTGTCAAGCTTTACTTAACTTCAAAGCACTTTACAGTGGCGAGCATTGAATTACGAACGACCTAATTTTTAGTTACAATTCTTTTAATTATCATTTTTATGAAATATCGTTTTCACCATTCAAAACCGTAATAATTATTAATTCATCAATTTAAATTAATTATTGAGAATTTAATGATTACTTTATTACTTTCGGCTAGTTTTTTTGCGAGCATTGAATTAAGAACGATTTGAGTCCTTCCGTGTCAAACGTCCTGAAATTCACAAATGTTCCAGCTTAACCCTCTCAAAATTTTTCGAAATGTTGTATATCATAATTGACTACGAAACTGAAAATTTTAGTGCAATATCTATTGCACTTTATGAAATAAGACCTATTGAAATTTGGTACCCTATTGTAGCGATTAACGCTTGCTCATTTTCGGACATTTTTAAACAAGCATTTCTCCAATTCTAAATATTGTAAAAATCTGATTTTTGGTATGTTGACCAACTTTCTGGTACATTACATGCATCAAGTGCCAAAATAATATTAGCTTATAAGATAATGAAAATATTGAGTCCCAAAATGTCCAGATTTTAACCCCAAAACAAATTTTCTGCCATATTTAAAAAACTATAGCTGCCATACAAATCATAGTACTGCTCTAATTTTTAACATGGGTATTCTCTACCAACTGAACTATAACTTTCTCAAATATAAAAAAAAACACCAGCTTAAAAAAAAGTTACACCACTTCAAAGTATGAACCAGGTGTAAAATTGCCAAAAATGCCCCATCTTGTGGTTAAAAAATGACCTTGTAAAACACTGTTTTCAAAAACAGTTTTTTAACATGTAAAAGAGCTTTTCTTAAGGAACTCACATACCAAGTTTCAAAATTGTTCCGAAACTGTTAGGGGGTGAGACACAGTCATCTTGTACATGAGAAATTTAGTTTTTAGCATATTCAAAAAAAGTGCAAAATTTCACCTTCTATCTATAATTTTGATAAAATTTTATGCATTAATAAAAAAGTTAGAGCTAAATTGATAAAATAAAATTTCCAGCTCTTTATTGGTTATTGTTTGGCTGTGACTTTTATTTTAAATTTTATCAAAATTATAGATAGAAGGTGAAATTTTGCACTTTTTTTGAATATGCTAAAAACTAAATTTCTCATGTACAAGATGACTGTGTTTCACCCCCTAACAGTTTCGGAACAATTTTGAAACTTGGTATCTACT